>BQKN01000486.1:33155-73009 GCA_022839385.1 Asparagus kiusianus | reverse complement strand
TTTGGTAATTCCGCGACCAAAGGGTGCTCGCACGGCAACTCGTATCACACGGTGCACAAGTAAAGTAGGGCGTCCAATATGAATGCACTCCCATAACCAAATCTGTATCAATGTGCAGCATTCCTTGAATTCTTTATTCTGCATCAGGGATAGTCTACCCAATTCTCGATACAAGTATGCCAACACCGTATTGCCCCACGATAGTGCACCGCATACGTCAAAATCCTCCAGCAGTGGCAGCCATCGTGTATGTACAAGAGTCTTACTCACATCAGGAAAAAGCACGCACCTTATCATGTGCAATATGTACGCACGAGCATGAAACTAAAGCGTCTCCATACTGGCATCCTCTAGTAGGTCGCCTTGAAATGTCTGATGAAGCCAGATAGCTTCATCGCACTACTCCTCATGTCGGGAACCTGGCTAAGAAGCCTAGCACATACCTCAAGCTAACTATGATCATCGGTGTCCGTAACTACCGGTCCATCGATCCGGAGACCAAGTATGACGGCCACGTCCTGTAAGGTGATGGTGCACTCCCCTATATGCATGTGAAATATGTTGGTCTCTGGCCTCTACCTCTCAATCAGTACAGTGATAAGCGGCCAATCAAGCCTAATATATCGAATCATCGAACACTCGTGAAAACCGGCCTGAGCGATCAGCTCTAGTACTCTCGCATCCTCAATGACCCAAGTCGAATGACTCTGGGAATGCTCGATCATGGTGATGTCTGGTACGGGCTGCACGTTAAAAAATTGATTAAGTATATTAAGAAAAATTAAAATTAGTGCCAATGCTAAGGAATATATACAGAAGATGTTTTACCTGTCCTGAGCCAATATGGTCAGAAACGTGGCTCGCCTGGAGGGTCAACGTATCGGTCCCGGATCTATAATGAATATAACTGAGAATAATATTAGAAGGCAATGTACAATATGTTAGATTTTTCTGTTGAAATACTGACTTAGTTATATATAAACAACAAACGAATGCGCAACGTGAAGAAAGCAATAACTTGAAACCAAACATTAAATTTATTTTGGACCTATTGAATTACATGTATCTTTGCGATAATCGTTTTTATGTCTTACTTTGTATTTCATTCTAGCACAAATCTTTTTGGGCCTATCACAGTGATACATGTATTCAGTCGTTGAGCATTCGAGCGAAGCGCATGGAGCAATTTCTCCTTACTCTCATAAAGATCTCCCTTCACGAATGAGAAGTCCTCGCCCTGTGTATCATGACCGCTATTAGTACCATATGAACACTTTCCATCACGGAGTTATCAATCCATTCTTCTCCTTGAAGTTCATCGGGCGATGGTGTTAGATCCTAGAGGGGGGTGATTAGGGTCTTATGCTAATCTAATCCTAAATTTATGCCAATTAAATTTATATTAATTAATTTATTCTTCCAAGAAATATATGAATGACTTATGAGCAAGTATGTAAGAAAAATAAGCACAAATAAAATGTACGCCAAGCAAACACAAACAAACGATATAATTACGGAGTTCGGTCCCCACGACCTATGTCTCCGCTCCTCACCTCGAGGAGATCTACACTATCACAACCGGGTTTTTTACGCTCACCCGAATAACATTTACACCTCACACTCGGTTTTCCAGTTTACCGAAAACTCTACAATTCACACACTTGCAAATACACTTCACACCCTCTAAGTGTTGGCCTAGCTCGTATCCTCCTCCTCAAGTGCTCGGATGCAACCTCTCCCTAGGTTCGTCAACCGACGCCACTCCTCTTGGATTCGATCCCGTCTCTCACCATACACTCCTCTCGGTGTACAAGTGTATTACAAAGTGATACTCTCAAATAATGTTCAAATACAATGTTTTGTTCTCTATAATGAATGAGAACTCAATGAAGCTCACTCTCACTAAATTCACAAACCTACAACCCAATATATGATGTATGAAATGCTACAAGCTCAAATAGGGTGTGTGCGATAATATGAGTATAAACAAAATCTAACTCAATTAGTAAACTAGCAATAATAAGAATATGAAAATTAATAATAAAATTGCTAGAGAAAAGAGTTAGAAAAACTTCTCTATAAACACAAAGGAGATGATGAAGAAGATTGAGAATGAATCCCTCAATTGACAACGTAAGCTTCCTCCTTTGTAAACACAAATTCCAAACTTAAAACAAACTAAGCAAACTTTTAATCTCTTTTAAAACTTGTTTACAACTCTCTTGGTTGATAGGAAATAGTTAATGCAAAGGGGTATTTAAGCTTGAAGAAAACAGCCCAAAAATCCAACCAAAACCCTTAAAAATATTAAAATAATCAAAGCTGGAAACTAGTCGTTACTGTGCCAACGGCTATATATAAGTTGACTTAATAGTCTACACAAGTCGACTTGCCAGAAGGAAAAAAATGCATGCAGAAAGATAGTTTATAAGTCGACTTATAGTCGACTTAGTACAAGTCGACTTACCTTTAAAACAAGTCGACTTAACAGAGAAAAAAAAAGCATATTCCAAGCTAGTTCATAAGTTGACTTATCAGACCTGATAAGTCGACTTATGAACATGCACAGGCACTGTGCATGTCCAAATTCTGATTGTTGAGAGCTCTTTAAAAATAGTAAACAATTTCCAAAAAAATGTAAAATCTTGGAAAAAGTTTATAATCATGCATACAAACATGTTGGAAAAAGAATTTTTCAATTTGCATTTATAATTTGTGAAAAGCATTGTATTCTGCAAAAGCACTAAATTACGTGTTTATGAAAAACATGTGATTTTTGATTTTGGACTCAAAATAAGTTTTGAAAACTTATGGAATATTTATATGGACATAATAAAAGATGTTTATGATGTAAATATAGTCCAAGACTTATTTTGCATAAAAACACTTATATTTGAGAAAATCACAAATATATATGTGTGTGCATATTTGAGCTTATAGAATTAACACACATTATATAAACCCTAAACTAATTTACCCAAGCTATGAGATCGTCAAAAATACTTGACTTAGTACACTTACGGAAGAAGCTTGAACTTGTATCTTTAACTTGAGAATGTACATTGCTTCACTCCACTATTCCGCCAACCTACATTGGATATGATCGTTAAAGCTCTATTCCATCCATCCTCCAACACATTGTTTGTCTAGAGCACCTAATAAGAAACATAAACACTAGACAAACAATATTAGGAATTATTTGTAATCATCAAAACAAGATTAGAAGATGTAGGCTTATAACATGAGACCTAACAGGCGGATCCTCTAAGAGAACATACTCATTATTAGCATAGCACCCGTCAATGTGGTGGTTGTCCCCTTCATCACGATCTATCAAGGTCATGCTATTAATTTGTAAGTGTGACGCCCCTGGGTTCACACAAGGATACAGTCCTAGGTAAAACCAAGAATGTCAAACCTGCCATGCACCATACCGTGTAATAATATGTTTCACCATCACAATTAACATCTATCTAGTAGAGTCAACAACAGGTGTAGGTACAAAAGAAAGTAAAAGATAATGCAAGAAATAACTGATGAAATAATAGTGATCACATTAATATCTCATCATCCAATATACAGAAATATATAGTCAATGTCTGAATAGATAAACTGGAATACTCAACAAGTCTCAAATATAAATATCCGACAAGAGGAAATAAGGCACACAACCTTTACAACTTCTAGAATAAGACTCTCAAATGTCTAAACAAAAGTCTACTGTGGAACTCCAAAAGAAAAATATAACTAAATAGACAGGTAAAGCTAAAGTGCATCGCCATCAACCTGCGACTCTCCGGGCTCCTGACTCGTTACCTGAAAGGGGGAGGGACAACGAGCGTCAAAGCGCTAGCGAGCAACATCACAACCAACCCCAAGGGAACAGGGCTCATTGTATAAGAAAATACAGATAATACATAATAGATCTAAAATCATTGATCTTACTAAAGAGGGTTTTAGTATTTAGAAATTTACAACACGAGCATAGGTACGCGAGCGAAATAATCCAAACAAGGAAACCCTTATGTATATACCTTGTATCTCAAATTGTAAATCCCTAAATACCAAACCTGAGGTTCTAGTACAGGAACAATAATAAAAGAAATACAACTAATCTCAGAGCATAAATACAGTATCATATCATAGCCTACATGAGTATCATGTTATTACTTACATGAATATCATGTCATAATCTACATAAGTGTCATGTCATAAACTCCTGTGAGAAAGTCATATACAGGGTTAAGAAATATGTCCGTTACAGGAACTAGATACTGTGGTTTCCAAACACATGGAATAAGTGGCAAATTTTCAACACGAGGACTAAAATGAATTATAGTCCAACACGAGGACTTTTATGGATTATAGTCCAACACAAGGACTGTGCAACAGTGAAAAGTATATGCGGAAAGATATACATAATCTAAACTCGCACGCATCTCGGTGTACATGTCTAAACTTGTGTCAAAAGTCAACCCACATGTACAGATGAATCATTAACATGGTGAACTAGTGTCAGGTCATCGAGGCAACCCCAAAAAGCAACTCAAACAGATCAAGAATCTGTAAAACATCTCATCAGTCGACTGATGTGTCGATTGATGACATCAGTCGACTCATATGTCGACCGAAAAGCTCAGGCAGCACAGCCTCAGCTCACCAGTTGACTGATCTGTCGACTGAGGAACTGAGAAAAACACAATCAACCTGTCAGTCGACCGATCAGTCGACTGACACTAAAATTTCAACCCGTCGGTCGACTGATCAGTCGACCGAGGGACTGCAGAAACTCTGCACAGGTTGTTATTCACCCAAAATTGATATAAACTCATCCCCATCAATCCCAAGCATGAAAAATACTGATATTAACATGTATGAACTACACTGAAACATAACTTTCATGTACAAATACATAAACAAAACCCTAAAACATGTGTATTTGTGTTTTAAAATATTTTTAAAACAAAACTCATGTTAAATCTCTTATAAAAATATTTCAGATCTAGATTTGCGATTTACAAAACGTTGGTGGATTTTTAACATTCTGAAATCACATATCTTCCCACTATATGCTTTAAAAATAAATCCTTTGTACAAAAATTACATTTTTGGCTCATCAAAACTCATAAAAAACCCTTTGAAAACATTTAGAAAATAGGACAATGTTGAGCGAGATGTTACTCACCTCTGGGGTGATGAGAAACTCCTAGATCTGAGAGAGAGAGAGAGAGAGAGAGAGAGTGGTTCCCCTTTGCTGCAACGTGAAGATTTCGACGAAAATCCTCCAAGTTCTTCCCCAAATCACCAAGAACAAGGCTAGGGTTTGAGATAGGGGAGAGGGGCTAGGGTTTTCTCTGATCTGAAGATGAGAGAGGATGATTTCTGGTGAAGGGGAATATATACGAATAGTTAAACCCGACCCAAACCCGAACCAAATCAAAACAGACCCGAAACCTAAAAAACTAGAAATCAGCTGATACAGTCAGTCGACTGATGTGTCGACTGATCTGGAAAATTTTAGTTTTTGTGCATGTTTTACTTATTTGCAAAACCAACGCACAAAACTCTACACCCATACTCTCATATCATCTTAAATAACTTGTTATCATGTACATCAATGACCTCAAGCTATTTATCATAAGAGAATTATTTATTTACTAATAATTCACATATATTCATATAAAAATTTACGGGGTTCTACATTCTTCCCCCCTTAGAAGAATTTCGTCCTCGGAATTCGAAAACCATACGCATCTCACCATTTGAACTTCCAGATAAACATATAGAGATATTTATACTTAACGATCTAAAATGATAATATTCCCGCTCAAACCCTAATCTAGTGGAATTAGTACATCGGGTGAAAAATCCAAACAAGGAACCCCCCATATATATACTATGTGTTCTGAAAGATTAAGAATTAAGCGCGAATATTCCCATTCTAGTGTTAAATGTAAATATAACCAAAGATATAAACATCATACAAGATACACATCATAAAAAAATTTTAATTTACCTGTTCAAACAGGTGTGGGTAGTCGCGACGCAAATCCTCTTCGCGCTCTCAAGAAATCTCCTCAATGTCTCCTCGGTTCCACTGAACTTTCACCAAGGGAATTACCTTGTTTCTAAGTCTCTTGTCCTCTCTGGCAAGAATACGAACCAGAATCTCGACAGTAGTCAAATCCTCCTGAAGCTCAATCTCTGGTGTATCCAATACTCGCTGCTGCTCCTCATCATGCAAGCGTTTCTTGAGCATAAAAATATGAAATACATTGTGTATACTAGACATCAATGTTAGAAGATCTAGTCTGTATGACACAACTCCAATGCGCTCCAAAATTTAGAATGGTCCAATATATCTCAGCGCAAGCTTCCCCCGTCGTCCGAATCGCTGCACGCCCTTCATAGGCAATACCTTCAACATAACTGAATCCCCAACCTGAAACTCCAAGGGTCTTCGCCTCTTATCTGCATAGCTCTTCTGCCAACTCTGAGCGGCTAGAATCCGCTCCCTGATCAATGCTACCTTCTCGGTAGTCTGCCTCACCAGCTCCGGTCCAAGCATCAAGCTAACCTCCGGCTCTGCCCAATATATTAGTGATCTACAGGGTCTGCCGTACAATGCCTCATACGGAGCTATACCGATTGTCGCTTGATAACTGTTGTTATAAGCGAACTCTATCAATGGAATGTGATCCTCCCAGCTGCCTTGAAAGTTAATGACACAAGCCCGCAACATGTCTTCCAACACCTGATTTACTCTCTCTATCTGACCATCCGTCTGTGGGTGGAAAACACTGCTGAATGATAGTCTGCTGCCAAAAGAGTCCTGAAAACTCCTCCAAAAGTGCGAAGTGAACACCGAACCTCGATCCGATACAATCGTGTTTGGAACTCCATGAAGTCGAACTATCTCCCGGATAAATATCCTCGCATATGCCTCGGCGGTATAGGTAGTCCTCACTAGAATGAAATGTACGGACTTCGTCAACCGGTCCACAATCACCCAAGCTGAATCATTCCCCTTCTTCGACTTTGGCAACCCTACAATGAAGTTTATAGAAATGTCCGCCTACTTCCACTCTGGAATGGGTAAAGGCTGAAGTGTTCCTGCCGGTCTCTGATGCTCTGCCTTCACCTGTTGACAGGTAAAACACTTAGACACATAATCTGAAATCTCCCTTCGCATACCATTCCACCAAAAGTGTCTCTTCAGGTCCTTGTACATCTTAGTAGTCCCTAGATGTACTGTGTACCGAGTACGACAAGCTTCATCAAATAACTCTCTCTTCAGCTCGGCACTGGCTGGCATGACTAGCCTGCCCTTCATCTGGAGACCTCCATCTGCTCCAATGATCCAATCAGTTTTAGGCTCCTTGAAAATCTCCTCCTTTCGGATTTGAATCCAAGAGTCTCCCAACTAGGCTCTGACAACTCTGTCACTCCAAGATGGCTGCACTGATACAGCTCCCAAAAATGTACCGGTTCCTCCAATCTCGGGTCTAAAATCAAACTGGCTAAGAGTGATAAGATCCTGATGTAATGAACACCTCAAAGATGAAACCCGATGACGACGCTTCCTGCTTAAGGCATCTGCTACGATGTTCGCCTTCCCCAGATGATACTAGATCGCGAACTCGTAGTCCTTGATAAACTCAATCCACTTCCTTTGTCTCTGATTGAGCTCCTTCTGAGAAAAGAGGTACTTCAGACTCTGATGGTCTGTGAACAACTCAAACTGTACTCCATATAAGTAGTGCCTCCATGACTTCAATACAAATACCAAGTCATAAGTGGGATAGTTCTGCTCATGCACCCTCAACTGCCTTGAGATATAAGCTACTACCCTCTGAGTCTGTATCAATACGCCTCCTAAGCCTGCCAACGATGCATCTGTATATACAACGAATGTCCTGTCGCTGTTCGGAATAGTCAAAACCGGAGCTGTAGTCAGCTTAGCCTTTAAAATATCAAAGGCCTTCTGGCACTCCATGCTCCATATGAACTGTACACCCTTCTTCGTAAGGTGTGTAATCGGCATCGTAATCTTCGAGAAGTCTTGAATGAACTTCCTGTAATATTCAGCTAAACCCAAAAATCTGCGAATCTCTATCACCGTCTTTGGTGGCTCCTAATCAAGAACTGCCGTGACCTTAGCCGGGTCCACTGCTATGCCCTCTCTACTGATGATGTGGCCAAGAAATCTGACTTCTGAAAGCCAAAATTCACACTTGCTGAACTTGTTACAGCTGATGCTCCTGTAGAATCCTTAACGCTATCCGTAGATGCTCCTCGTGATCTGCCTCCGATCTCGAGTAAATGAGAATATCATCGATGAAAATGATCACAAACTGATCTAAGAAGGGACGAAAAACCCGATTCATCAAGTCCATGAATACCGTGGGTGCATTGGTTAACCCAAATGGCATGACCAAGAACTCAAAAGATCCATATCTACTAAGAAAGGCAGTCTTGGGAATATCCATCTCCCGAACCCGCAACTGATGATAGCCAGAACGAAGATCAATCTTCAAGAAATACTACGCTCCCTGTAACTAGTCAAACAAGTCATCAATCCTAGGTAGTGGGTACCTATTCCGGATAGTGACCTTGTTCAACTCTCTATAATCTTTGCATAATCTCATACTACCGTCCTTCTTCTTCACGAAGAGGACCGGCCCGCCTCACGGAGAATGACTCCGGTGAATAAAACCCAGAGCTAACAACTCGTCCAACTGGGTCTAAAGCTCCCTCATCTCAGCTGGTGCCATGCGATAGGGTGCGTGGGATATCGGGGCTGTGCCTGGATGCAACTTAATATAGAACTCTACCTCACTCACCGGAGGTAATCCAGGTATGTCCTGAAAGACATCCTGATACTCTGAGATAACTCTAGTCTCCAATAACTCAGCACCCTGATCCCGTCGCATCATCTCCTCAATGTACGCCAGAAATGACTCCGCAAATCGATTGCCCATAGAGGTGGCTACAATCATCTCGGACCCATTGGACGCTAGCAACTTGACTGTCTTCGCAAAGCAGTCAATACTAATATGGTAGGAAGACAACCAATCCATACCAAGGATGACATCGAACTCGGACATATGCAGCACTATCAAATCAACTATGAACTCCGACTCATCTAAACTGATGGTACACCTCCTACAAATGCTCTCCAGAAGTGATACCTCACCTAAAGGGGTGGAAACAGATAAAGGGGTGTCTAGAGACTGAGCTACGAGCTGGAGTCTAGTCATAAATGCATGAGAGATGAAAGAATGCGAAGCTCCCGAATCAAAAAGAATACGGGCGGGGAAAGAATCCACAAGGAACGTACCCTCCACTACGGCTCCGCTAGCTCCATGATCACGGGGAACTACTGCATAAACATTGCCTGTGACTGAAGACTGTTCTGCTACTGGAGATGGAGAATATAGGACAATCTTCCCCTGAGGAACCTCCTGAACTGCTCGAATCTGCCCCTCCGTCCTCTGAGCTGCTGGCGGTACCTCAAGCCTGTTCTGCTGGCCCTGACCTCTGCCCTGCTAGCGCTGCTACTGGTTCGGACCCTTACCCTACTGGGCTCCTGCTGGTGCGCTACGACACTCTGATGCCTTATGCCCGACCTTGTGACAGTTAAAACAAGATCCCTGAAACTTGCGTTGCTGATGCGCTCTCTGATCCTGCTGGGGTCCCTTTTTATAAGGGCCCTAATGCTGCTGCTGATGTCCAGAAAAAGATCTCTTGTTCTTGCCTTTGTCCCCGCTCTGCCCTGCCTTAGCCTTCCCTTCCTTATCTTTTTGGAACATAGTAGTCTCAATCTCCTGTGAAGTGGCGGCCTCAGCTACCTCCCTAACTGAATAGAACCTCCTCGAGACGAGGTATCAGCGAAGATTAGGACGAAGCCCTGCCAAGAACATCTGAGCCTGATGCTCTCCTGTCTGCCACATACCCGTGAAATGTAGCAACTCCATGAACCTGCTCTCAAAATCTGCAACTATCATGTCCCCCAAGGTCAACCGGGACAACTCAAGCTCCTTCCCAGTCCGTGCTGCAGAAAAAATGTACTGCCCATCAAAGAAGTATATGAAGTCCTCCCATGTGAGGGTCATCCTCTGCTCTGGAGTAAACTGGAGTCGGTACCATCTCTCGGCATCTCCCTTCAAGCTGTAGGATGTCAATCTCTGCTTCTGAACTGAATCCACACTGAGTATGTCAAGGATATTGCCCGCATCCTCCTTTCACTTATGGGCTGCAAGAGGGTCTGCTGACCCCTGAAACTCTGATGCCCTCATCTTCTGGTACCTCTCTACCATATGGAGCCAAGCCTCCTGCTCTGTGGCTCTATCTGGGACTGCTAGAGGAATGGCTGCAGGCGTGATCTCTGGGGATCTCTCTCTGACAGGAACGACGGGTCTCCCCTGCTGCTGAGCTACCGGTGGTGGTGGTATCTATGGTGCTATATGAGTCGTCACGAACTCCTCAATGACCGTCATCCTGGCAATGAGAGGAGCCATAATATCCACCAAGTACTGAGGAGCCTGTTGCGGCTCGGGTGGTGCCTGCTATGGCCCGGTCTGAGCCGGCTGTTGCTCAGGTGGAGCCTGCTATAACTCTGCCTGTCCAGCTCTCCGAGTACGAGGTCTATCACGTCCTTCCATCTCTCTCTGATGATAAGAAAAATAAAAGTTTATGAGTCAAAAATGGACGTTATAACTAGTGTATCACAACACAAATCCTTCACAACGTATAGTATTCACAAAAATACTTTAAATTTATACAAAATAGTTATCATAAAAAAAATTCAAATTTTTGAGATATACGCATATATCGTCCTCACTCATACTAGGAAATCCTTGCGGACTCTATACATGAATCCTAAGTAACTCTATCCTAGCTCCACGACTCGACACAGGATGATCCTAAGGATACTGGAACTAGAGCTCTGATACCAACTGTGATGCTCCTGGGTTCACACAAGGCTGCAGTCCCAGGTGAAACCAAGAATGTCAAACCTGCACCACACCGTGCAATAACATGTTTCACCATCACAATTAACATCAATCTAGTAGAGTCAACAACAGGTGTAGGTACAAAAGCAAGTAAAAGATAATACAAGAAATAACTGATGAAATAATAGTGATCACATTAATATCTCATCATCCAACATACAGAAATATATAGTCAATGTCTGAATAGATAAACTGGAATACTCAATAAGTCTCAAATACAAATATCCGACAAGAGGAAATAAGGCACACTGCCTTTACAACTTCTAGAATAAGACTCTCAAATGTCTAAACAAAAGTCTACTGTGGAACACCAAAAGAAAAATATAACTAAATAGACAGCTGAAGCTAAAGTGCATCGCCATCAACCTGCGACTCTCCGGGCTCCTGGATCGTTACCTGAAAGGGGGAGGGACAACGAGCGTCAAAGCGCTACCGAGCAACATCACAACCAACCCCAAGGGAACATGGCTCGTTGTATAAGAAAATACAGATAATACATAATAGATCTAAAATCATTGATCTTACTAAAGAGGTTTTTAGTATTTAGAAATTTACAACACGAGCATAGGTACGTCGAGCGAAATAATCCAAACAAGAAAACCCTCATGTATATACCTTGTATCTCAAATTGTAAATCCCTAAACACCAAACCCGAGGTTCTAGTACAGGAACAATAATAAAAGAAATACAACTAATCTCAGAGCATAAATACAGTATTATGTCATAGCCTACATGAGTATCATGTTATTACTTACATGAATATCATGTCATAATTTACATAAGTGTCATGTCATAAACTCCTGTGAGAAAGTCAAATACAGGGTTAAGAAATATGTCCGATATAGGAACTAGATACTGTGGTTTTCAAACACATGGAATAAGTGGTAAATGTCCAACACGAGGACTGAAATAGATTATAGTCCAACACGAGAACTTCTATGGATTATAGTCCAACACAAGGACTATGCAACGGTGAAAAGTATATGCGGAAAGATATACATAATCTAAACTCGCACGTATCTCGGTGTATATGTCTAAACTTGTGTCAAAAGTCAACCCACATGTACAGATGAATCATTAACATGGTGAACTAGTGTCAGGTCATCGAGGCGACCCCGAAAAGCAACTCAAACAGATCAAGAATCTGTAAAATATCTCATCAGTCGACTGATGTGTCGATTGATGACATCAGTCGACTCATATGTCGACCGAAAAGCTCAGGCAGCACACCCTCAGCTCACCAGTCGACTGATCTGTCGACTGAGGAACTGAGAAAAATACAATCAACCCGTCAGTCGACCGATCAGTCGACTGACACTAAAATTTCAACCCGTCGGTCGACTGATCAGTCGACCGATGGACTGTAGAAACTCTGCACAGGTTGTTATTCACCCAAAATTGATATAAACTCATCCCCATCAATCCCAAGTATAAAAAATACTGATATTAACATGTATGAACTACACTGAAACATAACTTTCATGTAAAAATACATAAACAAAACCCTAAACATGTGTATTTGTGTTTTAAAACATTTTTAAAACAAAACTCATGTTAAATCTCTTATAAAAACATTTCAGATCTAGATTTCCGATTCACAAAACGTTGGTGGATTTTTAACATTCTGAAATCACATATCTTCCCACTATATGCTATAAAAATAAATCCTTTGTACAAAAATTACATTTTTGGCTCATCAAAACTCATAAAAAACCCTTTGAAAACATTTAGAAAATAGGTCAAGGTTGAGCGAGATGTTACTCGCCTCTGGGGTGATGAGAAACTCCTGGAGCTGAGAGAGAGTGGTTCCCCTTCGCTGCAACGTGAAGATTTCGACGAAAATCCTCCAAGTTCTTCCCCAAATCACCAAGAACAAGGCTAGGGTTTGAGATAGGGGAGAGGGGCTAGGGTTTTCTCTGATCTGAAGACGAGAGGGGATGATTTCGGGTGAATGGGAATATATACGAACAGTTAAACCCGACCCAAACCCGAACCAAATCAAAACAGACCCGAAACCTGAAAAACTAAAAATCAGCGTATCAGTCGACTGATGTGTCGAATGATACAGTCAGTCGACTGATGTGTCGACTGATATGGAAAATTTTAGTTTTTGTGCATGTTTTGCTTATTTGCAAAACCAACGCACAAACTCTACACTCATACTCTCATATCATCTCAAATAACTTGTTATCATGTACATCAATGACCTCAAGCTATTTATCATAAGAGAATTATTTATTTACTAATAATTCACATATATTCATATAAAAATTTACGGGTTCTACAGTAAGCCCTCCTCTTCATCATCATTCTCAGATTCAACACATGCATTATCTTCTTAAACTCCCGTGTTAGTATCGAAAGCATTCGAAGTGCCCACAAACAAAGGACCGCACATATATTGTGATTGTGTCCAACCTTCATCTTGTTGAGGAGATAAAAAGCCAACGGAATCAACATCAGGGTCCTCCAACATGCGGGAGTATATTCCGTCATAATTTAATGATTTGTCCAAATTCCTTTGATGTTTTTCAATAAACAATTCGATCGAACACTTCTCGTCATGTAAGACTCTAATCAGACTCATATCGTAGCCACTTGATATTTGAATATGCCACTTGTCCAGTTCTCCATAACAGGATAATTGTAAATAACATTGAGGTGATACTCACGTGAATTGGTTAATGTAAGTTTGTGTAATTCATTAAGGGGCTGTTTGGTAGCGATTTTTTAGGGTGAAAACAGGGGAAAGCATGTCATAGTGTCCCATCTGTGGCAGGTTTCATCCCAAATCGTCCCAAAAAATGACGTTTTGGGGTGATTTCTGACAAAAAACAGGGGCTGTGTTAGGGATTCACCAAAAAAAATTTGGAACCAAACGGGCCCTAACCAACTCATCGAAAGTACACGATTTTGTTATAAACAACGGTCTCGTCGCACCTCATTCATAAACGAGCATATTATTTTCGAGTAGTTAATCTTCCCATCATACGAACACAAAATTACGATTCGATCGTTCATCATTACCTTTGAAGAGGAAAACATTCAAGATCAATATTACATGAAAAGACTTTAAAATTTGATTGTTACTTACCATTAAATCCTATATCAATTTTAGGGAACCATAATTTTACCCAAATTCATATACTGATGTCATACATATGTAGTAACACTAATTTTTTTATTTTTGATAATTTCACCTCCAAATCCACAAAATTATTTATTTTTCTTCACAAAATCCATAAATTATTCACAATTAAATTCTAAAATCTATTTGATGTCATACATATGTAGTAACACTAATTTTTATATTTTTTTAATTTTACCTCCAAATCCACAAAATTATTTAATTTTTCTTCACAAAATCCATAAATTATTCACAATTGAATTCTAAAATATAATTGATGTCATATAACACTAATTTTTACATTTTTTATAATTTTACCTCTAAATCCACAAAATTATTTAATTTTTCTGAGCAAATTTCATAAATTATTCACAATGAAATTCTAAAATGTAATTGATGTCATATGTTGATGTCATACATATGTAGTAACACTAATTTTTACATTATTGATAATTTCCCCTCTAAATCGACCAAATTATTTAAGTTTTCTTCACAAAATTAATAAATAATTCACAATAAAATGCTAAAATCTATTTTTTTCATGTAATCACCGTGAAATAGTGAGAAAATACAAAAATTTAAAAGAACAAAAATTTTTGGAGGATTTTACCTTCAATCTGTCGAACTCCTGCGACAACGGCGGTTCCGACGGTCGGAAATGGGGGGGAGGCGGTCGAAAATGGGGGGAGCGGTTGAAAATGGCCTAGGGCGGCGGCGGTTGGGTCGAGGGAGAGAGGGCTACGGTTTGGGGTGGCGCCGTGAGAAGTGAGATCGGGAATAAAACCGCCGTGGAGTTGCAGTCGAAATTTCCCAGAAAGCGATTTTCTGAGAAATTTGAACTGTAACTCCACGGGAGTTGAACTCACGTAGAGTTTTTGCCCTCACTACAGACTTCACGGGAGTTCAACTCTGTGAAGTTTGTTGTAGTTAAAAAACATCACGGGAGTTCAACTCCCGTGAAGTTTATTTAAGAAATTAAGCTTTACGGGAGTTGAACTCCCGTGAAGTTTAAACATATGCTATTTACTTCACGGGAGTTGAACTCCCGTGAAGTTTCGTAAAAAAATTTTCAGAAACCGACCTGGTTTCAGCGACAGGGCTGAAACTAGGTCGGTTTTTAAAATTAAGTTTGAAATGGGTCATTTTTTGCAAATAAAAGTTCAAATAGGACTGTTTCGAAAATTTGTCCTAATAATAATATTTGTGCCCATATACATATCGTATTGAATACATAGTTTCGCATCAACGTCCAACTATCTGGAGATCTATCCACATCCTTTTGCATTCCCTAGTTACTCCCACGAAAAGTGAAAGTATCAAGCACTCGCCAAGCACGTGAGCTGACGGTTATGAGCAAGAAAGAGAGCTAATACTCTACGAGCACACATGGAAAACTTGGTCAAGTGTTTTCATTCAATTACCTTTTCAAAGATTGTTGAATTATATGCACTGTACTATATTACATTCGTATAAACACACCCTTAATAATTCTCTCTTGCGCAAAAGGGGTAGGTGAAAAATACATCAAAGTTGCCAGATTGGCTTGCAATTACAATTGAATTGCAAGGAAGAAAATTGCCATAGATGGCATACAGAGGGAAAGGGGGACGAGATCTGCTTCTTCTCTTAAGCTTTAACAACCTTCAATCTGGCGCGGGAATAGATTCAGCTGTCTCCTTACTGGATGCCTTTGATTTCTGAAGATATGTTCGTGCTATATCCAACATCTGATCCACCTCTTTCTTGTACTGTATCGACAACAAGAAGCTTTCTTGAATTAAAGGGACAAAATTTAAACTCCACACAAATAATTTGATAATAACGGTGTGAATCGGACTTTTATGAAGCTGCATAATGTGATTCAGCAGTAATGGTACTTCTTTCCTAAACGAACATTTGATACATGGAGCATGATAGGAATCATGGTAGATTATGAGTTGTGTACAAGCTGAGGATTGAAGTGCAGGCAACAGCACGGAAACTTGGATTTAGTTTCTGAAGCGGTAAAAGTTTCTTTCAACTGTGTGCCAGAAGTGAACACAAACAATTTGGATACTATCACGCTAGTATTACCACTAAGCAAAAAGTCAGTAACTCTAAGTTATAATAGCATCGAGAGTATATCATAGAGACAGAAAATATCAAAATCTGCACACCTCATCAACAGCTCCAGTTTTTATCTTAGACTGCATAATGCACCATTTCTTGAAATGTGCGCCTGCAGAATAAAGTTCGATTAGATGGAAACTAAGCAATAAAGCAAAAAATTTAAAAAAAAGTGATCAATGGAAACTAACGAGAACAAGTTGGAAATCGTACCAACTTTTATGTCTAGAGTACAGGAAGATTCAGAATTCGTTTGCAATGACCACCTGCAATGAATCTGTAATGGTATTCCAACTCAGTCATCTTAAACGAAAATTTCAAGAATACATGGTGTAGAATTTTTTCTATACTTATCAAGTTTACTTTTTCACACTTTTTTGAATTTTATTTGGACATATTAATTTCCCAATCCTTAGGGAAACGCAGTGATCCAGATGGTTGGGAGGCTCCAATATGGCTCCTAGGGTCTTGGGTTCAATTCCCATATAAAAAATATAAAAATAATTTCCCAAACCTTTCATACTCGGAATTTCAGAAAAAATTAGGATGCCAAACCAGGAAAGTCAAGTTCAGTAGGTCCACATTAATTTGGTATTACCGATATGTTTATGGTTGCATAATTTCATGGTACCCAAAAAAAGGGACATAGAGGTGATGGTAGACTAGGCAGTATATAGGCAGCAACTGTGTGGTCAGTCTTATGAAAATTTGAGCAGGATCATCACGCTAATGTATAAATCTGAAATGACAACAATGCAGTGCCGACTTTCCTTAAAATTTTCACCATTCAAGTATTAAGCAAAATCTAAAATGTGCTACACTGGCCTGGTAGTCCTGTCTGAATGTGCAAGATTTACAATAGTAGAGCTGCAGCCTGCAGGGGGTTGTAAAATGTCCAGAAAGAAAGTACAACTACAGACTCCAAAGGCCCTACAATTTCATTAAAAAATTATGCTGTAAATTGACATCTCCTAACAAGTATATTGTGTGGATCTAGTTCATGTCTTACTTGTAAGTCAGAGTCCATGTGAATTGAATGGCAAACTAGGCAACATCGTCGAGTCATCTAATTAAGAAATAAGAAGAAAAATCTAACCAGTAAATACCTCAAAGTAAGAACCAAATGGAACATCATGTGCTTGCTGGACTGTTTCGAATACCTGAATACGAAAATGTCAATGTCAACAGGAAAAAGAAAGTATTAAAGGAAATTTTAAATAACAAAAGTTAGGAAGAGAAACTGCTTATTTTTTCTAGTTGAAACAAACTTCAGTAGATTAACTGTTACTTGATTCCCATACCAAGGTTGTCTTATCAGCTGAAAGAACAGCATGTTGCCACTCCGTCATAGCCGTATCTGGTGGACACATGGGACTATGACAAACTGATCTGAAGGTAATTTCTCTGACTTGACCATCATATTCATTAGCAGCATGCCAAGGGCCCAACTGTGTGACACAATAAAGATAGTTACAAACAATGCAGTTGGTGAATATCATGTTGAACAAACTTTGTCCCATATATATATTAGAAACTTCAACCTTCACATGTCAATCCTAATTAAGATGCAAGTAAATAAGAATATAACAATATTTACATGGAAGAATAAACAAGCAGCAGCATAAGTTCTACATAGCTGCAGTTTATTGACATTCTTAAATGTGATGATTTAGCATTACGAAATAGGTGCTGGTAAATATGTTACAAGTTCACAACATATTCTGGCATTTCTTATGCACATTATACATGAAATTTTTTAATTCATGTCAACCTAACCAATCACTATCAGTCAGAAATAGAATTATCTTCATATATCCAATGGAGGGCAATGCTGCACAGACAATGCTTACATTGAGATTTGAATCCTTCCTTGCTGATCGATACTCGGCAATAAATTTTGAATCATCACTCAATAATTCAGTAAAGAACTGTTCGGCTTTACAAGGGAATATCCCCTAGGAAAAGGTGACAAAACAATTAGTTGAAAACCGATGAAATTGCAGGAATCTACTATATGCAGTGCAAGTAGGTTTGCATTCATACATTATATATCCCAACCAGAACTTCTTCTTTAACAAAATCTTGGAAGTTTCCCGTTTGAACAAGATCTTCTTTTGGAATTTGTATCTGGTTTTTACTACTGCCGGTGGAGCCAACTCTAATGGAGCTACTATGTGCACGCAATGCTGACTGCGCCCTCTCCTGTATTTAAAAAAAAAAGTAAGGACATAAATCTTGGCCAGTTCCAAGTCCCAATGCTTTCTGCAAGACTATGAGAACATGTTGAATTTGACTTAAGGAGCCAGTGTAGGGAAAACATCAGCAAAAAATAATCATTACATTTGTACACAAACGTATATGTGCTTGACCACGCATATATACATTGATATACACATCAAGGAGTCCATATGAATAGAAAATTAACATATACAATCCATTCATTAAATGGTTTTACTCTAATTTCACTTTGCAGTGATTGGGAGGAACAGGTTGGAAGTCATTAAAAAACAATTTTTATCCATATGCCTCTAATAATAAATCAGGATGAATGGTAGGGATCACCTATAGACCTAATTTGTATTATGTAGGTACGAACAAACTTTTCAGATTCCTTGAACAACTTTGGCTTACCCAAAATACCAAACATGTGTTCTGCCTGTATCTGTTTCTCTGCCTGTGTTAACTGTAAAACACAGTCCTCCAGCTTTGAGGATGCATTCCAAGAGGGAAAACGATAAACTGGTTGAATACTGGATGGTCTTCACTTGTAGATCAGACAGCCATTATCTATCTGTAAGATCTAACTCCCCAAACCATAACCAATTAATTTAAATGCATTCAAAGATGAACTAGTTGGTGTCTCAAACTTGAATGCACATATAATTGAAAATAGTGATAGCTGTACTAGACGAGTTATAATACTCTTGTACTACCACACACAAAAAAGTGGGACCCTTTCCAGTAAATTGCAAGGAGAAACTGAGTTGTCATGGACCCCACTCTTTGTGTAGTACTACAACTCTTATAATACACTTAGCATTTTCCAATTGAAAATTATGACTCAGAAGGATATACAAGCTCCGAAAAGGAGAAGGGGAAAGGGCACACATACTGTAGCTCGAAGAGCCTACATTGCTTAAACCCTAGAATTACAAAGAATAGCCTACAACATCTTAATCACCGCTACTAACTGTACTATGTTGACCGCGTCAGGAGCAAGAAAAGATAAAAAGCATCACTAGCAGCAGAACAACTGCATGAATTCCCCGTATAAATGGGAGATACAATGATACCTTCAGAGCAATGCTAATGTCCTTTCGACAATTATGCACAAATTACTTCAATTCATGTGCGAAGAGAAGAAACACATATCCATGCATGGACACACACACACGTGCATGTGCACACACTTGCATCTAAATATATATACACACATTTATATGCAAACATTCGAAAAGTTGTAAAATAAAGGCTTGCGACCAAGGAACTATCATTTTCCAAAGAACAATGAAAGTGAACTACTTTAACGAAACAACATAATCATAATTCAAATTATGTTAGAGAGACGAGGTTTAGAGAGAAGATCTCAAGTCTAGTATAAATGTTGTAAGCAGTTGCACAAATAAGCTTATAAAAAAAGAGTAAATGCTAACTAAAACATCAGATGAGCCATTGAGCCCACTGAAACAACTAATCATTAGTTTTGTTTGTTTCTTGGGTCGCCAAGTGGCGACCCAAACAGAGATTTACTAAGAATCTGTTCAGGAACTGGATCAAAGCTTAAGTTAAGTTACGGCGGACAAGGGTGGGGGTGGATGGAATTAGTCAACACTTTCATTGAATCTTAGATATAAGAAATAGATCATACGATCTGTCGGGGATTGTCAACAGTGGATCTTAGATATAAGAAATAGATTCACTATGTTGAGTTAAGTTCGGTCAACCACGTTCAACCTAAGTCCACAGGGCATAATATGAGAAATCCACTATGTAGAGGGATTGAGGAAGAACCTTACAAGAGGAATCCACTCATCTCCTGCCTCTCAATCTCTAGGATACAAATTCCTTATTATGATGGAAACTCTATCTCCTAATCATGATAGGCCTTTAATCCTATCCAACTACATGAAGTTTACAAAGAATCAAAGACAATCCAAGGCACGACTCACTACCCGTTTCTAAGCTGAAATCCTGAAAATAAGTATAGCAGAAAGTAATAGACACAAACTAGTACTAGTTAAAGTGATAACCAACTTTATTTTAAGAGAAAACTTCATAACTTGACAAATATACTGAATTTATATCAAGGCCCAGCCGAGAAACATGTTTCTCACCCCTAGTTCAATTCAATCTTTCAAACCAATTATCTTAGAGAACAACTGCAAATAGTTACCATAAAATTTTTCTCATTTACATTGCATGATAAAAATCAAGACCTCGGGAAAAGAAGGAAAAGCTAATTACATGAGCCTAACATGAATGAAAGGTGAATAAGGTTCATGTAGAGAATAAATTTAAAACAACATATAAAAAGGTGGGAATGTCTTGTTAATGCAAGAGTTGGTAACAGTCATCTGCAGGCAAGTAGATAACAACACTGCAAGTCCTCAACACAGCAAATGCTTCAGTAAATATAAACTACCAAAAAAAAGTAAATGCTTCAGTAAATATAAGCCATCAAAAAAAGTATATATGGTGAGATCTGTTGTCTTGTTAAGCCCATAACCATAAAAGTACATGTATCATAAGCAAAGTACACTCTATAAAAACATACAAACACTTACCTTTTTTTCGGCTTCAAGCATTGCATGGAAGTTCTTTGCTGCACGCTGCAAAGCCCTCAGTGTGTGATTTCTGTTCCAAAATGATGCAAACTTGTATCTGACTCTCCCTGAATTTGGAGAAAAAAAGTACCCGAAAGTACCAAAATCTTAGATGCTTATCACACAATAGATATAAAAGGTGAAAGAAAGAAAGGAAGTTCTTTAGTTTGAATGTTACCAAGATCATATATTACACGTAGTATCTTCAATTTGTACTACATATTAAAAAAGGATGCAGAAGGGAAAGTTAAACCATGAAACGTTTGTGGCCTAACACATACCCTGTTTAGATAACATATGTGCTACATGACTGTCTGCATATAACTGATTTATTCACTATAGTATTCCGATCATAAATGTTTCAATGTTAGGGAATGCTGGTACTGTTGCCAGATACTATTCCATGGCAGTTTCCTTTCGGGGAGTTGTCAGTATATTTATTGTCTTAGATATCAAAGTTCTACTACTCTAACCATTAGGGATAAGGGGCTGGATGTAATTGAGTACAAATGTCACACAGGGAAGTCATACTGTCCCACATTTGTGGTTAGTTTGGCCTTCATAAAATGGCTTGAACGTAGCATATATAGTGATCAGTAACTATGAGTTAAGACTTGCACAAAACCTACATCAGCTCACATTTACTCCAATAAGTATAATTATTCATGGTCATCTAACAAATAGCCACGATCTAGTGGTATTTTCTAAACTTCGCTAGTTCTCTAAAGCGACACCCGATAACCATTCAGCATGTCTGATTAAACAGATTTCTGGCACTATTGTACCATTTTTCCCATCAACAACCTTTGGTAAGTACCTAACTTAGGCAAAACCAGATGCATCAGAGTCCACAAACCCAAATGAAATTCAAACCTCTGAAATCCACTATAAACCCCTGGTTCCTGCATTCCCACTGCATAAACACTTGTACTTAGTATAGCTAATGAAGAGCTAAATTTGCAGACCTTGCTCTTCAAGGGTGTGAATCACCCTAATCACATGTGATCTATCCATGCATGAAGTTGCTCATAAAATCACTGGTTTAAAATTGTCATAAAATTGGAATATAGCCAATGTGCAATCAATAAATCATGTAGATATAATTTGATTTCTTTTATAATACAGTTTATGTCTAGTAGTTACATCTACAGGCACAGGTTTTTTATTTGAAAGATAAATTGTTAAATTTGGGCGGGTAGCACTAGCATCTACACACTAGATACTAGTGACGATAGCCTATATTGCACACACAGTCCATGTCTTGATAACTCATTTAGCAAAGTAAGCTACCACCTCATCTCTTCCACACACACATGTGAATACAGATTAACATATAAAAGATGGTAAGCCATATTGCCTTGAAGCCTGCTTTCTTATCTGTCAATCAATTTCCTTGATTGCAAGTTCCATAAACATTTCAGTAGCCAGATATCATCCGGTCTAACTTAAATCTGTTAGTGCCATATGAAGCTATCATACATATGCATAAAACTAATCTTTTCCAATTCTTCGATTTCTCCAGAATTGATAAACACTAGATTTACAACTAAACAGTAGTGTGTTACTGAAAATTGAGATATGAAACTTAGTAATTTGTGTCCAAGATAATTCAAACTTGTTCAGAGAACTTTTTAGCACAAACCACCAGATTAACTTCTCAAAAGAAAGGCGGGAAAAGATCTAATCTTGTGCACAAGGTTGGTAAGTTACTGACCATCTGGGCTACCCAAGGGAGGTACACCATGTCCACCAGCTCCCATGCGCAAAACAATAGTAATTGCAGGGTTAATAAATGCATGTTGGCTTCTCTTTATCTGCATTGCTAAATTATAAAGACTCAATTTATTCATCTGTACATACATTTCATATACAATTAGTAGTTCAAAGAATAACATTAAAAGAAGAAGACTTACCTCATGAATATCTCCAAAAGGAATGATAACCTACAACAAAAAATGTCATTAGAACAGCAACTTATTCATGACCAATGTATAAAACTTGAAGTACTTCTATTACTTGTCCATGATGGAGATTGGAAAATATGATTCCCAACTAAATCAAAACCCAGAAATTGGAAAGAGGAAATCATATCAAGAAAGCAAACAAAAGCATAAAAGATACAAGCGAAAAAAAAGTACACGCATAACTCTCCCATGTAATACAATTAGGAGATATCCTCAATGTTAAACATATCCAGCAAAAATTGCAGAATAACAAAATTAATTTGCAAATTCCATTGGACAATCTTTTTCCTTGTATTTTACACTTACACAATGCTCACAAGACATTTAGTAAAAATAACTTAATAATGAAACATGAGAAAGCTCAGCTACATTACAAACAATTAATCCAATTTAAAATTTTGGTCTTAACAAAGTCTTAATTCCATCATAAGAAAACATGAGATTCCATCTGTCTCATTAACAGAAACATACTCAGATAATGTCAACATATATCTTTGTTACCAGCGGCATGTGAATTAACAATATATTGTTGAAAAGGTCAAATCTAATTCAGATAATGATGGAATATAGACAAGGAATTAAAACAACCAACCTATATAAGTTTTGAAGTTTTAATACTTCCCAGGCTACTTTAAGGAATATAGACAAGGAATTAAAACAACCAACCTATATAAGTTTTGAAGTTTTAATACTTCCCAGGCTACTTTAAGGGGACAAAATGATTCATGTAGAAATAATTCATTAGTATCAGCTAACCTTTATTTGTTTAGAAAATACGTTGGAGTGGAAGCAAATATGCCATGCAGAAACATACATACGTCCATGGTACAGGAACGACCTCTCAAGCGCACATGAGTAACTGTGGTCCAGAACCTGAAACATATAACCTCTTAATAGAGTAGAAACTACAAATATACAGTTAATGACCTTCCAATAATGAAATCAAAATTGCCTTGCCTCATCAGGAAGAAGGTCAAATATAGTTTGCAGGGGACCAGGTTTTTGATGAACAATTGTAGGCCCTTGTTTATCTGAAGAGATACGTCTTCGAGCATTAGCTCCAGCTAATCCATTCATTGCCCTACAAATGATAAACAGTTAAAACCAAACTACATTAGTGCATTAGAGTGCGTCTAGTAGCAACAAAATACATTTTAAACTTAGCACATAATACAAAATTACAAACTAACAAATGTAGAGAGATAAATAAGAAACTTAATGTGATACTAATTTGAGCAGATTGGCTTTTAAACATTGTCAAACGAAAGGTTACAGCCAGAGAATTGCTTCATCTATCCTCATTCAAGCGGCTATCCAGATAGAAAAATAATAATTGACAATATAGATGTAACAAGAACCAATCATCTGGCAAACCAGAAAGAATGCCCCAATCGACAATACTATCAGTAAATCTTGGATGTGGTTAACTTCTAGGTCTGCAGAAAATTTAGAGGGTTTTCCAGATATCTTATTCCATCAGATTTTTCCTGAGAAGAGAATAAACACGCTAATGTTTTAAATTTCAACCAAATTAATTGCTGGAAGCAGCAAGGGCATAAGAAAAGATCATCAAGACAACACAGTAGAAGAAGAATGACAAACAGAAAATACAATAATCTTATACACAGCAAAGTCTGCTGAGAAGTTATCTGCTTCTCCTGTTAAGAATACAGGATCTGCTCCATATAAGGGGTTTGAATGCATTTTCAGGAAAAAAATGCACAGTGCATGTGTATGTCTGTGCCTTTATTGTGCTGATCTGACTGTCCTTTTCCCGAGTTTCCATGTATTTTTTACGAAGATAACTTTCATTAACAAAAGCCAAAATTCACTCGAAGTTTCTAATAATTGCTTCTACAAAAATAGCACTAATAAAGTTCATGCACCAATCAAGCAATGTTACCAATTCCAAAATCAAATCATCATATAATTTACAATTGACAATAGCAATATCACTTACAATACAACTGAACCAATATGCTTATGAATAATGGTTAACTCATTTGATGCAATTACACTATTGGCAATGAAAACTAGTGAGCAAAGGAACTTGTTCATATAGGAACCTCTGTAGCAATGAGAAATACAGGTTCTCGAGACTACAGGGATACAGCTGCAATTGGGCATGTAAATTGTTCTTGGTAATACAGGAATGTTGAAAGATAATGTGTAAATTAAGTGGATAGTGTAAAAAGATTTGCTCATGCAGCAAGTCTAGAATATGCTTGTTACCAATAAGGTTGTGTTCCTTAACTACCTCGTTAACTGCATGTCTTGACATATATGTACAGTCTTGACATACAGGGGCGGATCCAAGTACATGGGTAGGCGTGAAGTTGCACCCCTAGAAACTTATAAATTGCAAGTAAGCCTTTGTAGTACTTACAACCTGCCCCATATAAATGTTAAAAACTGCACCCCAAACTATCTATAAACAATAAATAAGTTAGTAGCAAATTGATCTAGCCCATTGAAAAATAAAATCCCATTTAACTTCAAATAATTAAATGAAATTACAAGCAAAGTATAATGCAATGGAACTGATAAAGCGTACTAAGTGCATTTCATCAGATTTTATAATTTTATAATAATATATTTTATTTTTTAAATAAATAGATGCTGTTGTCCACGCTAAGAAAATTTTTATGTATCCGCCACTATTGACATATCTTGTAATGACCCTAGTTTTTAACTTGATAATAATTATGTCATTTTAGAAATTAGTTATATCGGATTATAAATATTAAATTACAGAGGACTTTTATGCAAAGGAAATAAACTATTAGTAACATATTGATATAAGTTTCATATGGGCTTATTGCAAATGGAATTTTATTAAAAAATTTATTGGAAAACAATATCTAACAATAGAAAAGGAAACCTAGTAGTGTTCCTTCAGAAGCCGTAGCCAAAGGGAAAATAAAAAATAAAAAAGAGAACCAGAGAGAGAAGGAAGAACGGGTAAAAGAAAAGGAAAGCGGGGGGCAAAAAAAAATTAGTCGGGTATGTGTTACAGGAGAGTAGGTGGTGATCATTTACACAATAATAAGGTATTACGTCTATCTATAGAAATAAATTTCTACCTCTAGCAATTTTTTTCTTCTAGATGGATGTTATGCAACCAATTTTATATTAGTTTATTTGCATCTTGCTATAAGTGCCAGGCCTTGTTATCTCTGGCCATGGATGATTTTTTCCCTAGACCAGCGTTAGATCTGTTCATATCCTCTTTGACTGGGTTTTTTCGTAAAATAAATTACGGCATAATGTATTAGTAGCTTAGTTTTTTTGGTTAGAGGCACAGATCATTGCTTGCTATGCAAAACCAGTAAAGTAGAGAAAGCAATTAATGTACTAGGTTGGTGGAAGATATAAAATGATGAATGAATTAGTAGGTGCCAATATAGTAACTGATTAGCAGGATGATTGTTTTTTTTTTTCCTTCAAGGGGTTCCTAGAGGCTCTACAGAGGTGCACCACAAAAATTTGAATTTATTGTGGTATTCGATAAGTGGTGAGTTTATGCATCATGAGTTAAGTAGTTTTCATTGAAAATTATATTATATATGTGGATTTGTTCCATGATCTATTTTATCATTTATATGATTAGGTCAAGTATCTACTATCAAACTGTTGATTTAATTGTGTTTTGAAGTTGGACACAATTTTCAAGTATAAGTTCATACTTTGTTTTCCTTGATGAGAATCGTGTATTTTTTTTATATAGTAGTAAGTTGAGATGCATATGTCATTGATTTTCATTATTGGTTTGCATTTAGTTGAAAACCTATACAGCTCAATGTCAATATACCAATATATGTCAGGATAAGTAAGTCATCTAAATTGGGCTCAACATGCCTTTAAGAGGTTTTATTTTAGCGCTAAGCCTAAAATTTTGAGTGTTGACTGCATTAAGTATGAGAGTTCATTAATGATTTTCTATTGTAGATTAATAAAAGTGGGAATTTTGTGTCAATCGAGATATTAAGTGTTGACTGCATTGGGACGTATATTTTAAAAAAAGTTGCATTAAGTATAAGACTTCATTAATGATTTTCTATTGTTTTAATATTTTGCGTTAGGAAGTCAAAATATTTTAGTTTCTACAAAAATCAGTGTTTAATGTATAGATTTATCCACTTGTAGATTTGTGAACTCGCTATGTTTTTTTTACCTTTTTCAGAAACTCAATATTAGGTGGAGTCAGAGAGACTTAAATATGTTCAGGAAGAATTGAGGAAGTTAACTAATCTTTGATTAATTGCAGATTGTTGGTTTTAGATGAAGGTAAAACAAACAATTCGATGTTTAGTAGACTTTTGGAAGATTATGAAGTAATAAGGTTTTCTCTTTTGGGTTGAATCCTGTTTAAAGTTGGGAGAACTTTTATTTATCTCATTTGATTGGAGTAATGTGGACTTTTGTTTATGGAGGATACTTGTTATTTGATGACGAGATAAATTTGGTGGTTATTTGATAACATATATTTTGGAGTATTTAGCTAGCAGGTTTAGTCTGGCTCTAACATTCCTTTGAGGTTGGAAATCAGGGTCATGACATAAATGTCAGATTATTGTTGTCACATATTTAATTTTTTCACATATATGTTTATCTGTGAATGTACATATTTAAGTCTTGACATATATGTTTCTTTATGAACATCATATAAACAAAATCATTGTCAACGAGCCTACTTCCTGGTATATGGTTGGATTATTGATGTCTCCCATTATCTGCTTGCTAATTAGAGGTTAATTACCCTCACATTGGATATGCTAAGGCACCCTATTAGTCTGATCTTAAACCACAGACTATTTCAGAATTATTTCGATAATGACATACAGACGGGCTTTAAAATTTTGAGGCAGAAGCAATGGGCAAAGACATCAGATTTTACCCAAAATCCTAACTGGTTCCCTATCTTATTTCAATCTCATTCAATTATTGATTATCAAACGTTTTGTAAAAGCACAAGAGGATTTATCTTTAGCAGATACAACTCTAACATCAACAGAAAGGAGTAGGAACCCCAATACATATCGACAGCCCTCACCCAAATTTCTGTGAAATAAAACTATTAAGATCTCAAGGGTTGGTTTCCCAGGAGAGTAAAAACGCTACGAGCCTTAGTTTAACCACTAATTCATTAGCAACCAGAGGTCAAGAAGCAGAAACCTAGAGAAATATTACTCTTGATCTAGTTGACCAGGCTCAGAATGATATAATCAAGCTTGAGTCCTCTACAACCAACTCATGAATCCTGAATGACATCTATAATTGTTCTTTTCAGAAAGTATACACAATAAAGCTTCACTGAGGCAGTGTTTTAAATTCTAGAAATTAAGAGAGGCTACTTTACAAGAAGATCAAAAAATTAGATAACTAAATAAAAATATGCAAGTGAGAAATAACCTGGAATTCCCAATCATCTTTGTGGTCCTAATATGTAGACAAACCTGAAAAATAAAGAAAAGAACACAACCTTATTAAACTGTAATATTTATCCAAGCATATGAAGCTCAGGCTTGCCGCACAAACATTTTACCTGGCCTGATGTGCTATCTAGGGCATGCCAGACGGCTCCAGTTTGGCATTCACTCTCAACTGGCACAGTTACAGATCCAAGAACATTGCTTTTCCATATTATATCCCAGTCATATATTGTAACATTAATCTAGCAGATCAGTAGATTGCCAAATATGAGAAAACATTACTAAAAAAAGTAAGACGCTAAATAACATAAATCATTTTCTGGCATGCAATTACATATGAACAGAGGGCAAAATATAAACAGATATATGTGCAGTACAATATCAGATAGCATATTGTTATATTGTACAACAAATAAAGTGGACGGTGTGTTTCCCAAAATAAATAAATAAATAAAGTGGACAGTGCATGTAATGAATACAATGCAGAACAGCAAAAGTAACAAATATAGCAAATAACATTTCAGATATATGATTATAACATAATAAGATCAAACTGATAAATATGATAAACATAGGCAAGACATTCTGGTGATCTCAAAATGTCATCTTAGTATCCAAAGAAATATTTGCAAAGTTGAGATAAACGGGAACCTGAGATAACCTGGACAGGAAGATCATCAACAAAAAAATTGAATTCCTCTCCCCACATTGGATTTCTTGAACCAGGAACCATGGAACTGCGTCATGGTAAAAGGGAAATAACTTCAAGGCACAATCACCAAGATAAAAGTTTCGGCAATGAAATATGCTGACAAACTCTAACTACAATAAAAAGTATTATATGCATGAGGAATGGTGCTTGAATTTTCCATAGAGGGACATCAAAATAATAACATACAACCAATTCAGTTGGGATGAAATACAAATAAGAAATATAATCAATAAAGTTTCCATCTCAGCCTACTTGTACTCTTTTATGCATACGTTTCTAGATAGTTTTGTGGCTTCTGGACAGTAGAAAAGGGCAGTCTTGGAAGGTTCGACATAATAACTTCAGATAAAGTTCAAGAACCACATAACTTTACAGGTAAACTGATACTTAAAATGTGAGTTAAAAGTCGACAAAGCCACATGTAAAGAAGACAGTTCACTCACCTAAATCGTTTCTGTTCCCCGCAAGTAATTATTGCATAAGGATCAGATGTGCCGTTCAAATTTGCACCAACTAAGTTCTTGGCAGCAAGTAGTTCTAACTGAAATTTCAAAACAAAACAAATATAAATATCACTGTAAAACCTGTATTTTCCAATAATATGCAAAGAAGTTTCAGCAATAACTTTTAAGTCCATTTTAGCAATAACATAACTATTAACTTGTGGTTTCCACACCCTGCTAAGATGGTATAAAATGTTCAAATGTGTGACGAACACAAAAGCATATCTAACAAGGCCATACCTTTATTAAATATCCAAATTTCCCTTGAGATTCACCTTTAACTTGGCTCATCTACAAAATAAGTGGACGACTGCATGTCAAAAAATGGAAGAATTATTTTATGATGATGCAGATATATGCATGGCAATCAACTAAGTCCAAAGAGAATAAAGGCTTCTAGTGACATTCCTTAGAGAAAATAAAAAAAAAGTAGGATAGAAACCAAATATCAAAGAATTATGCATCATGCCAATCACAGTAATACATAGAATGCATCTGAAGCGCAGAACATATGTCAAATCATACTGGAGATCATGATTAAAAGACACTGCAAGACTGGTTCCGATGAGCTGTTGTTTGTAAATGCAATAACATAGGATTCCAAAAGAAAAGACAGAGACAACAGGTACTTACAGAAGACCTTACCCTAATACACAAGGACAAACAAAAACTTTCTGACTGATCGACAAAAAGCATACTGAGACCTTATGGTTATAAAAAATACAAAACAAATTCAAGCTACGAAGGGCAAGAATGCATTAATGAAAGAACAACCTGAGATGCTTTTCTTGCCAAACTGTATACAGACAACGGAAAGAGACACGTTGAGCAGTGAGCACCAACCTGATGAGTTTGGACTTTGAGCTAATGTCTGCTATGCAGCACACTAGTTATTTAAGTTAATGCTTGTTCTGGATAGGACTTCAACAACATTGTTCTGAGTCCAGAGCTACGGAAATGTAGTTATTGTTACAACACCTCGGTTTACGAGATAAAAGACAAAAGGCCCTAATAGCTTGTGATTTGGTCCTATATCTCATTCCTTGATAGAATCACTTGCATCTAATTTCTTTTTGTTAGCACCATTAGCATCTAATTCGGACTTTATAAAGCATGTGCAACAGAGTACTTAACAGCTTAATTTAAGATCTTTCTGCACCTATTTTGTTTATTTGCAATCTTTGGTTGTGACAATGTGTCAAGTACTTATTTACAAAATATATGCTTCTAGTTACCAGTGTTAGAAAGAAAAACTTATGTGCGCGCCTAGGAAACACTGTTGTAGGTTACATAACAGCTCCCAATCTGGGTGGCCATTTGCACCAACTAGTTTTTCACTTAGCAGGTTGGATACTGCATCTAACTAATTTAACTAAAATAATACCTCAAAACGAATAAAGTTCAGCAATGCACACACTAGTTTCGATCATCTTCTTGCCCCCTCTTGTTAACCCTATAATTAAAGTGGTGATTCCAACGAAAGCCGTGTGAAGAAGAAACTAATTGTATGGATCAAATTTCCCAATTATCTTTTATATGTGCTGCTATAATCACCTCATCATTGTTCCTTATACCGTATTTCCATTGTAACACCTTTTTTCCCCTAGCCACCTAAATTTGAGAATATGCCTAAGCATCATCACCTTAGCCATTAAGGTTTAGTCCAGAAATTAAAATGAAATGTTGTAAACTATGGGTACATAACTTAAGGGAAGAGTTTTCCGTACAATAGTTTCACAAAATTTGCTCAAAGTAGGGTGAGCCATGTTTTATTGATCTTGAGGTCTCAAAACCATGGTCCCAACCAAAGAAAAATTCAATTTTTGTGGTTAGTCTAAACCACGTGACAGCTTGTCAGAATATATGCAATGAAGGAGGCTCAAAGTTAATTAATTGTTTAAATCAAGGCAGGAAATGACTATGCAAGTGTACTCTTGTGAATATATGCAATGTGGGAGACGGGAGTTAAAGTAAGAGTTGATGTTTCCCTTAAAAAAAAGAGTTGATGTTGTCAACCAAGGTTGGTTAAAAGGTCATTTTAGAAAAATAAATAGTAATAATTCTTGACAGTAACTTTTGACAAGTATTCTACCGCGTTTAATTAAGTTTGACAAATCTGAAAATGTCCTTTCATCGGAGACGTAGTTGCACCTCAAGTGCAACATTCAGGAATAACTCAGTAATGATCTAGAATGTGATTGTAATGGAAGCTTTTACTTTATGTAATGAGTAAAAGTATATAAATGTACATCATAATTTGGTCTTAAGTCTTTTATTGAAGCTTTTTGAAATTTGGACAAACAATTTCAAAGTAAATTAAATATCACATTTGATAGGATAATCACAATAAACCTACAAACATTCCTAATTTCTTCATATTGAAAGAAAAAGATCATGTGAAAATGCATGATTTGGACTGCTGTGAGCAATCCTCATCAGAGTTATTCCTATCTAAACTAATAGGCAAAGAAGCATACTAGTTCATGGGCTAATCTAGCACTGAGGAAATAAGGACATTGCAGCTTGAAGTATAAAGTTTCCCAAGTTATTGAAAAGTTTCAAAATTGTTGTCAAGCTCGTAGATGAAATTTCTTTGCACTAGCATTCTAGTCATGAATCTTCAATAAGTTGCAAAATTTTCAATTTGTTTCTAAGATATTATAGGTTTTAGAATGTACCAGTAAGATGCATGATCTAGGTTTTCTAGGATCATGTCATTTCCTTTTATTCTTTCTGAAGTTTCACCAGCCATTTGTTGATATCGTTTTTAATCTTCCCCTATTCCAAAATTTACTGATGAGCCAGATCCCAGTGCTAAATTTGTGATAGTAATATTTAACAACGAAGAAAGCATGGTATGTTTCAATCAGGTGTGCATCTACTGCTTTAAACATTGCACTTAAAAATTGGTGGTTCACTGAAGACTGTAACTGGCCATGGTGGGTACAGAGGGCAGAAAATTTAAGCTGACAATCTTTAGAATATATTCTTAACAATATGTGTAAGGAACAAAACAAAAGTAGTCCATCTGCACAATAAAGTTAATAAGTATAGAAAAACACATCAAGAACTATTCAAAATCTAACTATATACAGTTATATACAGTGTCGGTAGTGCCCACCAATTTTTAGGACATTGTGAATTAGTTTGATCACTTAGGTTCCTGTAATAGAAGATTCAAAAAATTAGCAGGTTTGTTGGCAGAATCTACAGATTAGGGACTCCGCTTGCTAATATAAACATATCCTTAAGCTCTAAGTTCCATAAATTTCCTTCCTACTGTTTTCAGGCCTTCCATTCTCTGCTCTCAGAAATCTTGTAAAATCAACCAACACTAGAAAAGCATACTAGCAGTAAAACCAGAGTCTAGAGAATTTATACAGCCTTTAATCGGATAGCTATTCAAACATAAATGAAACTATCATATATTTGTATGCCTTAGTTCAAAGTTGAAACTAAATATGCATGGCTCCAAGTATGTTTAACATCAAATCGCCAAGCAATCAGCAATTAAAACTAATCTAACTTAAATACCTAGATAGTTTTTACAAATGAAAACTTAAAACACCGCTCACACCATCCTTTAACTAGGTAATTACCTCTAGGCACTAAAACTAGATTGTCACGAACAACCTTCAGATCCAAAGGGATCAAAAAAGGGCATTTTGCTTTTACTATGAGCACTAAGTCTTCAAATTGGAAAGACGCACTAAACAACAACCATGACTTCTACAATACACTTTACCAGCACAAACTTACAATGAAATATTCAATGTTGCACCAACTAAGCTCTTCCAATCGACGCACCTTCCATCTTGAGAATATAAAATGTACACAATCCCAACCACAAGCATTACAGTACGTGAACAAATTTCGCAAAAAAACACTAGTCATGATCAAAGCAATCCCTCTCCTCAAACAACCATCTTTACATCAATCCCTCCAAATTTGCAACATTTTTAAACGTGTTAAAGCACAAAAGCTTTTCATATCACAGAAAAGGGTATTCGATTTCAATAAATTCACCAAAAATCTTGAAGGTAATCGCATCTGACCTTGTCATCGGATTCCCTCAGAAGAGGATCTCCCACAATCCTCGCGTCTTCTTTCCTCTTCTCTTCACTCTCCCTCAAGGAAAACGATAACCTTTCAAAAAACAAGAACACGCCGACCACGAAGAGGGCGGCGGCGACGGTGACCTCGATCTCCCACCACGACGGTAGGAGGATGCCGATCGAGAACTCCGCCATGGCGATCTAGGGCTTCGGTTGAGAGATTTCTAGGGTTTCGAGATTTAGAGAGAGAAATGGAAGGGACAGCATTGGACTTTTTTAGAGAGAGAAACAAAAGGGGAAGAGAGAGAGGGGTCAAATGCGGAGATTGTTGGAGGGAGACGGCAACGAACACGATGGAAATTGACTCGGGGGATTATATAAAGAGGTGGAGTTTCCGTCACGTAAAAAGGTCTAGTTTTTGGGAGAATTAACGAGAATGCCATCGGCAGTTATTGATGATGGTGAGGTTTCTCTGTAACGGAAATATTTGCAATAAGGGTCTGTTTGTTTACCAAAAAAAAGAGTGAAATCAAAGAAAATGAAACTTATTTCTAAAAAAATAGGTTTTTGAATTGTTTGGTTGGCTAAGGGCCTGTTCGGTTATTTTCTAAAATACCAAAAAATAGAAATGAAAACCAAGAAATCTCAAAAAGTACAATTTCACACATTTCTATCCCTAAAACTCACCCACAACATCTAATAAAATATTATTTTTATCCAACAACTCATCCACCACATCTAATAAAATATTATTTTCATCCAACAACTCATCCATCACATCCACCATATCTAATAAAATATTATTTTCATCCACAACATCACTCAACTCATCTCATCTCATATTTAAAAATCACTCACATCATCCAATAAGATTGTGACAACTCATCTCATCTCATTAACATTTTATTTCTTTGTTTTCCTCCCAAAAAGCTAGGAAAATAATTTCCTTAAGTGTGGGTCACATCATCCAATAATATAATAACAACTCATCTCATCTCATCTATTTTCTTATTTTTAAGAAATAACCAAACAAAAGAAAACAACCTATTACAAGAAATAGGTTTCTTATAATTCATTTCCTTATTTTTTTTCTACCAACCAAACAACATCAAAACAAGTTTTCTTAAAAAATCACTCACATCATCCTATAATAAGGTGACAACTCATCTCATCTCATCTCCATTTCTTTGATTTCATTCATTTTTTAGCCAACCAAACAATCCCAACACCTATTTTTTCTAGAAATAGGCTTCTTTTTCTTTGATTTCCCTCTTTTTTTAGGCAAACGAACAGCCCCTAAAAAAGAAGGAAATCAAAGAAATGGTGATGAGATGAGATGAGTTGTCACATTATTATTGGATGATGTGAGTGATTTTTTAAGAAAACTAGTTTTGATGTTGTTTGGTTGGCGAAAAAAATAAGGAAATGAATTATAAGAAACCTATTTCCTGTAGTTTGTTGTTTTCTTTTGTTTGGTTCATTCTTAAAAATAAGAAACAAAATAAGATAAGATGAGTTGTCATTGTATTATTGGGTGGTGTGACCCACACTTAAGAAAAGTGTTTTCACAACTTTTTTGGATGAAAACAAAGAAATGAAATGTTAATGAGATGAGGTGAATTGTTATAATAGTTTATTGGATGATATGAGTGATTTGAAATGATGAGAAGAGATGAGTTGAGTGATGTTTGGATAAAAATAATATTTTATTTGATATGATGGATGAGTTGTTAGATGAAAATAATATTTTATTAGATGTGATGGATGAGTGGTTAGATGGAAATAATATTTTATTAGATGATGTGGATGAGTTGTTGGATGAAAATAATATTTTATTGGATGTTGTGGGTGAGTTTTAGGGATGGAAATGGAGGAAATAGTACTTTTTGAGATTTTCACCTTTTCCATTTCCATTTCTTGGTTTTTAGGAAATAAACGAACAGACCCTAAATCGGAAATGTTACCGGTTGAGCATGCCACCCCACAATTTTCTTTAGGGAAAAATGCTTCTAGCCCCCAAAAGCTAAGTAAACGTGCTTCTCACCCCTAAGACTTGGTCAATAGGTGTTTTACCCTAAAAAATAATGATTCTGTTCTCTGAGCCCCCAAAACACAAAACCCAAGAGATTAAAATATGTGAAGACCATAATACCATTCTCTCTCGTTTTTTTTATTAAAATATGATGAGGATTATTTTATTATTTTCGTTTTCTCTCTCTTTATCATAATATACTAAGATGATAGTTGAAATGATTGATAATGATTATTTTATTATTTTTGTTTTTTTATTATTTTTTTGTTTGTATTGGGAGATTGTTAAAGTTACGGGTTAATTGTTAAGATTACGAGTTAATTGTTAATGTTACGGATCAATTGTTAAGGTTATGAATCCTCTCTCTCTATCATGATGTTACTTTGATGAAATTGAAATGATTGAAGAGGATTATTATTTTATTATTTTTGTTGTTTGTATTGAAAGATTGTTAAAGTTACGGGTTAATTGTTAAGGTTACGAGTTAATTGTTAATATTACCGGTCAATTGTTAAGGTTATGAATCATCTCTCTCTCTCTCTCTCTCTCTCTCTCTCTCTCATGATGTTACTTTGATGATATTGAAATGATTGAAGAGAATTATTATTTTATTATTTTTGTTTTTTATTCTTTTCGTATTTTTAGAATATTTGTTGTTAAGGATAATGGTTGGTTGTAAAGGTTATGCATTGTTTGTTAATATTACAGGTTGGTTGTTAAGGTTATGGGTTTGTTGTTAAGGTTATGGGTTTGTTGTGTAGGTTATGGATTTGTTGTTAAAGTTACGGGTTTAATTGTTAAGGTTACGGGTTTAATTATTAAGGTTACGTGTTTAATTGTCAAGGTTACGTGTTTAATTATTACGGCTACGGTTTAATTGTTAAGGATACGGGTTCAATTGTTAAGGTTACGAGTTTAATTGTTACGGTTACGGGTTTAATTGTTAAGGTTACGGTTTTAATTGTTAAGGTTACGGGTTTAATTGTTAAGGTTACGGTTTAATTGTTAAGGTTACGGTTTAATTGTTATGGTTACGGGTTTAATTGTTAAGGTTACCGGTTTAATTGTTAAGGTTACGGGTTTAATTGTTAAGGTTATGAGAGAGAAGGGATCCATAACCTTAACAATTAACCCGTAACCTTAACAATTAAACCCGCAACCTTAACAATTAAACCCGTAACCTTAACAATTAAACCCGTAACCTTAATAATTAACTCGTAACTTTAACAATTAAACACGCAACCTTAACAATTAAACTCGTAACCGTAACAATTAAACACGTAACCGTAATAATTAAACCCGTAACCTTAACAATTAAACCCATAACCTTAACAATTACACCGTAACCTTAACAATTAAACTGTAACCGTAACATTTAAACCCGTAACCTTAACAATTAAACTCGTAACCTTAACAATTAAACTCGTAACCTTAACAATTAAACTCGTAACCTTAACAACAAATCCGTAACATACACAACAAACCCATAACCTTAACAACAAACGCGTAACCTTAACAACCAACCCGTAACCTTAACAATCAATGCATAACCTTTACAACCAACCATTATCCTTAACAACGAATATTCTAAAAATACGAAAAGAATAAAAAAATGAAAATAATAAAATAATAATCCTCTTCAATCATTTCAATATCATCAAAGTAACATGATGATAGAAAGAGAGAGAGAGAGAGAGAGAGAGAGAGAGAGAGAGAGAGAGAGAGAGAGAGAGAGGATTCATAACCTTAACAATTGACTCGTAACATTAACAACTAACTCGTAACCTTAACAATTAACCCGTAACTTTAACAATCTCCCAATACAAACAACAAAAATAATAAAAATAAAAATAATAAAATAATCAGCATCAATCATTTCAACTATTATCTTAGTACATTATGATAAAAAGAGAGAGAAAACGAAAATAATAAAATAATCCTCATCATATTTTAATAAAAAAAGAAAGAGAGAGAAGGGTACTATGGTCTTCATATATTTTAATTTCTTGGGTTTTGTGTTTTGGGGGCTCAGAGAACAGAATCTTTATTTTTGGGGGTAAAACACCCATTGACCAAGCCTTGAGGGTGGGAAACACGTTTCCTTAGGTTTTGTGGGCTGGAAGTATTTTTCCCTTTTCTTTATTCCACTTTTTAACCACTCAGAATTTTGGGATGTATGATTTAACATCTTTAAACTTTGACGAATTACAACAAACCCCCTGACGTTGTTACTTGTCAATTGTGCCATGACCAAAATGTTGTTTGTTTAAAAGTGACCTTCATTTCAGTCCTATGCACAAAACTCCCCACTAATAAAATGATAATAAGATACACGCCTACATGGTCTTTTTTTGCATATAGAACTCCCACTAGTCACACCGACTCCCTTCCACTCAATATTAGAAATGATGTTGTGACTTAGCTCGGGGAGGAAAAAGAGAGGTGGAAAACCCAAAAATGTAAAAATATATGGATAAGTTTTAATAAAATGAGGGGCATGTTCTCATTTTATGTCATGGGCTTAGCAAATTTAGGAGGTTAAGTGCAACAAATTCAGGGGCTTAGTGGAATAAAAAGTTTAGGAGGTTAAGCGCAACAATTTCAAGAGGCCAATTGGAATAAACAAAGTTGCAAGCGTTACATGCAAAAATCCCCAAAGTTTAGGAGGATTAAGCAAAACTTACCCTTTCCAAAGGAAGTTACTAGCAAGGGCCTTAGGCTCTGTTTGTTTGCACGGAAGTAATTGTGAAGTAGCTGAAGTAAAAGAAGTAAAAGCTACTTCTGCTACTTCCAAGCAAAAAAGTGTGTTTGGTTCTCTAAAAAACGTAATTCCAATACTTCCTTAAATACTTATGTGGCGCCTACGTGTCATCCTTACTTCCAAAATATTTTTCCAATCCTCAATACTCAGAAGTAGCTCAGAAGTTGTTGAAATGCATATTAATTAGGACATAAATAATTTTTTTTATTAATATTTCCTTTATTAGTTACTTCTAACAACTTTTCATTGATAAAATTACTTCATAGTAATATTTCCAAATGTTATCCAAACAAAAAAAGTAAATGAAGAGGAAGAAGTTCTGCTTCTATTACTTCTAAAAATATATGAAACAAACAAAAAATGTTATTTCCACTACTTCCTACTTAATAGCTTTGAAAGTTACTTCTATAACCTACTTCTTACTTCTAATACTTCCATTATCCAAACGAGCCCTTAGCCGCATTTGTCCAACGGAGCTCACTGCATAAAGGCTAATCATCACAAAAGATATGGCCTCTTGGCCTACTTATTGTGTATATAACACGAAACTTTGGACCACGAAACCGGGTAGGTTAATTTAAATTCAAAGCTAACACATCAAATCATCAATTTTAATGAACCAACTCATATGGATCCTTTTCGTGATCTTCTTATGGCATTCACCCTTTCCTATTTGAAAAATACTTCCATCAAATCGCATCCAAATTATGATCCGAAATTTTCCTAGCATTCGAATCTACTTCTTTATTATTAAAGGAGAACAACAAAAAAAGCTAAAATGAACAGTAATTTAATGTTCTGAACAATTAAATCCTAATCGGCATTTTCACCAGCCACGTCCTCAAAATTTTCGTACTCTTCCTCAAACTTTCCTTCCCACGTTCTCCACGATTCTCTCTCTTCCTCTCTCAATATTTCTTCAGAAAAGGATTCAGGAAATAAAAAAAAAGAAAATAAAAACTCACTCCTCCTCTCCCCCTAATGGTCGCTATCGACTCCGCCGATGCCCTCGCCGAAGCCCAACCTCCCACGTTCAAATCTCTTTCAGTTTGGTTTAGGCGATTTACTCTCCTTTATAGTTACTCTCTCTCTCTCTCTCTCATCGGCGATTTGAAGAAACCCTAGTGATCTCGAAATGGCGAGGCCACCTCAGGACGCGATCGACACTTTCATTTTTATTAAAAACCGCTTCCCGTCGGTGTCTCCCTCGAGATAAACGGTTCCAAGATCCCGTCCTCCGATTCCACCTCCCTCCTCCTTCGCCGCGATCGGATCTCCTCTCTCTCTCTCTCTCTCTCTCTCTCTCTCTCTCTCTCTCTCTCTC
>BQKN01000486.1:0-18398 GCA_022839385.1 Asparagus kiusianus | reverse complement strand
CCCCCCCCCCCCCCCCCCCCCCCGCAGTTTGCACATGACATCCCAATTATTTTTTTATCTTACAAAACTATCTTCACCCAACGCTCATATAATTAATAGGTTATGAAAATGAACAGGAAAACCCTCAATTTAGTTATTTACCATTTACAAACTACGTATCTATGTAGTGGTACGCATTAAATTCATGGCCATCAAGATTTAAATTAGGATTGACTTTAATACCATGTGAAAGTCTCTCTAACCAATATATCAAAACTCCAAAGTTATGATATGTTTCGAGGATTATAGTTTTATATTCTAACACTACACTCCAATCAAAGTTGAGGCCTTTTTAATAAATTTGTCACACGCAAAATTTCTTATAGATTGCAACATATAAGGAGAAACAATATCCTTCTTGATCCTTTAACGGGAATTGAATGAAACTTCTATCAAACATTGAACAGCCACTCAACTTGGCGTCTTTTTGACAAAATTTTGCCAAACCATATTCTAATTGTCTTTGTTTAGGAATTGAATTAAATCAAATAAAATTAGAGAGCATTTGGCATATATTGTGTTTTTTTGTTTTCATAGTGTTTTAGCCAAATAAAAAAACATAATGCGTTTGAAAACCTATGAAAAAACCAAAACACTTACGTGCAAAAAGCGATTAAGTAAAAATACCTAAAAGGTGTTTCGAGTTTACTAATATAATGTTTACCATATTATATTATTAAAAATAATATATTTATAATAAAAATAAAATATTTATAATTATTATAATATATTAATAACGCTTAATATAATAAATTATGAAATATTAGGGTATGATACATTTTGTACTATATTATATAATATAAAATTGTATTATAAGAAATATATTATATTAAACTAAATATAATAATTATTATAATTACTAAAATATATTCAATACAATTAATTATATAAAATATTATATGATAATTATTATAAGGGTAATAATTAATATAATAAAATATATTATAATATAGTATAAAGTGTGATATTATAATACATTATATTATAATATATATTGTAGACGGTTAAAATATACTTTATTGGACCAATGCTGAGTCCGAGCCTAAGAAGTAAACACCCATGGGCTAAACACTTCAGATGGGCTCAAGCATTAGCATATGATAGGTTACAACGAAGTTCACTTGGATTACATGCACATGACTGCATCCAAGCCAAAGAGGACTTGAGTCCGAGTCAATTCTGAAGACAGACTCAGGGCCAAGTCAAAAGGCGTCCTCAAGTCAGCCAAGTTAATAGACAAGTTCAAGTCAAGTTTTGAGTCAAATCTGAACTTATCATCAGAGCTTGCCCAAGTCAAAGTGATGCTTTTAGCGAGGCTCGTCCAAAATGAGCTTTGCCCAAATAGTCTATGTGGGACACACAATGAAGTTCATTGAAGACGTAGCAAAGTACGCTGAAGCCAAAGCTGCAACGAACCTCGCCAAACAATCCATATTGACTCGACTTGACCAAATCAAAAGCGAGTAGAGGTCGAGAACTTTCGAGACCAACTAAAAAGATAGTACTTCTCGTCCCTTCTCACAAGGCTGACTCGTCCCTCCTCATCGGGCCGAGTCGCCTCTTCTCTCCAGACGGCGTCCCTTTTCTCTAGTCCGGGTCGAGGACTTCGAGGTCGACTAAAAAGGTGGTACTTCTCGCCCTTCTCATAAGGAGTTATCCCTTCTCCCCAGGTCAAGTCATCCCTTCTCGCCGAGAGGTGTCCCTTCTCACTAGGCCGAGTCATCCTTTCTCATCAGGCTGAGTCGAAAGGCGTCATCAGTCAGCCAAACATATAGTCAATTCTGTGTTAAATTCGAACTCATGGGTGAAGTTCTCCAACTAATGAACTCTAACCACATCAAGTCAAGTGGACCAAGTCATCCACGTTCGGAGAAAACTCGCCTACGTCCACAACTACCCTCACTCACGACTTCAACGACATCCATCCACATCTTCAACGACCTTCACCAAGTCCATGAAGCTCGCCAGATAGCCGTTTTAGGAGCTATTTCTGGGAAATAACCACTCATCATTATCTCCTACTTTAATGGTCACTTAATCCATAATTAATGAGTTATTAACTCTCTTTTTTAGCCTATAAAAAGAGAGGAGATCATCTATTCAAGGGGGCACACATGGGCAAACAAGGGCGCAGAAGCGAAGGAACGGTCTTAAGGCTACCATTAGCTTAGCTAGACTTTGCTATTGAGGAGAGAGAGAGAGAGAGAGAGAGAGAGAGAGAGAGAGAGAGAGAGAGATTCACAGGATACATTGACAAAAAACCCATCTCTCTTCCATTCTCATTGATCTTCAAAAATCATTATGAGAGAGAGATTCACATGCTACATTGACAAAAAAATCCATCTCTCTTCCATTCTCATTGATCTTCATAGATCATTATTATCGACTAATCATTTAGCTCGATCAACGATCCTTATAAAAAAGGATTCATTCTCTTTAGCTAGTTATCTAGCTTAATCAATAGTTTTTGTGATAAAGGATCTGTTGATATCTCTTTATCCAAAGAAGACTGTGTTAACATCCGAGAGATTAGAAATCATCAATTAACGAAAGACACATCGTCTTAGCCGGACGATCAACAGAGTACAAGAGCGATACTCCACCGGCACACATAAGAGAACCCTCATGAAATATAAAATTTTCTTTATTTCGTTACATTCTTTTTATTGTAATATGTGCCAATTGCAATACAAAAGACCCAAAACATATACATTTTAATATAATGTTATATATTATAGTTTTTATAATACATTAAAAGAATATAATAGTATTAATTAATACTATATACATTTATTATAATATATTATGTTATATTTTAATATAATATAATATATTATAATTATAAATTTATTAATTTAAGTTATTATATTTGAATGTAAAAGATTATATTATACTAAAAATATGATAATATATTAATAGTCAATATAATATATTGTAAAATAATATAATATAATATATTATAATATCGATATTACTAAATATTAAATTTCTGTTAATTTAATTAAGGAATATAATATGTATCATTACACTATAATATTTTATATTTAATATTGTATGTTATAGTAAAATAATATCTTATAATACAATATTAAATTATAATAATATAATTATCTTTAATAATCTACTATATTATTAAATATTATATAGTAGTTTTATTAATATATATATTCTATAATATAATAAGCTAAACTTTCATACTATTTATTATGTTATAGTATATTATAATAAATTAAAACCTTATAGTAATATATTAATATAATTTAATGTATTATAGCTCTCTTATAATAAAAATTTAATAGATTTTGAATGATTACTATAATATAATATATTATAGTGATAATATAAAATATTATAGCATAATATATTATATTATTAAATGCTATAGGTAATGAATTAAATTAACAAAATTTTTAATATGGGATATTTTTTTGTATTAATAATATAACATCTATAACTTAATTAATATAATACAATAGTAATGCATTTATTATGTTATATAAACACTATTTTTCTATAATATCTTTTATAATAATATAAAATAAAATTATAATATATGTGTAGAAATGATCAAACTAGCTTGGATAAAACAAACTCACTATGGTCTTAAATAGTTTTGGTGAAAAAAAACGACATGATGCTATGTTTTCGTTAAAACACCACATAAAAATTACCATGGTATCCAAACACATAATTTATTTGCTCCCGTTCGATCTACTAATTTTGGGCTAGATTCACCTAGTTTAGAAATTTAATTATTTAAGCTAAAAAAATCATGGATCAATAACTGATGAAGAAAAGATGTGCACCGACTTAAATAATGAAAAGATTAAAGTTGTGTTTGGCTTGAGGGAATAAGAGAGAAAAGAAAAAGGAAATGAAAGGAAAAAAGAAAGGAAAGGAAAGCGAAAAGAAAATAAGCATCTTGTTGTCATTTGGTTAGCTAAAAAATTGTAAAGAAAGTTGAAGGAAAATCTCAAGGAAAGTAATATCTCTTGTTATATATAATCTATATTAATAATTTTTCAAAAGTTATTTTTCTCTACAAGAATTCAATTCAAGTGTTATTTTTTATTTATAAGAACAGATTTATATTAAGTTAACTAGTGTATTGTGTAAACAAAACTAGAAAGATTTTTTTATCAATATTAGTCCCACAAAATATTTCATAGAACAAATTTTCAGAATAGACTCAAACCAAGTTTTAATTTTCAAAATCGACCCATTTTTTATTACCAAAATCAACCCACTTTATGTCACGTCAGCTTAATCTCATTTCCTAATTAGTCGGGGTTGCCAACCCCGACTATTTAGGGCATTAAAAATCGGGTTTAAAGCTTCTAATTGGGGTTTAACAATCTCCTAAACAGTCGGGGTTGGTAACCCCGACTAATTAGGAAATGAGATTAAGCTTACGTGACATAAAGTGGGTCGATTTTGGTAATTAAAAAAATGGATCGATTTTAAAAATTAAAACTTTGTTTGAGTCTGTTTTGAAAATTTGTTCTATTTCATACTCTGAAACGAATCCCTCAACTTTTTAAGTTATTTTAGAATTAGCCCTTCAAAACATTTAAATTCCTAGGAAGTCCCATAAAAATAAATGTGAATTTAGTACCTCCAATCAATACTAGAAGTAACAATTGGAAAGATTAGCTTGAAACAACTTATGAAAATTGCGTACTTAATAGCAATTTCAATGGTTCAGGGACTAATCTCATAATAACTAAAAATTGGAGGATCTAGTAGAAATTTAATGATTTGAACTCGTTACAAAATGTAAAAGATGACTGGAAAAAAACTTTCCCTTGTGCGTGCACAACGTATGGCATGTGGACCCACAAGGAACAAGTGAGTATTTTATGTGCCTAGCTGAAATGTGAATCACACCCATTTAATCATGTGTGCCCCACATGAAAACAAAGGAGTGAGTAATCTACCGACAATGTTTCCGAGAGTGCGTAGCCGTCCTCCTTGATAAAACTTTCCACTGCTTTCGCTAGGTTCCAACGAGCGCTAGGTTCCAACGAGGAAAGGATCGGGAGAAAAAAATTTAACGCAATTTTATTCTTATTTTCTTCTGATTTTATTTTCTTTTTTTACTTTTCTTTCAAATTAAACATTTAAAAGTGACTTTCTTTCCCACTTTCTTTTCCTTCCTTCTAGTTTCATTCAAACGAAACACACCCTAAAGGAAAAGAAAGAAAATAATTTGTGAACCCAAATAAACAAAAAAGTGTGCTTGGTATAGAGAACCAAGGGAGATAAGTTCAGCTGGTTTGAAATTTTTTTTGAAGTGTACTAATCCAAACATATTCCAAATTCGAACCAATCCAAACGTCGAAAATGGAACCAAAAAATTGGATTGATTAGAAATTTAGAATGGTTTAACGATTCAAATGCTCACACTCACTTTCGGGTAAATATGTTGGACATAGACGTGTCACGTGACTTAGACCCGATCCAAATGAGTTAAGAGGTGCTACACCAATCCAATTTGCTCCTAGTCCTAGCTAGACTTATATTTGGAAAAAGATACAATATTTCATGCAAAAATTAAGCCTCTAGATTCTTCAAAATATTTCACGCGTGTTATTCTCCCTTGCTTTGCTCTCTTTGAAGAAACCTCTTCATATATACTAGTCTCCGTTGTTATTCACGTGACTATGAGATCAAATTTACAATTAATTTCTACATAAATGAGTGTTAATTATTGGATAAATTTTTACTGGACGTTTATAATTTGCATGTGCAGCTATGTTTTACCAGTATTGTATATGTTGAAACTGGTGCTCCACAAACACAGAAGATGTGTTTATACAAGCAGATAATAACACAACACTATATAGACACAATAGAGAGAAAGAGAACATCACATAATGATTTAACATGGTTCGATATCAATATGATCTACATCCACGGGCGAGAACAGCAGAGTTATTGGGTCGGCATCTCATGAGAGCTGACTCAAAAGACGGTACCTATCAACACCCCTTAATACAAGACAAGACAACTGCGACCTTGAGCCCCCCGCTGACAGCGCATCGATATCACATTAAATGCTTGACAAACACCATCATTTCTCCATCCCCGGTACTATTTATGGCACATCGGACCACGCCGACTTCGTACGCCGCCTGTCCCATCTCATTAATGCCGAAATGACTGCGCCCCTTGCACGACCGCTCCCTAGTCGACACCTGTAAAGTCGACGTTGACTCAGGCGCCAGCCCATACCTGGCCAAAGAGACCAAAATGCCCTTCCTCCATGACCATAAAGGAAAAAACTATTCCCAACACGATGGTAAGCAATTTCTCTGTATTTTTCTCCATCACACTGCACTTAAGAACCGTAATAGTTTACTATTTCCCCCCACTCAAGTACCTTGCTAACTTGATCATCGGAGGAACAATGAGAGAATTAGACACCGCCTTCTTATAAGTTTCTACACGTGCAGGAAGGAACAGATCAACTCCAAACTAGATATATATTCAGAGAATTTAGCGGCCCCCAATCAACCCAGTTTCTAATAGTTTATCTATGCCATTGTATAACATCAACACTTACTCATATTATAATATGAAAATAAGAAAATAAAATTTATACTAGAAAGCATAAATGAACAAGTAAAATCTAAACTACAATGCAATAAAAGAAGAAATAAAAATTAAAGCATAAAAGAGCAAGGAAATAAATCTACTCTACAAAGCATGAAAAATTACACCACGATATCGCGATCATAAAATAAATCTAATCTATTAAACATGAAATAAAAAATAAAAAAGTAAAATCCTAAAGCATATAATTCTAAATCAAGAAAATAAAAGAGGAAAATAAAAACTTACATAGTAAGGCGGGATTAGCTCCTTAAAGGCAAATATTGATCTTCATCATCAAATAAGAAGTAAAAGAAAATTAAAAAGGAGGGAAAATTTTTTATTATTGCAAACTAAAATTTATAATTTTTTGGAAGGCCTTCTTAATTAACAATAGCCCTCCTCTCCAAAATGTAGTTTTTTTATAAAATTTTTCCACACTCCCTTACCCTCACTCTGCCCCTCTATTTATAAATAATAAGAATCTCTTACAACCCTTAGATTTGTCTTGGCTCCTAAGTAACCGTCACAATCATAGGATTTAACTTAGGCCCCATGTAACCCTCGTAACTACAGGATCTTTCAAAATAACCCACACTCTTAATTCAACACTTGATAGATGGGTTTTGTGGACTTTATTTTTCTTAGATTTAATTTATTTAAGACTCTTGAGCTTCTCTTAAATGCTATTGAGCTTCTTATGATTTAGCTCGTTCTTCAAATAATTGAATATATTAATTAAATTCAGATTTCTATCATAATCTACTATTGCTAATGAAATTTCTAGAATGTGTCAATTTGGATGGATTTGTCTCGTCGAAGTAGTCAATTTTTATATATAATATGTTAAATTTTGTTTTTTTGGATTGGGATATAACGTCTTTTCTTTGCGATTTTGAGCATGAATTTTCCTTGATTTCTTTCCAGATTTGATTTGATGCTCAATTATTGACCAAGTTGTTAATAATTATGAACCAAAAAGTGATGAGTGCTGAGATTTTGCTTCTAGACTCGGTCACCGCTTTGGACTTATGCATTTTGGGCTTCATTAGAGATCTTTTGGCTTGAGAATGATCTTAATTTAAACTCTTATTTAATAAATCTTTATTACCTACAAATTAAGATATTATTAGCAGATATATTTATTCAAATAAAGTAAACAATGAGGATATAACAGCGAAATAAAATGTAATGATCAATATACTTGATCTTTGTCCATATCCACTCTCAAGACAGAGAAAAAAATCTTTAAAATCAAAGAAAGAAATCTTTAGAATCAAAGATGATCGAAGTCAGTTGCCTAGGCCTACTTCCTTATTTCACTCTCCTTGTCCTGCAGCCTATCAAGGTATTCTTAAATGTAAATCCTCCATAAAAAGAAGGCTAAATTTTTCTAATGACACTTAAATACCTTATAATTTCACACTATTAGCGCTTATATACTCTCAATTGTATTTCTTAGCATTTATATACCCTGAGTTGGTCAAAATTAGCATATCGATACCTTATAATTTGCAAACGTGACAATTTTGATTCAAAAGTTCACATATAATATTTATATGCTATTCTTGTAGTTATGTCTCTATTAATTTTGTTAAATTCATTGTTAAATCTTGTAAAAGTCTATTTTTGAAATAGAATTATGATGCATTTAAAATTAGAATTTGGGTTGGTTTAATAGTAATTTAATAAATATTGATGGTTAGAAAGCTCCAAAATTAACATACAAATGTTATATGGGAACTTTCGAATAAAAATTTTCACGTTTGCAAAATATAAGGTATTAAAGTGTGAATTTTGACCAACTAATTGTATATAAATGTTACAGAGTACAATTGAGGGCATATAAGTGCTAAAGAAGTGGTACTATAAGGTATTTAAGTGCTATTTAGCCTAAAAAGAAAATGTTTTGTATATGATTTTCCATATGTTAATATACTTTTTCCCCTAGTAAATTGACATGGTTTAGGCTTTGTCAAGCGAAACATTTACACAATTATACGTGAAGTGAAGAAATTTAACAAATTTCAATTAAATCCCTTGAATCATGCAGAATAAATAGTTGACTTGTTTGTCCCATATAATTAGTTTATGAATCATTGCATAATTAATTTCATTATCTTCTTCTATATATGCTAGATACATCATTACTTTCTTATTGTCTCATCAAGAATGCCAGTCAAATATTTTAACCATTAAAGAAAAAAGAAAAAGCTGAAGGAGCAATGATAAGGTTTATGTGATATACACTTAAGCTAACTCAGTTACATTTTGGTAGGCGTTCATGATGGTGAATATGTGGAGGAATCTCACGCTGGTGGAAGAGGAAAAAGAGGGTGTTAGTTTGTCGAGGCCAGTTAGCGAACCCGGGAAGGCGAAAAGCGCCCTAGGTTTGGTAGGGAGATTGTTGTCCCTGAAAGTTAAAACCATCCAATTTTCAAGCCCTCAAGAGCACGATGGCCATGGAGGTCGGAGCGCGGATTGGAAGTGAAGGTAGTGCGTAGGAGATCATAATCCGATACTGTTCTCTTTCAACTACCTCCTCGGACAAGAAGACTATGGTCATTCGATGAGCATCTATATCGGTTCAAGAATATATGTAGTGAAAGGGCATGCTCAACCCTCGGCAACGAACCTAAGGAGAGCGGTCTTCTGGATCCAAGTCTACAACTTGTCGTGCACGGGGTCGTATGCATGGATAAAGAAATGGGCGAACTAATTGGAAATTGAGTCGGCGTGTGTGCGTTGATGTTGATACAACTCGAGATGGCATTGGACGGGGGGAGATTTTTGTGAATTAGGGTTGAAGCAGATGTTAGTTTGTTTAAAACAGAGGGAAAGCGGATTCGAGAAGAGAGTGGAGCACGGTTGTGGGTCACGTTACGAACGACTACCCAACTTTTATTATACATGCGGAAGGTACGTTCGACCACTCAGAGAAGGAATGCAAAAGGCCGGCGTTAGGCCCTCTATAGGGGTCCCACAATACGGGGTGCAGATGGAGGTGCACGAGAATTGAAAGGAAAAAGATAGGAGTATAGGGTGCTGTGCGCAGCGAAAATTTTAGCAGCACCTTGGCAGCACAACAAGAGAGTTAGATCGCAATAAGAATTCCCGTTACACCAAGAAAACAAGAATCAAAAGCAAAATATCTTAACAAAGTGGGATATAGCAGCTCTTCCTCTCATCAGTTCTAGGACTGACCTATCGAGGAAACCTAAACAAACTATTATAAATCACACAAATAGCGAGATAAACTAATTTTACGTGGTTCGACAAATAACCTACGTCCACGGGGCAAGGAGGGGGAGATCTACTATTAGAGAGAGAGAATACAAACAGAGTTTACAATCACACAAATTAAACCCTCACACAAACTCTCAAATCTCTCACAAATATCTCCACCAATGGATGCTCAAAACCCTAACAAAAGCCACTGCAATTTATCACCTTCTGCTCTTGCACCTACACGCTGCCAAAGAAAAAAAAACCAGCCGACTTTTTTTTCTCCTGCACAAACCCTCTTTGCTCTCCGAAACCCTAAAAAATAAATCATATTTATAGGCTTCGGCTCTGAATCCTTGGTGAAGATACAGTGTGGCCCCCACACGAGTAAAACACATGAGCAGATTTGCGTTCAAAGAAAGTGGGTGCTGATGGGTGTGGCCCCCACACTTCCACGAACGCGTTCACACGAGAAAATGTGTCGTTTGGTGGGTGTGGCCCCCACGATCACGAGACCGTGTTCACAATTCTCCACCTCAGTGAAGTTTTCCCAAAACTGAGCTGACACCAAAGCATCCAAATGTCCCACTTGTTGTGTCTAGTACGTCGTGAAACAATTTACGACAACAGACTCAATCCACAACAAGTCGGGAACACGAACAAGAGTCCAAACAATCTCACCTCCATCAAAATCAACTAATCCAACCCGGCTGCATCAAGCATGACTGCCTACGTATCCTCTTGCCTAAGGAATCAAGCCGAATGTAATTCACTCAAATGGCTGCAAATGGCCTCAATAATCACGAATATGCAACAAGTTTTGATAATGATCAAACTTGTTGCTAGGAACCACCTTAGTGAGCATATCCACCGGATTATCCTTCGTGTGGACCTTCACAATCTTCACATCACCATCTTCAAGAACATCTCGAACGAAGTGATAATGAACATCAATGTACCGCTGCGATATACCAAGTTCCTCCAAATAGATAGCACTCATACTATCATAATGAATAGTGATGGACCGCTGCGATATACCAAGTTCCTCCAAAAGTCCTCGAAGCCAAATAACCTCCTTCACAGCCTTTGTTATCGTCATATACTCTGCCTCCATTGTAGACAAAGCCATCTAAACTGTAAGGTGAACCTCCAACACACTGGCGCACGGGTCAAAGTGAGTACATACCCTATAGTAGACTGGCGTTTATCCAAATCCATGACATAATTCGAATCAACGTAGCCAATACATAACTGTCCACCTGTAGTGTCCCGCTCATAAAGCAAACCAACATTGAGCGTACCTCGAATGTACCTCAAAATTCATCTCACGACGTCCTAATTACCCACTCCCGGATCGTGTATGTATCTCGATACCATGCTCAACATCTGTGATAAATCTGGTCTCGTACATACCATCGCATACATCAAGCTCCCGACCGCGCTCACATATGGAGTCTTCGATATTAACTCCCTATCTTCAACTGTCTTTGGTGAAAGTTCAGCTGAAAGTTTCAAATGGGCTCCCAAAGGTACACTAACTGGATTCGTATCCATGCTAAAATAAAATTGCTGTAGAACCTTCTTCAAATAAGCCACCTGTGTTAAACAAATTCTGTCCTTCTTCTTGTCTTTGTCGATCTTCATCCCTAAAATGTGCTTCGTCTCACCCAAAACCTTTATCTCAAACTCCTTTGAAAGTTGTGCCTTCAACTCATCTATAGCAGATCTGGAAATAGAAGCAACCAACATGTCATCGATATAAAATAACAAATAGATGTACACACCTCCTTTTAACTTGTGAAAATATACGCAAGGATCAAACTGACTCCGAGTGTACGTATGACCAATCATAAAACCATCGAATCGCCTATACCACTGTCAAGGAGATTGTTTTAACCCATATAGCGATTTCTTTAATCTGCAAACCAATTTTTCTTTCCCTGCAACTCAGAATCCCAATGGCTGAGTCATATATATTTCTTCATCAAGATTACTATGAAGAAATAACGTCTTCATATCCAAATGATCTAACTCCAAACCATACTGTGCCACAAAAGCTAGCAAAATCCGAATCGAAGAGTGCTTCACCACCGGAGAGAAAACCTTATTATAGTCAATACCTTCCTCCTGTGCATAGCCCTTCGCAAACAACCTAGCTTTGAACCTCAATGGAGTACCCTCAATGCCCTCCTTCTTTGTGTATACCCACTTGCAACCAATTACCTTCTGCCCCTTTGGAAGCTCAACAAGCTCCCACGTATCATTCTTGTAAAGAGACTCCATCTCCTCCTGCATAGCTACTTGCCACGAATCTGCCTCTGAACTCTGCTCAGCCTCTCTGAATATAGTAGGTACCATCTCATCGATACTCTCCACTAGAAGTGTATACACAACTGTATCGGCATACAGTGCTACCATCAGTATGTCTCTCCTCTATCTCTGAACCGTAATAGAATCCTAAACCTAAACCGTCAGTCCCTGATCCTACAAATCAGTACCCGTATCCTCCGTGTCACCGTCGTACTCGTCTGGCATCACATCAGTCGGCTCTCTAATGGATACTGCACTGTAGGTGTAAATTTCTGATTTTCCCGAAAATGGGGGATTTCGTTTGTATTTATAAGAAAGCTTATTACAAACTAAATCAATCTGAATTACAACAGAAGCAGAGGGAAGGCCCTCCTTGTTTAATCGTGGGGACTTTAAGGTAGCTACAGGATGCTTCGCTTGGTGTTCGCGCCGAGTCTGCTTCCCTTGGACGGTTCGACCGAGGTTGCTGGGGAGAGCTTCAGTACTCAGTAGAAGCTCAGGTTGAAGGAGTTCGAATCCTCTAGTTCGTCGGCGATCGGAGCTCGGAACGAGGAGACGGTGCTGCGGTGCAAGAGTATGTAAAGAGCTCTTCGTCGATCCTCTTCCTTTGATTCGCCCTTAGTTGATCGGTTGATCTGTTGATCTATTGGGCGATGCTGATCTTCTGATCCTTTTTCGATTTTTGATCCTTTCTAAGGTTGCTGTAAGAAGCTCTTAAATGGGAGAGAGATAGTTTGGCTGCTCCTTGAATTATGGGATGTGACCATATACTGTTCAAAGACATCCTACTGCCCCTCTGTACAACAAGTGGTTGTTGGTGAGGCTACATGTTGTGTCACATCGTGTAGGAGTGGGAAAGCCCCTCCTCGTACTTGCTACAGCGGTTGCCAGACGCTCAAGTGGGTCTGGCCAGTTCTTTGAGCGCCGGTGGCTCTGACCTTTTGCTTGGAGTGAGGTAAGCTGCATTTATGTGGATGCAGATGGCTCTGGCAGCCATCCGCTCACTTGTGCGGTGAGGTACCGAGTGACCATCCGGCGGTCCTGGGGCGTTGTGCCCTCTCTCCTCTCCTCCTGCGTCTTGACAGAGGTTGGAGAACGGACATTGCGTGTCTGGGCGAGCTCCAGACAGCTTACGGCGTGCCTACGGCTCCGGCTTTCCATTCTGATGGGTGAGGTGATCCGCATTTATGAGTATGCAGGTCGGTCCGGCGCCTGTCTCATTCGCTTGAATCGCGGGCGGCTGTCTGACGAACCTGGAACACTGTGCCCCTCTCTTGTCGCATCGTGGGAAGCAGGGAAGGCTTGTCCCTGGAAACCCGGTCTTCAGCTCACGTAGGCATACGTGGCTCTCTACAAGTGGCTTCGGCACACGAGGGCGGATTTGAGTACCTCCCTTGCGGGCGGATTTAGTTAGTGAAAGCGGATTCGCCTTGCTGGCGGATCCATGTGATTTGGCGGGTGCGGCCGATGTGGGGGCTCGTGTGCCAGCGAATCCACTTAGTGGCTACAGTAGGCTTTCCACCTAAGAGAGGGCGGTCCTGTTCTACGGGCGAATTCGTTTGCTAATCCGCCGCGGTAATTTTTACCGTCTACAAGACCCCCTTCAAAGTTTTCAGACCAAAACCGACTTACGTGTGGTCTGGAATACTTTGAATAGAGACGTTTTGGACCAGGTGTATTAGGATTTTTAGCAAACCCTCAGCTATCAACGGGTTTGATCTGCCTTTATTGATTACCGTTTGAATCGGGCTAGCCATACTATTCCCCTCAGTATGATGAGTTATCGAGTAGTTTTTCTTAGGCTTAGCGCTAAGATTTCTACTCTGACCCCTAGTCGCCTGGGGCGCGGGTCTAAACGAAATCACTTTGCTGGTTTCTAGATTTTGGACAAACCGCCTGCTTCCCAAAGGTGTGTGAGTCGTGCAGGCGAAATTAGGATTTGATGGCGAAATTTAGAACGACTTGCGGATTTCGTTCAAGTTTTCGCCGTTGAGACCTTTTCCTTGGGCGAAAGTAGGCCTAATGTGAGCAGGCCACGTGCTCACCTGCGGGGCTTTGTGCCTTTCCGGCTAAGGTGGCGTGGCCTTATCACGATTCGATAGTTTGACTTCGCTCAATGCGCCTTGTTTTGATCGTGGCCGTGGTTTTCGAATTCAACCGTTGGATGCAACCGTCGATGAGGGTGATCTGGGCCGTCGAATTTGATCGTGGCCACGTTTCCCGTTCGTGGGGGATTCGCCTCTCGAGGGCAATCGTGGCCACGTGGACAACTCCCCCTTTTTAAACTCGCTGTTTTCCTCCTTTGGGATTCACCGTGCTCTTGAATCTTGAAAAGAACTTCTAAGGCAAGAATTCCCACTCCATCTTTCAATGGCTCCAAAACCTAGGAGGTGCAAAGTGAGAGGCGCAGGCCCTGGACGTTACTCCGACCGTCTCTCCGCCGGCATGCCTGCCAGTGCTCCGGGGCCACGCTCAGGTACGTCGATGGGTTTGTTGGACGACCTCGTGTAGGCCCTAGGCGTCAGATTTGGGGAGATGAGCGTTGCTCATTGTCCTGGAATTCCGCCGCCTTTCGGCAGTTTCCCCCAATTTGGGGCAAAGTTAGCCCTATTTGCCCTTAGAGGGGAGGAGGCGAACTCCCTTTTCGATAGGCGAGTTCGGCCCTTTCCTATAAGAGGGGAGTGTCGTCTGTACGGATATACTTCGTTCGAAGCGGGTTCCCCCTTTCGACCGGCAATTCCGTCCGCCTCTGCTTGATGGGCGATTTTGCCCCTACAGCGGATTTTGTCTTAATTGGTTTTCCTTTCTTGCAGCGACTTTTTCTGATGAGGCTTTCTCGGAGGGTGTGGCCATTGGCCACGCTGGTGGTGCGAACTACACAGCACTTCCTCGATTTCCCTCCTTGGCTCCATTACCCGTGTTCACCGCCGACAAGCCGAATGGCCTGATAAAGAGGGTCACGGACGGTCACCACTTGACGCTGCGCGAGTTGACGACCGACGCGGCACTGACAGATGATGCCAGGGCGGAACTGCCGAAACCTCAGTTTTTGTTCGGCGATGCCATGACCGACCCCTCTGTCCTGTTGCTCAAAGAGAGCATGTGGTTCCACACGGTGGAGGGGACTCATTACTACCTCCCCAGCATGTCGAGGGGGTTTTCGATCGTCGAGCTACAGTCCCTCGCGGTTCCTCGGGCGATGACCTGGGAGTTGACCCCAACTCAAGACGGGGTCACTTGCGGTGTTTTCACGGGCTCTACAGCTGGATATGGAGTGGATGGCTCATGCAAGCGTGTGACGGGTCTGCACCCTGGCTTACTGTCTGCTGAACCGCCCGTGGGGGAGTCGACAGTAGTGGCGGAGATCATTCGTCACCGCTTCTTCCGAGTCGGAGGGAGCTTTCCCCCGAAGGATTTCAGAGCCCTGGGGTGGGTCTATTCTGCACCCGGCAGCGACACTTGGTGGTCCAAGATCACCGACCGTGTTCTGGCCGAAAATACCGACCTCAAGAACACAGAGCTGTATGTGGCCATCGAAGCCACTCGACACGGATTGCGGATCAATGCTTCTCAGTTCCACAGCATCCTGGAACTGTATTGTGCGAAAAGCGGCACATTTTTCATCCCCAACGGTGAGCTTGGTATCACCCCTCACGAGATGTACGACGTGTCGGGGCTGCCCCTAGGAGACTTTCTTTACGAGGAGTACGTCCCTGATCAAGCTGAGATCGACCAGCTGTCAAGCCATTCGCCTTTGGCGGTTGAGACTCTGTGGGAGTTACTCTGCCACTACCACATCTGTCTCAGCCTCTCAGCGGATCATAAGGGGAAGAAGAAGAGGACCCCGGGGATCAGCCATAAGAATTGGGCTGATTATCTGTTTCCGGGGAACGATGTCAAGGGGACAACCTGCTCTCCCGCTAGGCGAATGCGACCAACTTGAAGTGGAGGCGAGAACAGCCGAAGAGGGGAGCACCATAACTCTCGAACGTGACGAGAGCGGATTTAAATCTGGCACGGTCCTTCACTCATTCCACCATCAGGCGAAGTCCCCCATATCTGGGAAGGCGCTGCTCGCGGGGTTCCTCATGTTATGGTTGAAGAGGTGCGTAATCCCCACTCACTCCTTCGAGGCTCTTCCTGTGGAGGTCGTGTATCCGGCGGTTTGCTTAGCTCATGGGAAGTCTTATTCCCTGGTGTCGGCGACGATAGCGTGCATCCATCGAGGGCTCCGTACCCTGACGGCCCAATTCTGCCGTGTGTCGACTGTCGATGAGGGGGAAGGAGAGGTTATCAGGACTCCCAACCCCCGGGTGGGGCTACCCTACACCTATCTGATGGTGTGGTTCGTATACCACTGTGAGTGTTTAATGAGTGCCCCAGCGGTGCTCCAAGGTGACAAGTTCGTCCCGTTCATCCAGCGCTTGGAGAGGTGCTCCTAGAAGTACAAGGACATCCCTGATGCAAGGAAGACGTTCTCCCACTTTGGGTATTACAATTTTCACCGTTCCTTTCCTTATTTCAGCGGGGGTGGATATGGAGAATCTCTCAGGGATGCGCCGACGACGGATCACTACACAGTCCTCCCTCGTGGCGCCTTTCGCTGGTTGGTGAACATCCGGCCGGGATATCACGTTCTGAGAACGGGCTCGACGTGCTATCTTGAGCCATACATCTCCTACAGGTTCGCCCGCCAGTTTGGGTACGACCAATTGTATGTGGGCAACGTCAACCCCCATCTGCGCTTTGAAGGAGGACTGATGGATGGAGCTCGGGGATGGTTCTGGACTCACGCTGGCGGCACCAATGCCCACTTTGAGTTACCCGCGAGGGATCATGACTTGCGCCACACGCTCTCATATTGTCGGTGCTACCGAGGCGCCAGCACCAATCCTACCGACTTCTGGTTTCAGAGCTTGTGCCTGGCGGAGCACGGACGTCGTCCAAGAGGAGCTCCTCGACCTTCGAGGCGGAGGGGCCGTGCAACGGCTAGGGAGCTGCTCATGGAGGGTCCTGCAGGAGATTCTGAGGGTGAGGGCACGGGCACAGACGAATCCAAGGCGCCCGAAACACGAGCTCCTTCTCCCAGTCTTCCTCTAGATTCCCAAGGCGAGCAGAGGGAGCCTGTTGAGTTAACCCAGGCGCGTAAGCGTCTGGAGCAAGCCCGAAGTGCGATCGCTGGGCGTATGGGGGCGCCTCTCCTATCTCCGAGTAGTTCATTGCTCTCGAAACGGCAGCGAGAAGCGGCGGAGAGCTCTAGAGCGGAAGTGGCCAAGAGGGCCCGTGGCGAGGAGACTATGGTGACCACCAGAGCGGCGGCTGGTCGGGCCGGTACTGTCTCTGGAGCGGAAGTTGCTCAACCTCCCCCATCTGCTGCGCCGCAGGCGGCTCCGACGATTTCGAAGGACACGCTTCCTTCATCCGGTGTGGAGTCACAGGCGGGGGTCTCAACGACTCCTGCACCTGCACCAAGAGGTGATCTTTCGGCGCAATGCTCCTGTGTAAGAAGTTAGGTTCGTATTTTCTGACGGTACATATTGAATCCATGCAGGTGTAGTCGAGAAAGCGATCCCCATCCCTTCTGACGAAGAGGAGGGGAGTGGAGATGAAAGAGAACCAGGGGGTTCAGGTAAGCATGAGCTTCAGTGCTGTTGATCCTTCTAAACCAAGGGGGCATTGATTATTATTATTTTTCTCGTATCCGTAGTTGGCCCCTCTCATGAAGTTGCTGGCAAGGACGATCCTCCCTCTTGGGAGGGTCATTCAGGTGAATCCGAGACGGATGACGACGCCTTAATTCACGAAGCGCTATCAAGCGAAGAGGAAGTGTTGGTCCCTGCGGATAAACAAGAGGGAACCCCCACCTCCGAGGGAGCGTCGGTCGAGGATGAGCGCTCAGTGCAAGAATCTCCAGCTCAAGGGGGAACTCCCATTGGGCTGATGGCCACTTCCTTGTCGGTGGTGACCTGTGACTCTGCCACTGCCGCTCTGGCGGTATCAGCGATTGTTCCGGCTCTGGCGGCGCCAGTCGCTGCTTCTGCGATCATGACCACCAGTACTCCGATCGTGGCTTCATCCTCTGTCGAAGATGCCTCTCTCTCTCCTATGGAATGCTGGCGAAAGAGGCAGGTGGCGCGAGCTCTGGCCAATTTCGAAGACACTTTGGCCCACTGCACTCGGCTGGTCTTAGAAGGGAATTGCCCCTTCGAGGAATTCAAGGAAGTCCTTGA
>BQKN01000484.1:725168-751441 GCA_022839385.1 Asparagus kiusianus | reverse complement strand
CTCTCTCTCTCTCTCAATACCTCTGTCTCTCTCATTTTCTCTCTCTCAATATCTCTGGTTCTCTTCTCTCTCTCTTCGTCTCTCTGGTTTTCTCTCCGTCTCTCTGGTTCTCTCTCAACGTCTGAGATTTCGTCCGGTTTTCTCTCCGTCTGGTTCTCTCTCAACGTCTGAGATTTCGTTGGCAATTGAGGAAGGGTTAATGGGTTGGTTAACGGGTTGGGTAATGTTGTTAGGAAGCCAATTGGGTACTCAATATCTCCGTCTCTCTCTCTCTCTCTCTCTCGATATCTTCATCTCTCTGAGTCTTTCTCTTCACTTATTTTTTTAATTTTTTTAAAAGACTTTGTTTTTTGTTTATACAGCAAACTGCTACTGCTGAGCAACTGAGAATTTGCTACTGCTGAGCAACTGAGAAAGTCATTTCATTTGGTATTTAATCTTTACATTAGTTATTGTTGTCTGAACATTTGTGTGTTTGATTGCTGAACTTATATAAATGTGTTGTTGATATTCACATACGCTTAAATTGGTCTGTTAGATAATTAGCATTAGTTAAAAGGAAACGACATAATTCTTTTTGTGCATAATTATGAAGATAAATATTGTCTTTCTTGAAGGTAAGTAGTTGTTAACTATACACGTGTCTTTTTAAATAGATAAACTTATATATTGTGAATTGTGATGCAAAATTTGAAGTTATATGCATGAACATGGTCATTGAGATCATTATCACTCAACTATTATTACAATATGAATATACATATTTAATGAATATATTATGGACATTTATTTTGGCAGATGTGTTGGAAAATTTGATTGATCCTTCATCCTTGCTTGTTGCTACTTTACTCTCAAGTATAATCTGTAAAACGAAAAACAAAGTCAGTGAGCAACAACTTATTAATTAGTATAATTAGAAAAAGAGCTTAAAATAGTAATTAGCATGCTAACTAATAAATATTTCTTGCATTGTAATTCATATTACGTTCCATATATGTTATGGTTTAATATTTAATTAGTACTTGTTGTTGTTTATAGCAATGGAAGCAGAAGGTAGTTCTGGTGCACAGTCTATTCAAGATGATCACACTCCTTTGTGGAAGTATGTCACGAGGTTGGAGAAGATGGGTAAAGGAGGGGGGAATTGGCAGTGGATGTGTAGTTACTGTCATGAAGTATTTACATCCTCTTACTCAATGGTCAAAGCTCATCTAATGCGGACTAGTGGCCAAGGAATTAAAGTGTGCAAAGGTGTTAAGTCACACAATATGAGAGACATGCAAGCTGATATGGATCAAGCAGAAGCAAGGGTGATGGCTTCTATGACTAGGACAGTGACGCTGCCAGGTTCTTCAGCATCAAGTGCAGCAGCAGGAAGTCAATGCATGCATTCTCGTCTAAGTGAGCCAAAGAGGAGGAGGGGAGTCACCACTGTTGAACCGGCCTTCAATACAGGGGCAAGAGATGAATTGGATTCAATGATTACAAGGATGTTCTATACTGGTGGGCTGTCATTTAATTTGGCAAGAAATCATTATCTCTCCAAGATGATCACATATGCCGCAAGCAATTCAATTGCCGGTTACAAGCCTCCGGGTTATAATTCTTTGAGAACCACTCTTTTGCAACGTGAGGAGGCTCACGTAAAAGGTTGTTGGAGCCCATCAGGGGCACATGGAAGCAAAAAGGGGTCTCTATTTGTAGTGATGGCTGGGCAGATGCACAAAGGAGACCACTGATAAATTTTATTGCGGTCTCAGATAATGGGCCAATGTTCTTGCACTGCGTGAATGCCGAGGGAGAGCAGAAGAATAAATATTTCATTGCAGAGAAGCTTGAAGCTTACATTAGAGAGGTGGGGCCTCAAAATGTGATCCAAATCATTACTGATAATGCTTTGGCATGCAAGGCCGCAGGGGCAGTTGTGGAGGGAAAATTTCCACACATCTTCTGGACTCCATGTGTTGTTCACACCCTCAATCTTGTCCTTAAGAATATTTGTGCTGCAAAGAATACAGAGGCTAATGCAATTGCTTATGCAGAGTGCAGCTGGATTACAGAGGTATATGATGATGCTTTGATGATTAAGAACTTCATCATGAATCACTCAATGAGGCTGGCTATGTTCAATGAGCATTCGAAAATGAAGCTTCTTTCAATTGCTGATACTCGATTTGCTTCATGGATCATCATGCTAAAGAGGTTCACGGTGATCAAGAGAAGCCTCTAAGATATGGTTCTTAGCGACCGTTGGAGCTTGTACAGAGATGATGATGTGGGAAAAGCACAGTTTGTTAAGGAGAAAGTGCTTGATGATTTGTGGTGGGATAGGGTGGATTATATTATTGCTTTCACTGCTCCTATATATGATATGATTCGGCTCACCGATACCGACAAGCCCAACCTTCATTTGGTATATGATATGTGGGATACAATGATTGAGAAGGTGAATGTTGTTATTTATAGACATGAGAGCAAAAGAGAAAATGATTCCTCCTCATTTTATGATGTCGTACACAAAATCTTAGAGGATAGATGGAATAAGAGCAACACGCCACTTTAGTGCTTGGCGCACTCTTTGAATCCAAGGTAATAATTTAGATTATGTTATCAATTCATTATTTTTTATGTGATTATTTTTAATAATAATGTCTAATTCAATGTTAAACTTTATTAGATATTATCACGAGACATGGCTGAATGTGAATATCCATCGGCAAGCACCCCATCAGGATGAGGAGATCTCTTCGGAAAGGTCCAAGTGTCTGAAGAGATATTATCCTAATGCCGATGAACGGAGGACGGTTAACTTGAAATTTGCTAGATTCTCGGCTGCTCTTGACACTTTTAGGGGTCCAGATTCTCTTGCCGATAGAGGATTGATGGATCCAACATCATGGTAGGCGCTCTATGGATCCTCAACTCCAAATCTTCAAGCATTGGTCTTAAAGCTTCTAGGCCAACCCTGCTCATCCTTTTGCTGCGAAAGGAATTGGAGTACATATTCATTCACTCTTTGAAGAGGAACAAGATGACACCGGAAAGGGCAGAAGATCTTGTGTATGTGCATAGCAATCTTCGTTTGCTTTCTCGGTCATCCCAAGAATATTAAGAAGGAGAATCGAAGCTGTGGGATATTGGTGGAGATGCATTCGACTCATTTCAGGGTGCCGGTATTCTTGATGTCGCCACCTTGTCTCTTGATGAACCCACCATGGAGGCTATATTGTTTGCTGATGATGAAGGCAATGAAGAAGTCATCGGACTAGCTTCCACTTCATCTTGATGTATTTTTTGTTTACAAACTTGTTATTTTGTGATAGAATGAGTAGAGTATGTACTCCAATTTCTTTTTGTTTACAAACTTGAAACTTGTTATTTTGTGATAGAATGAGTATGCACTCTAATTTCTTTTTGTTTTTACAAATTTGTTATTTTGTGATAGATTCATAATTTAGATAGTTGAATTTTATAAAATTTTCTATATATAATAATAATTTGAAAAAAAAATTCCTCGCCGTATCCCCGTATCCTATTTTTTTAGATTTCGCCGTATCCCGTATCCATGTCCGTGTCGTATTCGTATCCTGTATTCGTATCGGTGCATCATAGATATCCTGCAGTAAATAAAATTTAAAAGAAAACTATCCAATGACTAAATAAGAAGTTACAAATGGTTATGCAAACATGTTATTAGTTAACAAAAGAACATAGACAAACCAAATTGTACATCACATAGTTGATCACAAACAAAAGTCATATAGAAAACGGTTATGATAAGTTGATAACTTCAGTAAGAAAAAGAAATTAAAAAAAAAAGTTGTAAGCATAAGAACAATAGCTAACGCAAATATTCATAAAGTGAGACAGCGAGAAACGCACTCTAATATTGCAGTATGACTCTTTTAGTTTATTCAGCATTAACAAGTCAATAGGCCTCTGTATAGGTTTGGTATGAATAGCTGGCCATCTTTGATGATGGTGTTGCACCCATAACAGGCATCTCGAGATATCCTACAAATACGCATGAACATATTTCATGACATTAGACAAATTAAAATTAACAAGGAACAATAGATATTAAAGAAAACCAATGTCCTAGAGTTAGGAATTATGCCCATAATTTTATGGCTTCCTAAACAATCACTCAAGCCTTATGGCCTAGTCGTAGGAGATGACTGGCCAAGGAAAAAGGGGAAAAAAAGAAGGCAATTTTTGCCATTCTCGTCAAGTTTTATATAGGAACTGACATTGAGAGGTCTCTAAAACAGCATTAGATATAAAGAATTGCAACAGAATAGGAAGATTTCATAAACTAAATAGAAATTCAAATAAGTTCAGTGGGGTGATAATGAAAATGAAAAGCAACTCCCACTATGTGACCCTCCAGCATCTTTTACACTGTATTACAGACAGAGAGGCACATGAGGGATCACCAACAATTACTGGATTAGAGAATAATGTCAGGCTGATACAGTATGTTTAATCTTATCCTGAAACTTGAAATATTTAAATAATGGAACAATTATATTCACCATATCAATATTTTACAGTTATAAACTTTCGTCATTTACCAACAATTAGTAGATTAGACTACTAAACCAAAGGACAGAATATCTACCATTTTGGTTATCAGAAAGAAATATCACAAACAGTTATTCAAATTAAAAACAATAGAAGCTATGCCAAACCTCTCCGCCATAGGGCAATGTAATGCTTGTAGAAGGCAAAGCCACTCCATCCTGAACAATATCAGGGAGTCACTCAAATTCAGTAACTAAAAAAATAAACTTGACAGGCTGAAAAATCAAGAAGAAACTGATATGACAAAGACGTTCTAATAACAGTTTAGTAAAGTGCAGAAACTTGGCAGAAATTATTATGAGTAGAAAGGTGACAATAGGAGTTCCTTACCTCGACACAAATCACTGATGTCACCTGAGCACCAATATTCACAACACAGGCTGTGGACAACCCATTCCCAAATGCTGCAGCAAGACCTTCCTGTAGATGGTAAAATTTAATAAGTTACGTATATGGATATAATATTCATAGAGCATTTTCTTAGAAGTACAAAATCTGCAGATGCAATTAGAGGAGTAACTTCGAGTATAAGTCCAATCTCAACGTGTTAGGAAAGTCTATCCTTGTAGGCAAAGATAATATTGAAGGGTCATATGACCCTGAGCCGCACCCATGAATTCCAGAGTCTATTTCTGATTGGAACACATGATACTAAAGCGTGAGAGCAACATGATGAAATGTTGCCCTGTGGCTAGCCTACATAATCTAAGGATAGAGTCATATAAATTAAAGAATAAAGAAGGCATGACGACAGGAGAGAACAAGAAACTAGAGCTCAATTATAAAATTGATCCCACTAAAAAAGTAAAGTCTTGTTCTTTGATGAGAAAACAGAGTTCAAAAGATTGACTTAGGTGCAAGGAAAAGAAATAATAAACTTCCACATATAAATAGATGCTGTTTGGCTGAGGTAAATCCTAGAAGAAATAAAAACAAGACAGGCATCAAATGTATCTTTTAAAAGCTACTAGCATTCATAATGGAAGGTTAATAACGCATTATTAAGATAGGCCATAATATTACACACCTAAGAGCTATGACAAAATTCTGAAAGTGACAGCATAGGGTAGTCATTAGTCACAAAGACATAAAAACATTGTGTGTTTGTACTTTTTAAGTTCCTCGTAAGGTTTTTGCCTCAGTACGACATGATACACAACCATTAAAAAATCGTGTGGTAGCATATATGAAGCGGCATTGCAAGGGCTCCCACATGAGTATGTATATGACATTTGTTGAAGCGTTCCCTCCATGATATATGGAAACAGTTGCAGCATTCCCACCACAATCAAGGGAAGTTTAATTTCTTAAGTTACAGAAGTTAATTGAACGTTTCCTTAATTCTTAGATTCATCATTCATTCAATTGTGATTCATTTCTACCAGCAGATAGAAGGGCATGTTTACAAAATACTCCAAAAACAAAAGATCATTAAGTTTAAGGGGGGTTTTCCCCCTTTAAACCCAAAGTCCACTTTATTTTTAAACCCAAGTACTTTTATTTGTACTCATAAACCAAAAAAACTATCATATCTATCTTTAAACCCAAAAGCATTTAAACAAGATATGAATACCATATATCTCTAAAAAAAGAGCAAAAGCCCACAATGCCCTTCATCTCTCTCTTTTCTCTTCTCCATAACAATTAGCCGATTATTTCTCAATAGCTAAAAAATATTATGAGAATTTTCTTCAGGTCATAAAATATGCAGTCTCGGAATTTGTTCACATTTGCCGCTCAACATACATAATTTGAGTCTCGCATACTTAAAATCTGCAGAACATGACTCACTAGAATATTACAGGGGCCTAAGACAATTATCACCCTCGTACTCTTTGGAAAAAGTTGAATATTTTATTAAGCAACTAAAAATTGTTTACTTCATTAAATGAAAACATGAACCTAGTTAAGGCTTCTTATTGTTACAACTTACAAACGTCCAATCTAGCTATCCTTAACATTGTTAAGGAATTATATCGCAAAAATACAATTTTGAAATATAAATAGTAATGATATACAAATATGATAACCAAATATATCATTTTGGGCAAAAGAAGGTGAGAACAGATGTCGCAACCTTCTAAGTTGTCTTCCTACAATATAATAACTCCAAATCAACTGAAACTATCAGAATCACTCCTACATTGGAGAAGGGGAAAATGCTTTACTGAATGGCTAAATGGATATAACCCTGGAGTTTTCTTGAAGTAACAAAGGTTTTGTCAAGGAATCACTCATTACTACTGCTCAAGTAAAACTTCTATGTCTCTCGTACTCATGACCTACAAAACATGACTAATATCAGTGGCCTAAGACAATAACAAGGTGTCCAATAAAGTAAACAATCAAAAAGAATCTCTAAAAAAGATCAGAAGTGCCCTTGACACCTTGTAGTCTAGGAACTGACTAATGGAACTTATTCCTGGCAACAATGTTTTCCTGTAATCAGTTACAGGTTGCCGTGAGCGTACCAAAAAGGTCCAGTGTGTATTCAAGAGAACATTCAACTAAAGCATGCCCATAAGACGGTTTCAAGCGCTGCATGCTGGACTAACCTTGGTTTCTTTTAACTAGGGTTGCAATCTCATTAGGCTTCTTTCCAACAGATTCTCACAATCTAGCATCATACCCATTAGAACATTTTTCTGAACATGTATTGTTCAGGACATTGCAGCTTCTACAAAATAGTAATTATGTCATTTCCAAGCAACCAAAATCTTTTTTCCAAGCTTAGTGATTTCCCTAGTATGCTCCCTAACCTATTTTGCAACAAATTACGTGACATTTTCCAATATTTCAAAAGCAAAACCAACACGTCGACTTCAGAGACTTAAAAGGTATCATAAAATCAATAGTCAAAAAACCACTTCCAATGAAATATAGAATCAATAGTCAAAAAACCACTTCCAATGAATATAGAATCAATAGTCAAAAAAGCACTTCCAATGAAATATAGAATACAAAAAATGGACTATATCATGATTCGTAAACAAAGATCAGTAACAAGGTATATACATAAAAATACCAACTTTTAGATATTCATAAACAAAATGTGTTGCAGACCTGATGTACCACTGCAGAGCTAAACCTTAAATCTCGCAGCACAATTGACAGCATCTCTTTGATTTCTGGAAAAATTAATGACATCAAATTATGAAAAAGAAATTTCATAGCTTAAGCCTTAAGCTATCTAACAACTTATCAAAAGGAAAATACCTAATAAAAAGTACAAGAGAAAAAATCTATTTAACTCCACAATTTTGATTTGATGCCCCATGTAGAGAAATAAAAAAGGAAAAGTTATTTATTCATCTAACCCTAATCTCCCTTAAATAGAGATTAGGAGGATATTGCAAAATAAGCATGAGATAAAATCATATCTAATCACATCTCATAATATCTCAATAATATCTCCTAAACCTAAATACCAATAATATCTAACACTCCCCTTCAAGCTAGACCATATATTACTATATATATCCAGCTTGTTACAAACCGAAATAAACAGCTAGTTGCAAGAACTTTGACAATGTTATCTTTTTCCGGAATACTTGAAGACATCAACGATCAAAAAATTGTAATAATAGTCATTGGAAACCCTAGGCAGGTTAGCCAATAGAAAGAAATTCTAGGTAGGTCAGCCAATAGAAACCCTAGGCGGGTCAACCAGGAAAAACTCTAGGCTAGTAGCCAATAGAAATAACATCTAAAGAGAACCGTTATCGTTGCATATAACTACCAAAGATGCCTAAGAGTAAATAGTAACGCCGATATTGTTCATCATGTGAACAGTATATGCCTTTTTTTATTTAGGTGATTTTGTGGAGGGTCACCTTGTAGAGGGTGTTTGATAAGATCTAAAAAACAATGATGCCAAAGTTGTTGATGTTATTGATGCCATAAAAAATATTGTCATAGCCGCAAAGGGGACCATGAAGGTCATGCAAAACCCCTCGATGGTCGCGAGATCTAGAAAGATGGAAGTTGTTATAGAGAAATAGAAAAGACAAAGTTCTTTATTCATCTAACCCTAATCTCTCTTAAATAGAGCTTAGGAGAATATTACAAAATAGTTATGAGATAAAATCATATCTAATCATATCTCACAACATCTCAATAATATCTCCTAAACCCAAATATCAGTAATATCTAACACACCAAATTCATCACAGCAACATAGTTGTAATTTCTAAATGGGCATGTAGTCAAAATGTCATCTAATTATAAGGACCTACAAATTTTAGTGGGTAAATCTTTGTGCGCAAACCTTTACGTGCATAAACTTAAAGTTATCCCTTTTATTTTGTAAATGATAATCCATGCATCTACTTAGATTATTTCTTTAACCATGTATTTATTAAATTTTGTAATATAATTATACAAAGTCACCATATAGGTTAATTACTAAAGATCAAGAGTTGATTCACTTGATTGTGATTAAAAGTTTCATGTGATGCACACATAAGTTTTAGAAACATTAATGTCATTGCCAACTATGAACTATGAAGATCATAAAATTACATTTTGTATCAAAGAGTGAATATTAATTCCTATATTACACAAAAGCAAGTAACTGCAAAATTGAATAAATTAAACTTTGAAAGTTAGATATGCAGAATAGTTTCAGTTAGAATAATTGCTCAATTTCATTAGATCTGTTCCAGAAAATTGTATTTTTTTTGTTAGGGGGTAATGTTGAACAATAGATTATAACAATTTAAAATGCTATCAAGTGATATAAATAGCCTAATTTAATTGGAGATTAGATGCTATGATGACTGCATTTGTTATGCACTTACAGAGATTTAATGGACAACATTTGAAATTAAGTTCCTTGATATTCCATCCATAAAAGAATAAAAAATCGTTAGTACAAAAGATTAAAAAAATAAAAACAAATGGGCTATGACTTATGACTTGTGAACAGAGGAAATTAAAACTAAAATATGGCCAACTTTACCCAAAATTTGTGTAATAAGATGCAAAGGAGTAAATGTCATGCCTTAACATAACACTTGACTATGCTTTCTGAGAGAAAATATAGTTCAGCAAGTTACAATTTTTTTGGTACATACAAGATAGTACTAGAATCTCTCTCCTTTCCTTAGCCTTGGCTGCATGATTATAATCGGTGCCTCATATTCAATGGATTCATTGTGTTCTAACTACTTCTACATCATATAAGATCAGCATTAATCTATATGATCAAGAACGACATAAACACTCGAGAAATGAAGAACGTTTTTTATGGCTTTGAAAGATATAGGTCTTTCTTGTGCATGGCGACTGGTCATTCCTCATTGCCCAATAGTTGTTATTATCTATGGTGTTATCTTTGATGTCACAACTTGTCATTATAAATCAATCTATAGTAAACCGTCAGAGTTAAAGTTTACATAGTACCATAGGAAGCAAGAGAATCTTCTAACCCCATTGTATGTCTTTTCCATGTCATTTCCGCATAAACAAAAAGGAATGCTCCAAGCAAGCTTCTAACAGAAAACAGTTGGTGTTTCCTCGATGAAAAAGTCTTTGGTTTCATTGATCTCTCTCTTAAAACAGAAGAATTTTTAGGGTTGAAGTGAACGGATCGAAGAATAACATTGGCAAGTTATATTGCTTGATCATCAATTAACTCCAAGATATCTAAAGATTCTAATGAAAATGTGATAACGGATAAGACTACTGTTCTTTATTAAAAAAGGCCCTGAAAAAAGTATAAAGTCAACATATAGCTAGGTACAGAAAACCTAGACAGAGAAAATACAAGGAATAATCAATGAATGGGTTTTCTATAACATACTTTAAACTCATCAAATAAAGGCTGCATTAGAAAACTGTCTTTCTTAAGAAAAATGCTAGTGGAACAGCAAGATGCTTGGGTTTGCTACTTGGAACTACATTTGTCAGGTAATCGTAATAAAACCCAGAAATTATGCGGAAAACACATCTAAATGGAGAAACTTCTGCGGTAATTACATCTATTTATTCAGGGGTAATCACATGCCCAATGCAGTGACATTATCCATATTAAATAAAGTAGCTAAATTTTGGATATTCATTTTCCTCCCTCCTTGTGAACAACTAAAACCTGAGCATGTGTGTGGGAAACACTATTTTATGGTGAGATATGGAGAGAAAAATTGTAGTTAAATTGAGATTCTTGGAGTGTGAGGAGAGACTTGGATAACACGATAGGAATTATATGAATTGCATTATTGTTTTAAATATCCCCGACATGGCCAGATATATCTCCTGATATATCCTTTTACAAGGCTTGCCACAACTGATATGATCTCTAAATATTTTTTACCGCTTTTTGGTTATTTTGGGCGATATATCCCCAATATAGTCGAGATATCAGCCGATATGTTGACCGATACATCCTTTCATATCGCTTGTTGTAATACAATATACCATGTTTGGCAATTTTTGAGCGGCATATCGTGACTTTCCCATTATATGAAATGACATTTCGGCCTAAAAAAATAAGACAAATTGTTGTAACGCTGATTTGTACCTTTTTTGTTTTACAAGGTTGATTAGTGATCCTAAACATATACTATTTACAAGTTATATGCTTAAATTTCATTAAGTATGTTGATATTACATTTAAGTGCAGTATACTATACATGCAAATATCTGTTATTGCGTTCCGATAAACCACATATCCTCGATATTTTCCCGATATCTGCAATCCAATTTAAATTTAGCCATCCAATATTTCCTAGATATCCGATAGTTAAAACCTTACCTAGATTCTTAGTTGGTCCAGATTTGAGGAAATCCAATTCCATCGTGAACTGACATTCAGTCCTTCATATTAACAATAGGTGGTTAGATTTCACTATCACCACATCTATCATAGCAATATTCAAAGGCCTTGTCGCATCTCAATTATAATTAAATATATGCTGCTCTTTCATTGCATCAGATCTTCTAATTACATTGTTTCACCTAACTCTCTTCTGAGCTGATGGTCACCACATTACCAATCCCAGAATTTCAATAGATAATGGAGTATTAGGGCTCTTTTTTAATTATCAGATTCTTTTGTTTTAGATTTGAAGTTTTCTAGTAGTAACTATGTTGTCATTTCAGATTCTTAGTATCCAATCATGCATGGGAATTGCAATCAGTTATTCCAATTACATTCAACCCTCTGTTTCTCTTCCTTGACGTTTACAATTGTGTGCATTTCCTTCTTGCACCTGTTTTCTGACCTTTCTATTATTATTTACATCCAGGCATACCAGGATCTTTTGCCACAAAAGAGCAGTAGAGAAGAAGTCATTAAATAGGAGACCTCTTTATTTTAAAGAAAGTTATACTTACTAGTATCAAATAAGAAGCATTTTGGTTATTTAAAATATTCAAGGAGATCATCATCGCCATCATCATCTAAGCCTTTTACTGGTTGACAGGATCAGTTATGGAGCACAACTGCACAAGGCAGCCTCCAGTAAATAGTTGATAAAAGCTGGAAACTTATAACTTATTCCACCCCTCTATAGTGAAGCTGAATATCAGGCCAAGTAGAATTTGGCAAAAAAATTGTTTCATAATCCTAGCAAGCTGGCAGGCAGCTAGCCACTCTGCTTATCGCTCATGCAGTTTAAGCTCAAAGAACTACTGAGCAACCATCCAAAATGTACATAGACTGAAAAAAGGATATATAAGAAGACTAAGGATGCCAGTTAGTACCTTCCCTGGAGATATTCGTAAAATGTAAATGTACTATGCAAATAAGGTGGTAATTTGGGGGCTCAATAACACCTACTTATACGCTTCATATAAAGTAACTTGGATGTGAAATTCATGACTACACTAAATTATGATAGAACTATGCAATTCATAAGGATTTGTGATAACTTTTATATCATTCCAATGGTGTGTGGAGATAAACAAAAAAGTTATTTCATGTGAAAATCTCTAGTTTTTTAAAACAAGATCAATTTAACCGAATACCAAACATCGAGTACAAGCTAAAGCCTGTTTCACACCTGGCCTATACAGAAATTCATTATTGTCATGTCCTGAATATAAAATGAAACATCCAATAACTAAATCAAAAGGCAAAAAGACTGTGTGATTAAGCTCCACTGCACCAGTGATCATTTTGCTCTACCACATAAGACCAGTCACCTACAACTACATAAAGCACATATATAAAGAAGATATAACAGACGTATATGTGTTTACAAAGCAAGATAGAGAAAGAAAAACGTACCACGGCTATCGAATGTCTCAGGCACTACAAGAATTGCTGAATAGAAGTTTCTGTCATCCGGAAGAATATGCAGTTTATCAATTAATATCCAGTCCCAGATAGCATAAAGATCTTCAATCACCTGCAAGATTATTGTTTGTATTGTCACAGGACTACTAAACAGCACTGAAAAGGACAATCTAATATAAACTGTTCTTCCAAGTTATGATCCCAGCTTTTTCCCATAAAAATAATAACATGACAAAATTTATATGACTTCTGTCAATCTTACATCAACCCTTGCTGTGTTGGTGCTGATTCATGATGGATGCAATTATATAGAATAGAGGTCCTCTGTTTGATAGTCAACAAGCTGGAGCCTTGTTGTCTCAGATTGGTGTAAAAACTATAAGATGATATCATGATTCATAAGCGACTACTTGTTGCATCACCACCATCTATGAAATGCAAGTTTCGAAGAAGCTCATCATACAGTCCCAAATACAAATTATAGAGCAGCTATAAATTTTGTTCAGCTCTAAAGTCACCATAACCAGTGTTACACAGCTGTCAATAAAAAATTGAAACATCATGTGGTTCTCCAAGTTAATACCTGCTGTTGAGGATAGTGCTGAGACACATTAAAATGACCTCTACGAATAGGACGACGTAAGCAGTATGGCTCAAGAGAGGAAATTTTCAGGGCTTCCTCTCCGCATATAAACTCCTTATACTTGTATTCATCAGAACTGCAACCTTCAACTTTTGGTTGGTCCAAAAGCCCCTCTTCGGCACCTTTATTTTCTGAGCTTTCTGAAGAAATATCCAACACAGGTTGCACAAAGCATATACAAATAAAAATAAGCAAATGAATCCCAAATAGATCAATTTCAGTTACTAGTTCAAGACATCACACTTTAGTAGACTTATTGATTCAAAATAGAAGCTGACAACTTTCTCAAAGAAAATGGAGTTGAAAAGAGAGTAACAAGCCTATCATTTGCAATCTGTGAGTGAGAGCAACATAATGAAAGAAAATAAATCATTACATTTCAGAAACGCATTAGCTACATGTGAATTTGTACTTTTATACAAAAAGAAGGGTTGCATGCTGTAGAATGTTCAGAATAAGGTATTTCAAATTGTTACCTGCACAAGCCATTACTGAAATGCACACCAAATGCAGATCAAAGAATCCTATCGATTCAAAGGTGAAGCTAAATACTTAACACAAGAAAAATGGAGTTGAAAAAAGAGTAACAAGCCTATCATTTCCATTCTGTGAATAATTATTTTCAATTGAGAGAAACATAGAAAGGAAACCAGTCACTACATTCAGAAACTGTTTAGCTACATGTGAATTCATACTTTTTTAAAAAGGCCATATTCTGTAGAAAGTTCCAGTGAAAATAAAAATGTTTCAAATTGTTGCACGCACAAACCATCACTAAAATGCTGAATACACCACATATAGATCACAAATTGTTGCATGCACAAACCATCACTAAAATGCTGAATACACCAAATATAGATCAACGACGAACACACGCCTACAAACATGAAAAAAAATAAAGCCTTGCTATATTCTGCAAGCACCAACAAAACTCACAAATCTGATTGGCTAGTTTCAGATGATTCCATTGAAGAGCAAGATGATTACAGTTTTTCACTTTCCATTTTGTTCGTAAGAATGTGCAAATAAATAGACTTCTTATCAGCTCATCTACCTTCCACTACTAATCCTTCATAATGTTTGAATAAAAAGGCATGAATTTATTAATCAAGCATTTTGACTACCACCATGATACTAAGTACTAAAATATAATCCGAGAATGACACCGAAAGAAGCATAAAAGAACTGCCTTCACAGTTCAATTAGCTAAAGGTTTAATACTGACCTTTGCTTGCAACAAAATCTATATGACTACTGAAATAACACGATGAAGTAGAGAAAGAAACTTAAATATGCGAATAGCTTTTACTATTCTCAGTAATTTTGATGAAATAGTAGAGACATGTTACGACTTACGATCAGTAATAGAAAGTTAGAAACAAGCTTCATGTTGCAGAAACTTGTTATGATTAGCAATAGAAATAAGTTTCATGTCACAATCATTTTACAAAAAAACTTATTGAAGGAAATACAAAATTTCTTCCAAGGTACAATTAAATACTCTAATAGATAAGGAATTAAAAGAACCCAAAAATGCGAGCAAATTTTGGTTTGACATACCTATTGCTGAAGATGTCTTTTTCTCCATCACATTTGTCCAGTTGAAAGCAATATCAGTTCTGCTTTGATATGGGGTATATCCATCAAGACGTCCCATCTGCAAAACAAATTCATGTAAATTCATATGGATGTTCAATATTAGAATGCACAAAATACAAGCACATGTACTCATGAACATGAGTTTAATTCTATAAGGTAAGGTCTACAAATTAAAATTACATAGAAATATGATTATTGTATGAAAACAACGGCAGAAATGTCCAGATTGATTTATACTAGAGTAATACTTGTTACTGAGGTAATAAACATGACCATACAGATGGCACTAACTAGTTGTATATGTTAGGGCATAAATTACTTAAGGGAAAAAAAACTGAGTAAACAATTAATCCTTTTCTTTTCTTTTGAAAATCAAATAGGATGATTTAAAAGTGGTCCGCGCCAGGTTACGACCTATTCCACCAAAAGAAATTGACATTACGCCAGTAAAATGATTTCTTTTTTACTCTCTCCTTAAAATCAGAATGAATATGTTATGAATTAGGGCAGACCTCATCGTTTTAACAGAACAAATGCGGTTCTCAAAACAAGAACATTGCCACAGCAGTTCCAGCCAATAAAAAGTAGTCAGCTGCTTAGACAGGCCCTTCTGGACACCAGACCTACCATAAAGAAAAGGGAATGAGTGAGAGAGCACGCTCACGCGATATCCACCTCACTGTAATCTCCCAAAACAACCAGCGATAACTAGATCATAGCATCTGGCAGATTCTAAATTCATAAATATCTATCACCAAATCCTGATTTTTGTCTTATTATAAACAAAACCATATCAAGATGTTAGTGAAGTTGTGCAGGAATAATTATTTTTGTACAAGATTTACTAATGAACTTGGCCAATCAGTTCAACCCCACACTTAACCAGCTTGTACCATAAGAACCACATTAATTTGAGTAGACAAAATAAACAGTTCAGCAAAAACGTTCACATCCTAAGAAGTATTTAGAACTGTTTACCAACCATTAAAAATAGGTAGATGGACCCTTCAGCGTAATCTAAAGCTTGCTCAGTGCTCATATTTGGTTCTATAGATTCCATTCAACAACTAACCATCGTCTCTTCAAAGTTCTTCCAGATGCGTCATAAATTTCACAAGGTTGAGATGATGCCACTTGACAGTTCAGTCAATTTGCCAATGACAATGAAACCAGAGGTGAGGACCTAAACCAGACGTTCACTCGCATGCAGCACAGAACCCGATTATGACCTCTATATTTCTACAGCTTTGGTTTATTTTCATTCGTCATTAAGATTGTCAGAACCGCATCCAGACCTATCAGGTTCCAACTGGGGGTTCTCATTGCTTCCTTCTATCACCCTCCAGATAACAACAGCCACAGTAATTTTCAACATACTAATTGGAAAGTAACCATATGCTTCTACCAGATAAGAAAGGAAGCGGAAACCCACTTTATGAAATTCATATTATGGAATACCCTTAACAAACCAAACTTTACAATGGCGAGACTACAACAGATTTTGGAAGGCAAGGAGGCGCTCTACTTTGGGTAAAAGAGTGGAATTCCAACTCAGATATCTCACAATGACTTGCAAGTACATAATACTTTCCCCGATTATAATGTGTTCTTGATTCACATCTCTTAAGTTAGCATTGGTGATATAGGCTCTCATTTCGACAGGAGCTTTTCTGAGACTTTAGATTCCAACACCATATATGAACAGTACTTTTAGACCTTGACTAATATATGAGACGTAACACCATGGTGATCTTTTAGCTATTGCTTTAACAAAAGATATCTTATACATTTTATTCAATTTTTTAGGTCCAAGAAATTCTCAGATGAACTCCAAACTATGTTAGGGATAAGATTGCCATTCTCTCCTAAGACAAATCCAGATCCTACAGCATCAACTCTCAGTGGAACATAGTATAAAGTTAGACCAATCCGGATGCTAAGTGATGGATTATCCAAGAAAAACACAACTTAACTGTTACTTAACTTCAACAGTTGGACCAATCCAAGACAGAACATTACCCAGTATTCTAAACAGTGATATCAAAGAAATTAAGCAAACTAAAATTATGGCCATTAGTACTATAAGTGGGCTACATGGGGGCAATACCTTAACATATAAACTTATGACGGACAAATGGGAGTTGTGATCTGCAAACAAATGCTATCCAAAACTTAAATAACCAGTACCCCTAACAAATAGTAATTATAGCATCATCCAAATGGCCATTAATCACTTACTGCAAGGATCTGCTAGCATTGATAAATTATAAATCTGAAAAAAAATAGACTAGCCAGAGCAGGACTTTTTGGCAAGGATAAGCCTAATTGTATCCAAAGAAACCAAGGTCTAGCTTTCTCTTTTCCTGTGTTTGATAGATCCTTTTCACCATTCTTTCTAATGGTTAAGATAGTACTACATTTTCCATTCTTGTTTAGATTTTTTTTCCCACACAGAGTCCACTCATCCCATCCCTTTTTGTCTGGGTTGGCTCGACTCTGTTAAAGTATAATGATGAAAAGCAAATGACGTAGCCAATTTCTCTCTCCTTATGAGGGTTAAGTCAGTCGACTCATAGATATTCTCCTCACCATACCTGTTTCCCTCCCCTTCTTCTCCCGGGGTTTGAATAATTTGTTTTACTCCCTGTTCTCTCCTGAAGTTTGACCCCATTACACTGAGCATGGTCGTCACGAGCTACCCCCACATAACCAAAGTAACACTTATAATTAACTTCAGTAATAAAATTGCCAAATATCTCTATTTGCAGGTTTAGTTCCAACAAAGATCAAGCCTCGGAAACTACACAGAAAAGGATTTTACCTCATTTGAGATCGTACATTAAAAGGAAAAGTTTTCCGCCATAGATGATCATACCTTTGGAGGAAAAGAGTTAGTTGCAGCCGCTTCATCAGCAAACGGGATCTTCAGTAGAGATGCAATCTGAAATCAAGTACAAACTATGTAGTTAAAAGAAGTGCATGCCCATTTAAAAAAAATCAGTGATTGGCTGAAATAACAGCTTTTCACATACCATGTCATAAGCCCTTTCACGTGCCAACCGCTGAGCAGGAGTTGCTTCACAGTTAAGCGTCTGAAACAAAACCGAAATGACAACAGCAGAAACACAAGCCACAAATCACCAGCATGCACAAATTTCTAACTTCGCCTTACCTGATCTTGAACAGTTTTCTTCGGGCCCTCATTTGATTCCGTAACATGCCGAGCGATGCAATGTGGAACATTAAAAGGTACATTCTGCTGAGCAAACCCTATTCTAACATTTGCAGAACCTTCAGGAAAAGAAACAAAGCCAATCAATAAGTAAGAAGCTAAACATCATCAATTCATGGTCACAGAACTGATGATCTCATAAAATCTTTGCCGCTACTCTATGAGATGTTTAAAATTAACAGCTAAATTCATGCAAAGCGACTAATTTCAGCCAAGTGCCTCATTAAATACTGAACTAAGAAAGTAAAAGCCACTATTGAGATAGAACTAGGGTTAGGGTTTGGAAACCTGGATTAATGACGACTATGTTGGAGCCTCGCTCGGTCATGAGCTGTGAGGGGACGATGGTTTTGAGGTAGTCCTGGGATAAGGAGTTGAAGATGAAAATAAAAGGATTAGGGCTTGAGGATTCAGAACTAAGGGATGAATTGAGGGCGACGAGAGTGAAGGATTACCATCGTGCTGATTGCGAACTGCCGAGAGCAAGCGAGCGCCAAATTTGGGGCTTTATATCTTTTTGTTTCCCGGCTCCGATGAGTGCTGTGCAGAGCCTGAGCAGCGAGCAGATTTAAGAAGTATAAGGCCCGTAAAGGGGGCTTAACGGGTCGGATTGGTTCCGTGAGAAAAAAATGCTATAGCAAACCATTCACCATAACGCTGTTTTCTTTTTCTTCCTCTTCTTTTCCTCTTTTTTTTTTTTAATCAAGCGATAAAACTCCCATTATCCCCTTTATTACAACGGGCGGTCCGAACAGCAAGAACCCAAGCCCGAGTACGAAGCAGAACCCTCAACCGACGAAAACAACAGGATAAGATCTCCCCATCCCCCTCTCTTCCCTCCCCCTGAGATCCTCCCCCCCAATAAATTAACCATGCTCTCCCTCGCTCCACCGCCCGTCCCCAAACTCCCCAGACCCCACCCCCGCTACCGCCTGCTGAAGCCCCTCTCCTCCTCCTCCTCCGGCCGCCGACGCAGCAACCTCCCCTCCCCTCCCCCTCCTCCCCCTCCCGGCGCCGACCTCTACCAGCCCTTCCGCCCTCCGCCCTCCCCGCTCCCCCCCAAGTACCGCTCCCTCGACCCCGCCCAGCGCCTCGACATCCTCCGCAACCGCCTCGGCCTCTGGCACGACTACGCCCCCCTCCTCTCCTCCCTCTCCCACGACGGCTTCACCCCTCCCTCCATCGAGGAGGTCACCGGCATCTCCGGCGTCGACCAAAACCGCCTCGTCGTCGCCTCGCGCGTCCGAGACTCCCTCGCCGCCTCCGCCCCCGACCTCCTCCCCGCCTTCGATTCCTCCTCCGCCGCCGACCTGCTCTACGAGCTCCGGCTCCTCAACTCTGCCCAGCGGGCCGCCGCCGCCCGGTACGCCGTCGAACGCGGTTTTGACGGCAAAGCCGCGCAGGAGCTGGCGAGGGCCATCAAGGACTTCCCGCGCCGCCGAGGGGAGCGCGGGTGGGAGTCGTTCGCCGCCGACTCCCCCGCCGATTGCCTCGCCTACACTCACTTCCGGCTGAGCCGCGAAGCAATCGCGACGCCCGACAAGCTGGCGTCGCTCCAGAAGGCGTCCGAGATCGCAGAGGCGGACGCGGCCAGGGCTGAGATTGCTGGGGAGATCGAGAAGGTGACCGGGAAGAGGGAAGACACCACCGAGGACGACGAGGTTGCCAGCAAAGCGAGCATGCCGGTGGTGAGGCTGCGGTACGGGGAGGTGGCGGAGGCGTCGACGGTGGCTCTGCTGCCGGCGGTCAAGGCGGCGGAGGGGAGCGCGGGGGTGAAAGAGGCGCCGAGGTTCTGCAGATGGGAGGGGGAGGTGGGGGTGGCGTCGGCGGAGAAAGGGTGGGCCCGGTGGATGGTGCTGCCCGGGTGGGCCCCGGTGATGGGGCTGGGAGGGGAGGGAGGGGTGGCGGTGGAGTTCGCGAGCTCGAGGGTCCTGCCGTGGAGGGTCAGCAAGGGGGAGGAGGAGGAGGGGGTTGTGGTGGTGGTCGACCGGAAGAGAGCGGGGGTCGTGGGGGAGGGGGAGGGGTTCTACTTGGTGGCGGGCGAGGGCGGGGCGTTGGGAGTTGAGAGGGGGAGCAAGGTGAGGGGAGGGGAGGCCGAGGTTTTGGGGGCTGTGGTCTTGGTGGTGAGGCCGCCGAAAGATGAGGACGACATGTTGAGCGAGATCGAGTGGGATTAGCGAGGGATTTTTTGAAGGGGAATTCGACGGAGGGAAGAATAAAAACGGATTTGCATACTCCTGTTTTTTCGCATTTTGTATTTGATTTTGAGCAGTATAGGGATCTTTGCTTAATTTTGGTATACTATACTCCCTTGTTTGTAACTTTTCTAAAGCTCGAATATTAACTTGTTCGTTGCTTGTGCTTCGTTGTTGGTTTACTGCTAGATGGAAGCTAGACCTTTCCAACCTCAACTTCGTTACTTTTTCCGATCCGTTCGTCACCCATATCTTGAACCAGCTAGACTAATCCCTTACATACAGAACTGAAAAGGCCAGAATAACCTTTTCAACACTCATACTTAAGGGAAACAACATTTATAATCTTTTGGCGAGCAGCCGAGCTCAAATGAGGATTCACTGAAAAGGCAGCAGGACAATTTTAATCGACATCAAAGGTCATCTACAATACCAGGCGTATTGTGCTGCAAACACTTTTATTAGACCCAACAATGCCAGAATAACAACAGAGTTCAAAGCTGTGTGCAAAATTTAGTACTGCACGGGTAATCCTATTGAACTTCAGATTCCCTGGTAAATTTAAGGGCTCCATAAGAAGTTGCTGAACTATCATGCACGAAGAATAAGCAGCGCGTACACGATGGGAAATAGACTGCTGAGGCGAGCTCAGATATAGCAGTTACAGCACAGGAATTCAATAACTTGTTTCAAGAACAGAATCCTACAGAACTGACCTAGAAATACAAATATGCCGTGTCTATGCTCAACTTCCCAACATATGAAGTATTTGGGAAGCAGTCCTAATCGACCGATAATATCTCTTAAACATGTGCCCCATAGTCCCATACAAAATGAATCGAATACATGTAACAAGAACAAGCACAAACTATCAAGATAGCCATGTAGCATCAAGGGGTACAACACACCCCAACTTGTCTCCTACTTAAACTGTCTTGGACTTCGGAGCCTTTTTCTTGGGTTGTCGCTTTGGGATTGAATTCTTCATCCCAAGATAGAAGAGCAGTGAACCAAAGAGAGCCAAGTTCTAGAAAAGAAGTGCACAAGAAAAAATTGTCACCTGTCATTGTTGAGGTAAAATGGGTAGCTGAAATATTGAAAGCAAAGAACCAAACCTGAGTAAATTTGATGAAAAGTTGAACAAATTCTGGCCTTTCGATATCATAGTTGTAGAAATCATACACGATTGGAGTAATAAATGCTAAGTAGAGCAGCTGCTTGGAAAAAAAAATAGATTATTTCATCAATATGGAAGATACTAGTCCAACACCATATTAATAGCAAGCCCACATAACATTGCTCTCCACATATAAGAGCCTAATCACAACAGTCAGATCGTTTGACAGTCGGGTTGTGAAATAGAAAATTACTTGCCTAAAAAGATCAAATTGTTATGCTACAAACAAGAAGAACTGCAATGGTTTCAATGATGATCAGGAAGAGGAGATGAATTAAGGCTTGGTTTGATAGGGAGTTTGAGGTTGAGTCATTTTCTAGTTCATCTTCTCTCTCCTCTGGTGTACCCCCAATTTGGGAGGATTATCCTCTCTAGTTTTGTAGCTCATTGTGTTGTTTTTGGAGCTCTTACAACTCCCGTAGCAACTAAAATGCAAAAGGTCTGGGAGAACCTAAGAAAGCCATACCAGGAGGTAAGCTCCGAAGGAGCTGCTGAAAATGAACAGTAGGCCACCAAGTCCTTTCAGCCCCATTGTTGCAGCAATGACATGTCTCATCTGAAAAATAGATCACAGATATTATAACACGTCCTTCAATATTAAATTATTTTAAGCAATATAATAATGAACAAGAAATGATAACAACAAAAATAACATATATATTCCTTACCTCAATATGAGGCGGCACAACTAAGCCCCGGGAAGCTAAATGCTTTACAAAGACATTAAACTTGGGTTTCAGTGCCTTTGCTGCTGGTCCTCCATCAGTACCAAATTCAGAAAACCTGAGAAAACCACCATATATATCAGCACATTACTATGATTAACTTGAGGATATAGCAAATAAGGGATGAGAAAATAAATTAAAATATTATAAGAGACTCCCAAAATAAAAGTCAAGGAGAGTATACATTTCACTACAAGTCAACATCAAAACCAAATAAACTTATTTTATAGCATCACATTCCAGCCATTGTACATAATTAAAAAGGCATGCAACCTCCAAATAAAATTGAGTTATGGGTTGCAGAGTCAAAAAAGGGCATCACAAAGCATCAATCTGGAACAAATTTTGTAAATTACTTCTAATGGTTAAATGCTAGGATATAGTCAGTTTCTTACTCCATCACAGAACAACAAGAACACATGCAAGAAAGGCAGAATGTGCCATAAGCTGCACAACCTGGGTACATGCTAGTTAAATAAATGAGACCAGCATAACAAAATGGTGGCCACAACACGTGTTATCTATTACAAGCTAGTTAATTTATTACGTTTGAAATATCAATCCAAGAAAAATTATAGACACCGATGATTGTTCATTACGCGAGCACGACCAAATATCAATTTTGAGAACATGTAAAGGTACATGTACAATCCAGAACGTTTTGGCACAATATCAAACCTATCCCCTGTTTGAAGGAAACAATGGGTAAATAGTCTCTATTATCTGCTTTGCTGATTTTGTAGACCAGCAAGCATGAAGAGGTGAACAGTTGAGTATCCATTGCTTATTTAACAATTTCAATCCAACAGAATATAATAGCCTGGTAGAAGGAACGGTCTCTTACACAGTTCTATATTTTTTTTTCACTTTGATGAGAAAGAGGAAGCACTATAAGCATGATATAAACGAGAAGATATTTGATACTTCAACTATGAATATTACAACAATTTAACTTTAAACTGAGAACCTGCACTGAGTTATCTTAGCAGTGAAATATTTGAAACTTCCAGAAGCAACCCAAAAACCTTCATCTTTCAAATAATAAAGTTGTCAATCTTTGATTACCATAATTGCTAACATTAGTAAAACTTCTCAGAGGAATATTGTGATGCCCCAAATATCAATCCCACATCAGGAAGCTATGAAAAGTTTGAAGGGTTTAAATAGATAAGCCAAAGGTTCAAGTGTAGGGTCAGCTTGGCAATTATGGCAATGGATTGAGCCAAACAATGTGTTGTACCCAATAGGTCACAAGGCTTACACAATGTCAAAGGGCTTGCGGGCCTCGAGACTAATGGTACCAAAGTAGTAAATTAGCTGAGAGCAGTAAACTAGCCGGAAGTATGGACCTAAGTGCCACGCTAGACTAAGTGCTACACCGTGTGAGTACAGTGAGAACCACCTCTCGAACTCGTAGGAGAGATCTCTAGAGTCCTCATTACCTGATGGTAGCACTATGATGGACCAATTGTCATGTTGCAATGCGGACGTTGTCTAAGGTGGGTTGATTGTGATGACTCAATATTAGTCCCACATTGGGAAGCTATGAAAAGTTTGAAGTGTTCAGATAGATAAGCCAAAGGTTCAAGTATAGCATTAGCTAGACAATTTTGGCCCAGGATTGGGCCCAAATAACGAGTTGCACTTAGTGGGTCTCATGGATTGCACCATGCCAACAGGCTTGTGGGCCCACGGTGTGACTAATATGGTCAGCGACAATAGGAAAACTAATTAGTACCATCAAGAACTGCTACCTGATCTGTGTAGTATGATAGGCTGATAGCTCTTGCAAGCAAAGACACTTTTATATGATAACCCTGAACATCCTACATAAAACTACAACCCTGTTTGATATAACAAAAATCCAAGAGGACTAAATCACTTTGCAGATTGAACTAAATCACATAACCACCACATAGGTGTACAGATTTTCAAGGCTCTCCTCTATGACCCTTGTCACGGAATGTGTGAAGAAGTACATGACAGAAAATAGAAATAGGCATGAAGAGCTTGAGCAGTTTAGTTTCCTTGTGAATAGTTTTCTTGCCTGATCACAGCGGAAAATTATAGTATAAAAGCCTAAGAAACAAGAAAACAGTTCAAAGAAATTTTAGCAGCTTAAAAATCCGAATTATAGCATTTAAATCAAGCTGTAAATAATTTCCCAATCTGAAGTTTTAAATCAGCTCTTGCTTATCTGATCTGTTGGAACGATATTATCATCTAGTAAACAGAATTCCAGATACTGTATCTTTTACTTGTTGAACCTTAATAACTGACATGACATGCACACACGGGGTCCAGACAGAAATAGCTATTCAGAGACCCCGAAGCATTTAGAAGTCACGAAAGAATAGAAAACTTTCTAAAAGATCAATAAGGAAACACTTCTGCAATCTCAAGCATAGTCGTTATTACATCATTGTTAAGTTTTACCAAGTGTGCATGTAAACTTTAGTTAGCAAAAAGCGCCAAAAGACTAATAAGGGAACCCCTACTTGACATTTAACTACAATTGAGGTAAACCAGAATAGAGGCTTCAACGCTGTCTGGTATGCCTAATAAGAGAACTTTACTATAGCCTTAGTGCTCGTGTAGGCTAACTTTGTGGGAACACTTCCTTCTCCTTCCCTATATGATTTCTTCATTGCTTTCCTTTTCGTAGCTATCATTGATAAGGATGGTTTCATCCCTTCACATCCTAGCTACTTATTCCAATTAAGGAATAATATATGCATTTCTTAACTTTGATATTAAATAATCACAAAGACAAATTAAGATCTTTAATTAACATACGCTTCGAACATAATGAGATCCATGAGAAAGAGGAAAGTCCTCCAAAAATCTAGTAACGCTACCAAATTCCCAAAAATAACAACATGTACAAAAATTACAGCAACTCAAACTTAACATAAGCAACAACTCATCATTATACAGAAGAATCACGCTAGATCTGAGCACTAGCAGCTGGATCCGTGCAAAACTACAGCAGAAACCACATAGAACCCTAGCTACTGAATTGAACGGTACTAGTACATCTACAAGCTACCTAATCCATGTAGCTATCACCAAAATCATAGCCAAAACAATAAATATCAGCACGAGTCCAAAACCCTAAATGGTCAAAAGACTAGATCTGAAGCAAAGATCAAAAGGCTGAAGAGAGCTTACTCTTGGTAAGCAGATAGAAGAAAGACCGAGGCGAAGAGAACCCTCCCAGCGAACGAAACGAACCCCATTAAAAACCCAAGCTTTGATCTCGGGAGCTCGAGATTTTTATGGGAGAGATCTCACCGGCGATGCGAAAAAGGCCGCTCGGATCCGATTTAAAGCACGCGACAAGCCATTGGGCCGAGAACCGAGACTGGCCTGCTCGAATTCGCGCCCGCTTGCCCCTGGATCCTCGCAGGAATTTCCGGTGTGCCATTGGGAGGGGAAGGATTTTTCTGACCGTTGGATGATTGGGATGACGTGTATTTAACGGTGTAGATTTGATTTGAGGGAGGGTGTCGACTGGGGGCAGTATGGGGAGGAAAAGATGTCTGTAGCTTCTACCATCCAACTGTATATTTAAAGTGGTCGGCTTTGAATTTGCGCCTATGCGGCATTTCTCTCTCTCCGCGTGTGTCAATATATATATATATATATATATATATATATATATATATATATATATATATATAGCAATACTCCTATATATATATATAGCAATACTCCTATCAACTTAAGTGGATAGAAAATATTTGTTCATTAAACTTTTTAGCCACTCATTTATTAATATAAAAAGTCTATTCATATCATGCAAGGATCCGTAGGTAAGATGTATGGATAAAAAGTTTGGTGGACAACTATTTCCTATTCACTTAAGTTGATAGGAGT
>BQKN01000484.1:669178-703918 GCA_022839385.1 Asparagus kiusianus | reverse complement strand
GGGGGGTGGAAAATCATGAGATGCAAAGGATTCTTGGTTTGCTACAGTTTGGTGAAGGAAATTTACCTATCAGATATTTAGGAATCCCTTTGTCTTCTAGATCCTTGTCAATGAATGATTGTGGAGCTATGATGGAAAAGTTAACAAAAAGAATCACTTGTTGGACGTCAAGATTGCTAACATTTGCAAGGAGATATCAATTGTTAAAATATGTCATCTATAGGATGAGTAATTACTGGGGAGGCGTTTTCTTGATACCAAAGGAAGTTATCAGGATGGTGGAAAAAATATGCAGTGATTACCTATGGTCAGGAGGTTTGAATAATCATAAAAAGGCTAAAGTCGCCTGGGAGAAAGTGTGCTCTTCAAAGAGTCAAAGTGGGCTTGGACTTCACAATATGTAGATTATTAATAAGGGTTAATGTTGAAACATATGGACAATATATAGTTCTGAAAACTGATTCCATGCGGGTCAAGTGAATACATGGTTTTTATTTGAAGAATGACAGTCTGTGGTCCCTTGCTAGCAAAGCTCATTTCTCTTGGTGTTTTAGAAAGATCTTGAAGCTTATGGAAGTGGCTTTGCAATGCATTGATTGCTCTGGATGTGTGATTAAGTGGACAGGTGTTAATCCTGCTTTTTTAAAACCTCTTCTACTTACAATATCTTAGCTACAGGAGGGGAGAGAAAGCCATGGTCTAAGCTGGTCCGGAGCAGGTTTGTTCTCCCTAAACAATCTTCTATTGCTTGGGTGACTTGCCTTGATAGATTACCTACCAAGTCAAAGCTGATGCAATTTGGGGTTGTTCCTAATGATCTACGCCCTATGTGTTCTTTGCTTAATGAGGATAGAAATCACTTATTTTTTGAATGCAACTTCAGCTCTCATGTCTTATGTACAAATCCATAGTGTCCCTACAAAGTGGCAGGAAGTGATGACACTTCTGGAGAATATTTGTAGGGGGAATTCTTTAATTTTCTGCATCAGAATAGCAGCATCTATTTACCATATGATCTGGCTTGCTAGAAATAGTGTGGTGTTCGAGCGCATAAAAAGCACTGTGGAGGAGTGTGTCAAGAAAATCATATTTGAGTTGAAAATTATATGCAGTAAAATATCGAATATGAAAGATATGAAGCTTAACAGGGATGGTGCAAAGCAATGTGCATATGTCCTACATTTTGTGCAAAGGGCTGAGGTGTTTATGTATTTTGGTCTTTGATGCTATAATTTTGGTACTCTAGGTTGTTGTGTGTTGGTCAAATAAGGTGGCAGCCGACAGCAGCTCTTGTTTACAATGAAGAAAAGGTGCTGGTGGTTGAAGAGCTAAGTCAAAAATGGAGGCAGGCGTGCTGGCTTTAGGTGGCTGAAGAGATGCTGGCTTTCGGTAGCCGCACTTGTTGATAACAAGAGCCGTTTTTGTTGACAAATGAGAGGATTTGAAGCCTATAAAAGCCCCCCCCTCTCTTCCTCTGTTAACAGCACTCCAAAAACTAAGAACTCCAGCAGAAAGTGATTGAGAGAAAAAGAGAGAGAAAGCCACACAACGAAATCTGTGAGCTCTCAATATTTTGTATGAGTGTTGTATGTTGAGAAAGAAATATAGTGATACACCCTCTTGCCGTGGACGTAGATCAATTTGATCGAACCACATAAATATTGTGTTTGTGATTGTCTCTCTATTCTCTGGTTTAGTGGGTAATTTCCCCAACAAACTGGTATCAGAGCTTCTCGGTTCTAGGACAGCTTTCAATCTTCCACAATGGCTTCTGTGAAGTTCTCGGTGTCGATCTTCGATGGCCAGAACAATTTTGGCCTATGGAGGATAAAGATGAAGGCTTTGTTGCGACGTGAAGGCATAGTTAAAGCTATCGACGGGAAATACCCAGAAGATATGAGTAGTGCTGAGATCGAAGAGATGGACGAAAAGGCTCACAGCGCCTTGCAATTGTCACTATCCGACAATGTGCTTCGTGAAGTTGCCGATGAGGAAACGACAGCGGGGTTGTGGTCAAAGCTCGAAAGTCTCTACCTGAAGAAATCTCTTACTACGAGATTATACCTGAAGCAGCGGCTATACACATTGAAGATGAAGGAAGGTACACCCATTCAAGAACACCTTGATGAATTTAATAAAATTGTCATGGATATGAAAAACCTGGATCTAAAGCTTGATGATGAAGACCAGGCTCTCATTGTGTTATGTTCATTGCCTGACTCTTATGAAAACTTTGTTAACTCTATGTTGTATGGAAGAGAATCCATAAGTCTTGAGGATGTGAAGGCCTCTTTGAATTCTGCTGAGTTAAGAACAAAGTTGAATGAGAGAGGTACCGATAGGCAGGCTGACGGTCTGCTAGCCAGAGGTAGAATGAAGACCAGAGAGGGTGATAAAGGGCAATTCAGAAATCGTTCGAAGTCCAGATCAGCCCAAAACAAGAAACATGTGGAGTGTTTCTACTGTCACAAGAAAGGGCATTACAAGTCAGAATGTTATGCTCTAAAGAAGAAAGACAACCAGCGTGGTGAAACCTCAGATTCAGCTAATACGGCAAAGGCTGATACTGTCGTTGTTGCTGAAACGGTTCTTACAGTATGTCCCTTGGATGACCGTTCCAATAGAGAATGGATCTTGGATACAGGTGCATCTTTTCATATGTGTCCAAATAAAGATTGGTTCACTACTTACAGATCTATAAGTGGTGGATCAGTTTTGATGGGCAACAATGCAGTTTGCAAGACAGTTGGCATTAGTACAGTTCGCATCCGGTGTCACGATGGGATAGTGAGAACTTTATCAGATGTAAGACACATCCCGGACTTAAAGAAAAATTTGATTTCTTTGAGTTCTTTGGATTCTATTGGGTGTTCTTACACTGGCGAAGGTGGAGCTCTTAGAGTTACTAAGGATTCATTGGTTGTAATGAAAGGTAGTAAGGTGAGCAGTCTTTATGTTCTCCAAGGCAGTACGATGACAGGCTTTGTAGGTGTGTCTTCTGATGCTGATAGAGACACTACTCAGTTGTGGCACATGCGCTTAGGCCACATGAGTGAGAAGGGGATGACTATTTTGAGTAAACGTGGCTTACTCTGTGGTGACCATACATCATCACTGGATTTCTGTGAGCATTATGTGTTTGGGAAGCAAACTCGGGTCAGCTTCTCGACTGGCTCACATACAACGAAGGGCACTCTCGACTACATCCATTTAGATTTGTGGGGACCTGCTCAGGTTCCATCTAAAGATGGTGCTCTTTATTTTCTGACATTTATTGATGATTTTTCTAGGAAAGTTTGGGTTTACTTTCTCAAGCGCAAAAGCGAGGTGTTCGAAACTTTCAAGAAGTGGAAAGTACTTGTTGAGAATCAAACTGGAAAGAAGATTAAACGTCTTCGAACAGATAATGGCTTAGAGTTCTGCAGTGGTGAGTTCAATCAGTTTTGATCAAATTCTGGGATCGTACGACATCGCACGGTCAGGCACACTCCTCAGCAAAACGGGGTGGCAGAACGCATGAATAGAACGTTGATGGAGAGAGCTAGGTGTATGCTCTCAAACTCTTGCTCGGATAAAGGCTTCTGGGCTGAAGCTGTTAACAGAGCTTGTTATTTGGTGAATCTGTCTCCTTCTACAGCCATTGAACACAAGACTCCAAATGAGGTATGGTCAAGTAAACCAAATGACTATTCAAATTTAAAGGTATTTGGATGTCCTGCTTACTATCATGTTAGAGAGGGTAAGCTTGAGCCTAGAGCAAAGAAATGCATATTTATTGGTTATGCTGATGGCGTTAAAGGCTATCGTTTGTGGAGTCTTGAACCTGATTCTCCTAAATTCATTATTAATAGAGATGTTACTTTTAATGAAAGATATATACTTGATCGTGGGAAGGTTTCTGTTGAGTCTACAGGAATTGTAGAGAAGACCATGGATAAGGTGGAGCTTCAGGTGGAGCTCGAGGGAGAGACGTCTCAAAAGTCGTCTATAAAATTTGCTCCTACAGCTCTAGAAGAGCAACATGATTCAGGCTCAGATGCTGATGATGCTGAGACTGAAGAACCTTATTCCATAGCCACTGGCAGAGAGAGGAGGTAGATCAAACCTCCTCAAAGATATGCACATGCTGAATTAGTGGCGTATGCTCTCACGACAGCTGAAGAGATGAGTATTCAAGAGCCATCAAACTTTACTGAAGCTGTCTCATGCGGAGAATCTGGACGTTAGGCTACGGCTATGACAGAAGAACTCGAGTCACTCTATAAGAATCAGACTTGGGATTTGGTGCAATTACCTAAGGGTAAAAGGGCAATTGGATGCAAGTGGATTTTCAAGAAGAAAGAAGGGATCCCAGGGGTTGAAGATGCTAGATTCAAAGCACGGTTGGTGGCTAAGGGTTATAGACAAAAGGAGGGAATTGACTATGATGAAGTATTCTCTCCAGTTGTGAAGCATACCTTCATCTGTGTATTGCTTGCCATGGTTGCTCTATTTGATCTGGAGCTTGAGCAGCTTGATGTGAAGACTGCATTTTTGCATGGCGAACTTGAGGAGACTATCTACATGTCTCAGCCAGAGGGATACTTCGTAGAAGGTAAAGAAGATCAAGTTTGCAGATTGAAGAAATCTTTGTACGGCCTGAAGCAATCTCCCAGACAGTGGTACAAGAGGTTTGATAATTTTATGCTTAGTCATGGGTACTCAAGAAGTACTTATGATAGTTGTGTGTACCACATACATCTAGGAGATGATTCTTTTATTTATCTTCTATTATATGTCGATGACATGCTTATTGCTGCTAAGAACATGTCGCAGATTCTTACTTTGAAGAAACAACTCAGTGATGAGTTTGAGATGAAAGATCTTGGTGCAGCAAAGAAGATCTTAGGTATGGAGATCAGAAGGAACAGGAAAGCTGGAACATTATATCTCTCACAGAAGAGCTATATTAAAAAGATACTTGAACGCTTTGGGATGAAGAAGGCCAAGCCCGTTACGACTCCTTTGGCTCCTCACTTTAGGCTCTCGGCTTCAGATTCACCTACAAGTGAGAACAAGAAGAAGGAGATGTCCCGAGTTCCATACTCTAATGCAGTGGGTAGCATTATGTATGCTATGATTTGCACTCGTCCAGACATTGCCCAGGCAGTCAGTGTAGTGAGCAGATACATGGCTCAACCAGGGAAGGCACACTGGGAAGCAGTGAAGTGGATCCTTCGGTATCTCAGGGGTACCTTAGATTTGGGTTTAGTTTTTGATAGCAGTACTTTGGGAACCTCAGTTGTTGGTTTTGTAGATTCTGCTATGCAGGTGATCTCGATAAAAGGAGATCTTTGACTGGTTATCTTTTTACTCTTTCTGGCTCAGCTATTAGTTGGAGATCGACTCTACAGTCAACAGTTGCCTTATCTACTACAGAGGCAGAATACATGGCAGCAGCAGAAGCGGTAAAAGAAGCCATTTGGTTGAGAAATCTCGTGAGTGAGCTTGGACTAAAGCAGGAGGCTAGTTCAGTTGTATTTTGCGACAATCAGAGCGCAATACATCTAAGCAAAAACTCAGCACATCATGAGAGGACAAAACATATTGATATCAGATATCATTTCATTCGTGAGGCAACTGCTGAAAGAAACATCATGATGAAGAAGATTGGTACTGCAGACAATCCAGCTGACATGTTGACCAAACCGATTCCGGCCTTCAAGTTCAAGCACTGCTTGAATTTGGGAGGCATTCGCACTTGTTAAGTGGTCCCATTTGAGGCATTGTTTGCAAGATGGGTGAAGACTCACTAGTTATTGGTGTCGGTTCAGTTTTGGTAAAACTTCACCGAGGTGGAGATTGTTGGTCAAATAAGGTGGCAGCCGACAGCAGCTCTTGTTTACAATGAAGAAAAGGTGCTGGTGGTTGAAGAGCTAAGTCAAAAATGGAGGCAGGCGTGCTGGCTTTAGGTGGCTGAAGAGGTGCTGGCTTTCGGTAGCTGCACTTGTTGATAACAAGAGCCGTTTTTGTTGACAAATGAGAGGATTTGAAGCCTATAAAAGGCCCCCTCTCTTCCTCTGTTAACAACACTCCAAAAACTAAGAACTCCAGCAGAAAGTGATTGAGAGAAAAAGAGAGAGAAAGCCACACAACGAAATCTGTGAGCTCTCAATATTTTGTATGAGTGTTGTATGTTGAGAAAGAAATATAGTGATACACCCTCTTGCCGTGGACGTAGATCAATTTGATCGAACCACGTAAATATTGTGTTTGTGATTGTCTCTCTATTCTCTGGTTTAGTGGGTAATTTCCCCAACATTGTGTGAATATCTTATTAGATAGAGATTTGGTTTTGTTTAGTCTTGCTGTATGATCCTTGAGTTGTGAGGATTCATGCTTTGAGTGTATAGTTTTAACTGCTTATTCCTAATTTGGTAATAAGAAGAATCACTTACTTACCAATAAATAAATAAATAAATAAATAAATAAATAAAACAGAAAAAGGTAATGATTTCTAAATTACATAATAGTTTAATTTTTTACGTAAAATTAGAAATCTTTAGAAGGATTTTTCCATGAACTCTTTTTTAGTGCTTTTATCTGCTTATGTGGATACTTTTATCGTATAAAAGTGTACTAGAGTTAACATTAATCTTTAGTTTATAGTATTTCATGAAGTCTATCAATGATTAGGAATAAACTACATCCTCTCTTTTGTGGCATTTTAACCCACTTTTAATCAATCATCTTGGCTTGTAAAGCTATTTTTCAAGCGTTTTATATTTTTGCAACACTATAAATTCTCAGACGAGCTTGGTTTTATGTCGGTTCAAAAAAATAATAATTTAAATTGGCTTCGGATTATATTTTTCATGTCCATTCAATTATCAATATAAAAATTTAAATTGGGTATAGCCCATTCAGGCAAGCATCAAAGAAAATAAATAATCACAATGCTTAAGTTTAGAGACACAAGTGAGCAAAAACTATTAAGGTGGAACCGAGAAATAAATTTTAGTAAGGAAATAAACTAAAAATACTTAATCTTGATATTTAATCACATGCGTTACACGTGCATGAACCTTGTGAGTGAGTGTGTGTGTGTGTGTGTGGGGGGGGGGGGGGGGTGTATATTATACTTGTTACAACTTTATACTAACATCCTGAAAGTTTAAGATAGTTTTTTTAGCATGCTGGTAAACTTCAAAATTTTCATACTCATCATCCTGATGACTGAGTACAAAATCCCTTAGAACTTCCGATCCCTTCACTTTGGAGGTTGAAACTCTATCATCTAACAATCATTAAAGGGATGGTTGAGATTCAAGCAAGAACCCTAAAATGAAATTATTTGAACATCCAACTCATACGCCAGAATATCATTATAAGATTTTTATTCACAAGCTATGATGATCATTATTTCTTCTGCATATCAAATTGTTAATTTACTTTCGAAAAGAAACTATTTGCCAAAAAGTGTCAAATCTCACTAAAGTTGATCTCTTCTTATTTTTAATTTGTATAATTTTATCTTTGGGTTATTTTTTTGTGAACCTACTTAGCGATCATCCACAGCTCTGCAATGAACTTTTCCTCTTCTTGATGGATAAAGAGTACTTAAAAAGAATAATTTGTGAAAAGATTATGTTGGGCTTAGAGTCACGCCCTCACGTCGCGGAAGCGATATCACCTGAGAGAGAGCCCTGACTTTTGTTTTCACAAAAACTCAAGTCAACCTCTATATTCTTGTTTCTCAAAGGAAACTAGAATAGAAAGTGAAATATTTCAACAAAGTAAAATATACACTCTTCCTCTCATCAGTTCTAGGACTAAAATATCGAGGGAACCTATAGACAATGACAAACACATAATTAAGACAATACAGACACGAGATTTACGTGGTTCGGCAAACTTGCCTACGTCCACGGAAGGGGGGTTCACTATAAAGAAAATACCAAACTTATACAAGCTCTCTCTTCCTCTCTCTTCTCTTTTCCTCCACACAAGATTTTTTTCCACACATTCTCTCTTCTCACTTCCTCTATATTTATAGGCAAGGAAGCACCGGGCAAGGCTCCAGAAAAAATCCCGCGCTCGTGGAGAAAATCACGCTCGTCGTGGGCTGGCAGGCGGCTTACGAACACGAGGATGGGACATCCTCGTCGTGGGCGTGGGAAGGAGGGATGGGAGCACGTGGTCCCCCCCCCACATTCACAGCGCCCATGAACTCTTGGGCGTGGCGTGGGGGAAAAAGGATGGGGCGGTAGGCCCCCACGTTCATAATTCTCCACCTCGTACATCATTTGATAAACCTCAAATTATGGACGAATACTAGAAGAACACCGCAAACTCTAAACCAGGACACACCAGTTACGCCACTATACCGCGGCTACCTACGTACCCTCTATCGGGATCAAGCTAACCGTAGTTCCAAACCAGCTGCACCACTTTACCATGGTTGCCTACGTACCCTTTGACCGGGATCAAGATAATCATAGTTCTGCTGTTATACTCCAACATAGTCTCCATCTCACCCCATCACCGCCCCGCAGGGCCATGCCCTCACGGACAAATCAACACGAGCTGTTATGAAGTAAGTTCAAGCAATGCTGAAACTTGCTGCCTGTCACCACCTTGGTTAACATGTCTGCTGGATTCTCATTCGTGTGCACCTTCATGAGAGAAATATCACCTTCCTTTATGACATCCTGTACAAAATGATATCTGACATCGATATGCTTGGTACGAGCATGATGAACTTGATTTTTTGCCAAGTGAATCGTACTCTGACTGTCGCACCACAAGTTCGCGTTCTCCTGCTCAATCCCCAAATCATCTAGAAGACCCCACAACAACAATGCTTCATTCACTCCCTCCGTCATGGCCATGTACTCGGCCTCTGTAGTAGAAAGTGCCACTGTAGCCTGTAACATTGATCGCCAACTAACTGGAGTCCCATATATCTTGAATATATAACCAGTAGTAGATCGCAGTCTATCTAGATTGCCCGCATAATCAGAGTCAACAAATCCATCAATCTGACACGTATCTTCACCAAAACACAGACCCGTATCTATGGTACCCTTCAAATACCTTAGGACCCATTTTACTGCTTCCCAATGCGTCCTTCCCGGATTCTCCATGAACCTACTGATAACACTGACCGCTTGTGAAATATCTGGGCATGTACACACCATTGCGTACATTAAGCTACCAACTGCACTAGCATAAGGGACACGCTCCATGTGTGTCTTATCTTTCCCTGTAGTGGGAGATTGTTTACCAGAGAGCCTAAAATATGGAGCTAATGGAGTCACCACCGACTTAGCACTTTGCATCCCGAACCTCGCGATCACCCGCTCAATATAGCTCTTCTGACTCAAGAACAATCACTGATTCGTCCGCTCTTTTCTAATCTTCATTCCCAGTATTTTCCTTACATCACCCATGTTCTTCATCTCGAACTCTTTACCAAGTTGAGATTTCAGTCTATCTATCTCCATCTTGTTCTTCGATGTAATAAGCATGTCATTTACATACAAAAGAAGATAGATATAATCACCTCCACGAAGCTTCCAAATGTAAACACAACAATCATAGTCACTTCGGGAAAACCCATGCTCAGCATGAAGGAGTCAAATCGCTTGTACTACTACCGAGGAGATTGCTTCAGTCCATAGAGAGACTTCCTCAAGCGACATACATGATGCTCCATATCCTCAACCTTGTAGCCCTCAGGTTGATGCATATAGATCTCTTCATCCAAGTCTCCATGTAAGAAGGTCGTCTTTACATCGAGTTGTTCCAGCTCAAGATCACCATGAACAACAATACTCAATAGCACCGAATAGAAGTGTGTTTCACCACCGAAGAAAAGATCTCATTATAATCAACACCCTCTCTTTGTGCAAACTCCTTAGCCACTAGTCTTACCTTGTACCTCGTACCACCAAGCTCTGAAGGATCTTCCTTTATTTTATACAGCCACTTACAACATATAGCTTTCTTTCCTACGGGCAATGGGACCACCTCCTATATTTGGTTCTTCCGGAGAGATTCCATCTCCTCCTCCATCGCAGCCAACCAACTCTCGCTATCTCTATCCTGAATAGCTTCCTTGAAGGAGACTGGCTCATCTTCCTCCACCAAGAGTGCGTACTCAACCAAATTAACCTGCCCATAGTGCTTCAGGGGTTGATCAGCCCCCAACTTCTGTACCTGTTTGTATGCTCGTCTTGGCCTAGTGGAAGCCAAGCTATCCTCGAGCTGTTGTTGTTGTAGTGCCTGTGTATTCTCCTGCTGAACCTCCTCCTGCTCAAGCTCATCATCTACCTGATTTCCCACTTGAACATGACTAGAACCTGGTTGGTCTTTAGGTTCTATATTAATAACCTAAGACTTAGAATTCCCAACAGTCTCAACATCATCATCCTTGGGCACCTTAGTAATCATGGACTTCTCATCAAATGTAACGTCGCTGCTGATCACGAACTTTGAATCTTCTGTACACCACAGGCGATAACCTTTTACACCCTTTGCATACCCCAAGAAAATTGCCTTCTTGGCCCTCACATCAAGCTTTCCCTCATTGATGTGATAGTAGACGGTAGATCCGAAGATTCGGAGCCTCTCATAATCTGCATGCTCCCCTAACCACACCCGGTAGGGTGTATCACCATTCAATATCGAATGTGGAGAATGGTTCACTATGTAACAAGCTGTAGCAACCGCTTCTGCCCACTATTCCTTGCCCAAACCAGCATATGATCGCATACTCACTACTTTCTCCCACAGTATTCAGTTCAGTCTCTCCGCGACCCTATTTTGCTGTGGTGTAGATCTAACTGTCCAATGTTTGGTAATCCCCTCCTGATCATAGAACTCCTTGAAGGCACCATCTGTATACTCTGTACCGTTGTCAGATCTCAATGTCTTTAATTTCTTTCCTGTCCTGTTCTCAACCATCGCCTTCCACTTCTTGAATGTTTCAAATACCTCATTCTTATGCTTCAGAAAATAAATCCAAGCATATCTCGAATGATCATCTATGAATGAGACAAAATATCTGGAACCACCCTTAGAAGTTATCGAAGCCGAACCCCAAACATCCGTGTGCATATAATCTAATATCCATCTGTTCTTGTGATTGTTTCTCAGAAATTGAACCCTGTGCGCCTTCCCATACACACAATTCTTGCAAAAATCCATACAAGACTTTTTTAGATTCTTCAGCAAACCCTCCTTACCAAGCAGATCTAGACCCTTCTCTGACATGTGCCCAAGCTGCCTATGCTATAACCTTATGTGCTCACATGGGTCTCCACCACTTGCTTCAGTTCTAATCGTTGCATCTCCCATCATCGTCGTACCTGAGAGAGTATATAGGTTACCATAACGAATGCCCTTCATCGCTACTAAGGAACCTTGAACAACCCTCTTCACTCCGTTCTCTATTATAATCTTGCAACCCTCGAAGTCCAAAGCACCAATTGAGATAAGATTCTTGCGCAAGTCAGGAATGCGTCTTACATCCGTTAAGGTTCGAACCACTCCATCATGCATCTTGATCTTGATATCGTCTAACCCCACCGTTTTACAAGCATGGTTGTTCCCCATCAATACGGTTCCACCATCAATGCTCCTGTAGATAGTAAACCATTTCATATTTGGACACATGTGGTAAGAGCAACCAGAATTAAGTATCCACTTCCCGGAGGTATCCTCGCCATTCGTGATGACATAACATTCTTTATCGCTCCCTTTCCCTAAAGCGTAGCTCGCCTCTTCCTTGCCTTCTCGTCTTTCAGTCTTATTGTTATTCTTCTTCCCACCTACTCTCTTGTTAGGACAATCAACCTTGAAATGCCCTAGCTCACCGTATTTGAAACACGCTCTTCTAGCAAGAGGTTTTGATTTAGATCTAGACTTTCCTCCCTTGTCTTTTCCTCGCTCATTGCTCATTCCTCTAGCAAACAATCACTGCGCTTGTTCTTTGCTACCACCAGTAGTAATGTCACTGGTTGTAATCTTCCGAAGGTCATCTGCTAGAAGCGCTGTTCTAGTCTCATCTATCGTTAAATTGTCTCCCACAAGCATCAGTGTTTGCATCAGGTTCTCATAAGACTTCGGCAGAGATAGAAGTAATAGAAGCGCCTGATCATCGTCTTCAACTGTCACATCTATGTCCTTCAAGTCTGATATGATCCTATCAAACTTGTTGATGTATTCCCAGATTGATGAGCCTTCCTCCATCTTGCAAGTATACAATTTGGATTTTAAATACATCCGGTTCGTTAGAGTCTTCGTCATGAAGGTGCCTTCCAACTTCAACCACACGCCCGCAGTCGTTTCCTCTCCATCTACCAAGAAAACAGTATCTCTCTCAAGGCATAGGATAATCGATGCTCGTGCTTCGAGATCTAACTCTTCTCAATCCTCATTAGACATATCTTTGTGCTTCTTCTCTTTTCCCGCCAAAACTTTGTGCAACTTTTGCGAAATCAACGAATTTTTTATTTGTATCCTCCAATAAGAAAAATCATTCTTCCCATTGAATTTTTTAATATTGTACTTTCTAACTTTAACTGTTTTACTTGTAGACCCCATTTTCCGCTTGTATTAATACAACTGTTTCTCTCAGGAATTTTAACAAATACCTTACGTTTTACTACACAATAACCAAGCACCACATCAAATCGGAAGTTCTATCACCACCAATCTAATCAAGGGCTCTGATACCAATTGTTGGGCGCAGAGTCACGCCCTCACACCGCGGAAGTGATATCACCTGAGAGAGAGCCCTGATTTTTGTTTTCACAAAAGCTCAAGTCAACCTCTATATTCTTGTTTCTCAAAGGAAACTAGAATAGAAAGTGAAATATTTCAACAAAATTAAATATACACTCTTCCTCTCATCAGTTCTAGGACTGAAATGTCGAGAGAACCTACAAGCATTGGAAAACACACAATTAAGACAATATAGACACGGATTTACGTGATTCGATAAACTTGCCTACGTCCACGGGAGGGGGGGGTTTCACTATGAAGAAAATACCAAACTTATACAAGCTCTCTCTTCCTCTCTCTTCTCTTTTCCTCCACACAAGATTTTTTCCCACACATTCTCTCTTCTCACTTCCTCTCTATATATAGGCAAGGAAGCACCGGGCAAGGCTTCAGAAAAAATCCCGCACTCGCGGAGAAAATCACGCTCGTTGTGGGCTGGCAGGCGGCTCACGAACACGTGGATGGGAAGTCCTCATCGTGGGTGTGGGAAAGAGGGATGGGAGCATGTGGGTCCCCCCACCCACCCACGTTCACAGCGCCCACGAACTTGTGGGTGTGGCGTGGGGAAAAAAGGATGGGGTGGTGCCCCCCCTCCCTCCCTCACAGATTATACAAAAAATTATCACATTACCAAAGTAACTTTTTTCTCCTAAAAAAATGGTGGAAATTTTTTTCCTGGGATATGACTGTCACATAAGAATGTTGCATCCAAATCAGGTTTATGCCCCACATCCTAGTTATTTTTAGGGTAAATCGCATAAACCCCCAAGAAATTTTAGCATTTTGCAGTGAAACCCCAACAACTTCTAAAATCGCACCAAACGCCCAATAACTATTGCAACTTTAACTGTCTTAAATCTCTGACAAATGATTTATTTCCATATAATCTGCTCATAATACCTTGTACAAAGGAAGGTTACCTTACAAACACTGATGCCTTATTAGAGGAAGAGCATAACTTCAATACACAACTTAGCAGTATGCTGAATCTCATCAGGGTCAATCCTTAGCCTTTCAGAGTTGAAAGTGTTTAAGTGCAGATTCTCCATCAAGCCCCTTCGTAGTGTAATACTTGAAATATTCACTAAAAAGAATTTCCTGATATTTCGCAGGATTTTCATCGGATAGTGTCTCTTTGATCGGACCCATAGGCCTTTTTTCATCTATGCCAGGATTAAAGAACACCGCTATTGAAATCCTCGGCCCTCCACGGTTAGCCAACACTCTGTGCTCAGCACTCTTGAACTTACCATTGCTGATAAGCTACATCAAAATGAAGATAGAATCTAATAGCATCAGCAGGTATACATCACAGTTCATGAATAGTTTATTTGCAGGTGAGTGGCATGCATCTATGGGTAAATTTCACAAAACCCCCTGAATGTTGAGGGGTTTTGCACAAAAAACACCTGAACTTTACAAAGAAGGGAAAACCTCCCTTGAACTTTCAAGGTTATCATTCTCTCCCAAATTAAAAAAAAATTATGCTAAACTCCCCTATACTGTTGTAAAATCTCATAAATAACATTAACTTGTAGAGTAAAAGTGTCTAAAAGTATGACAAGGCCAATGCATATTATTCACCCTCATGAATGCTCTTTATTCAGATTTTCATGAAATTTTTTTTGCTATCATATTTTCTATAGTTTAGGAGGTTTAGTAGAATTTTGAAAGTTTAGAAGGGGTTTTCTCTAATCTGTAAAGTTCAGTTTTTTGTTTGGGGCCAAACCCCGAAAGTTCAGGGGTTTTATGAAATTTACCTTTTCTGTAGTACAAATGATGCACATGCAAATAGCCCTTCTTGAAATAGTACTGTAATGTATTTAAGAGAAGTAAACCTGAAGAAGATCGCCAATGTTGACAACTAGAGCTCCATGGATAGGCGATACAGCAACCCATCTATCTTCGTGAAGGACCTGAAGGCCACCAATGTTATCTTGAAGAAGTAGAGTTAAGAACGACGGGTCAGAATGCTTGGCAATGCCTATGGTTAGTTCTGGCTGAGGACATGAAGGGTAGTAATGTGCAACTAGGAGTTGTGCTTTTGTGCACTTGACACTTTTGAAGTAGTCTGGGTTGAGCCCAAGAGCCTCAGATAAGATCTCACATACTGTGTCAGCAGTATCAGTGACTTTCTGCCTGTACTCTAAAAACACATCTCTGAAGAGAATAAGAGAGAGATCATTTGCAAGAGCTTACAGTTTGAGAAAATGAAAATCGGGGGGAAAAAATCATTTAAAACTTACATAAAATGACTAGTTTGTGAATTTGAAAAGGCTGCTTTCAGTGATTTTCATCATCTTAATGAGAAAAGTTTCTATTATCCTAGTCTTTTAATTGTTCAATTGTATTACAATTTTCTTTTCTTTTTTTTTCTTCCTGGACTTCCTAGTCTTTATATTTGAATCCTAGTTCCTATTTATATTTATGTAATACTAAGTTGCCTCAATTTTCTTCATTCTCTTTTCTCCCCTCATTAAGCTCCTAACTTATTGTCTCGGTTAGACAAACATCTGACTATTAATGGAGTGTTATCTAATAATTATGAAAATTTAATTTTTTTGAAAATAGAATATATTGTCTAAAAGTTGTGAATCTGTGTTCCATTAGAATGCCGTCCTTGATAATTGAGAGGATCTGCTAACTATATCCAATTTATAAATGGCACGGTTAAGGGTTTTACAGCACAACTTGCCATCCAATCTACATTTGCGCACTGAGTAAAGAAACATGATAGTGTTCAAATACTTGCAAAAAGCATAAAAATTTTGCTCTCGATATAATTTGTACCTAGCCATATTTTCTGCTAGAGAGCAGTTCATCATGCTTCAAATATTTAAACAAATCCAAATTTGAACTTTTACCTGCAGATTGATGGCAATTCTGCAGGATCCAAAGAACCATCGAAGAAGCAAGATAACGTGTCTCTCCAATTCGCAGGAGATGCACTATAAAGATCAAAATTTCCATAATACTTCACCTTCTTATTTGGATCACGTGAATGAAACTTTGCTTTCTCCTCTTTATCCTGCTCATGGAACATCTTAACACTTTCGGTCATACTATCAAGAAGTTCAACTGGTACTCCGTGGTTCAGAAGCTGAAAGAATCCCCATGATTTTGACGCTTCACGAACTTCTTTAACAATTTCATGTCGACGTTTAGAGTTACTAATGTCTTGGAGGTCTATGACAGGGATTTGGAGGTTTGTAGTGATCCCATCTGAAGGCTTTGGGAGGTTTTCTGGAGAGTGGATAAATATTCTTGGGATTTGCTTCGTGCCAGAATCAACGAGCCCTTTTACGCCAGCTTTAGTTTCGTCGAACTCCTTGAGCTCTTTCATTCGGTCATAGCTTGTATGAACTGCTGCTGTAGATTGCTTAGCTGTTGCTGCCATGTGAATAATGAATTCTTTAGTTTCTGAAACTTTTAGAGTAGTATTAACTTGCAATCCCGGTAGGCTGCAGATTTTATAGGTAGTTAAGTTGGATTATCAGTTAGAAAGCTTGAGCATTCAAACTCTTGAAAATGTTCGATAATGGCTAAGTACGTTGTTCGATCATATAAATTAGTAGATGTGACTTTCCTTCGTTGACAACCCAAACATTTACAATATTATGTGTAAGAGACTTGCCCTTTAGGGGGGCAAAAAAATGGTTTTTCTACAATAGTTGCAAATTTAGGATTTCTGAAATTGCTCTTCTTAATACATAGTCTATAACTGAATCATGTACAGGAAAACAAAATTTTCCTTGAAAAAGAAAATACCACACCACCCTGCAAGCAGAGTTCATTTGGTCTCTTTCAAATCTTGTAGAACCAACAGAAGTTGCTCTATCTATAGATCAAACATATTCAGCACAATAAACAGGAACAAATCAAATTCTCCTCTATTAGGAAATGCCTACTTGACCCGCAAGCAGAAGTTAAAGCTTGTAAATATAACGCCGCTAGAAATGGTTTATAGTGGATTTAGATGAGCGCGCTGGATGCACAGGGTTTTCCTTGATTCCTAGTTAAAACCTATCTCTGACGTCAACCAATATTTTACATCGTTTGTGAGTTACTTATACACAACACCACTTGCAAGAAGGTAAAAGAGGAAAGAGTATAGCTGCTCTAACTTGTGTTTACTTGAGTTTTGTAGAGGAGTGCTTTATATTTTGCAATTGGTCCTAAATGAGCTTGATTAGCTTGTTGCGGGCAGCGGAATCGAAGGACACGAACAAGATAGGAGAATAAAATCAACAACCAAACACAAGCACCACACAGCAAGACACCAAATTTTACGTGGTTCGGCAATGTGCCTACGTCCACGGAGAGCAAGGAGAGGGAAGATTTTACTAATTGAGAGAGGTAGTACAAATACGGTTTACAGTCATTCAATAATCTCACAAAATAACCCTCAAACAAAACTCTCAAATCCCTCACAAATTCTCCCTTTCTAAGTGCTCAAACAATGTCAAATCTCAGCTCCTAATCTCTCTCATAACCCTAGAAAATGTAATGTTCCTATTTATATCAAATAGGAATCCAAAACAGGTCAGGAAAATGAATCTGGGCCCAAACTGCATCGCGGTCGACCGGGCATGAGCATCCGGTCGACCGGCCAGAAGCTCAAACTCTCACCCTGTAAACATGCACCTTTTCGGTCGATCGGACATGTATGTTCGGTCGACCGGCCAAAAGTAGGAATCCAAACCCTGTAATTTCACAGTCTGTCAGTCGACCGGACTATGCACTTCGGTCGACTGACCCGTGACTAGTCTTGTGCACTCCAAATTTCCTGATCTTCTACGCCGTTTCTACAAATCTCCACCTCGGCAAAGTTTTTCCCAAAAACTGAGCTGACCTCAATACCAACCATCCCACTTATTGTGTCCAGTACGGAGTGGAGTCAATCCACAACAACGGACTCAATCCACAACAAGTCAGGAACTCAAATGAGAACTCTAACAAGGATCTCCACCGCGTCGGTATCAACTTATCGAATTGGCTGCATCATATCAAATTGGCTGCATCAAACTGACTGCCTACGTATCCTCTTGCCCAAGGAATCAAGCATCACGTAGTTCACCCAAATGGCCTCCAAAGGCCCTCAACAACGAAGAATGTTCAACAACTTCAAACAATGACCAAATTTTACCCCAGTGATAACTTTGATCAACATATCCGTCAGATTGTCCTTTGTGTGGATCTTCTCTAATATAATGTCTCCATCATCTAAGACATCTCGCACAAAATAGAACCTGACATCAATGAGCTTTGTTCGGGCATGATACACCTGGTTCTTTGCTAAATAGATAGCTGACATGCTATCACATTTTACCCTGATGTAATCCTGTACAATCCCTAAGTCATCCAATAACGCCTGCAACCACAAAGGTTCCTTCACAACTTTAGTCAACGTCATATACTCTGCCTCCATAGTGAACAGAGCAGACTGAAGTGTGCATCTCCAACATACCGGTGCTCCTGCTAGTATAAACACATATCCAATAAATAGACCGACGCTTGTCAAGATCCCCAGCATAATCTGAATCCAGATATCCAACACAATCCTGCCTATTTTTCTCAAATACCAAACTTACATCCACGGTACATTTGATATATCGTAAGATCTACTTCACGACCTCCCAATAACCCTTCCCGGGGTCGATCATGTACCTAGACACCATGCTCACGGTCTGTGATAGATCTAGCCTTGTATACACCATAACATACATCAAGCTACCAACAACACTGGTATATAGAACTTTAGACATGTACTCATGATCCTCAACTGAAACATGTAACATCTTAACTAATAGCTTAAAGTGGGGAGCTAATGACGTACTCACCGCATTGGTATTACCATCAAAACTAAATTTCTTCAGCATCTTTTGCAAGTAGCTCCTCTGAGTTAACTTTAACCTTCCTACACCCTCTCTCTCTCAATTTCCATACCTAATATCTTCTTTGCTTCTCCGAGGTCCTTCATCTCAAATTCGGATGTTAATTCATTTTTTAACTTCCTAATAGCTGAAGTATTCCTGGAAGCAATGAGCATATCGTCAACATATAACAATAACTAAATATACTCACTATTCTGTAGCTTGTGCATGTACAGATACGGGTCATATGAGCTCCTCATGTACCCTTGGCTAATAATGAAACTGTCGAATCTCTTGTACTATTGTCACGATAATTGCTTCAATCCATAAATAGACTTCTTCAGTTTACATACTAAAACTTCCTTGCCTGCAGCTCTAAAACCCATTGGTTGTGACATATAGATCTCCTCTTCTAAATCTCCATGTAGAAAGGTTGTTTTCACGTCAATCTGGACCAAATCTAAATTCAGCTATGCCACCAATGCCAATAATATTTTTATCGATGAATGCTTCACAATAAGTAAGAATACCTCATTGTAATCAATGCCCTCAAGTTGGGCATACCCTTTGGCAACCAATCTAGCTTCGTATCAAATGTCCCCATTAGAAGATCCTTCTTTCTTTGTGTAGGATCCGACCTTTATAATAATTGTAGAGTTGCACTCTCTTATACAAAGAGTAACATCTGCGGAAGCTTAAAATAAAATACTAGAGAACCTTGTTAAAGAGTTTACAAAGAAGATTATAAATTGCAAGAAAGAATGGTAACAATCTCAGAAAATAAACATCACAAACACAAGTATGTATACTGGTTCTACCTCCTCGGTGTACATTGAGTCCCCAAACAAATTCCGCTTGAGATTTCTACTATGATTTTGAAACCTTACAAAATTAAAAAGCAAACCTAACAATTTGCAAGATCATGCAAATTGCAACCCAATTGACAAGACCATGCCAATCGTCATACCGATCTCTAGACCAAGAGATGAACCCTCTCAAACTTGAGAGAACCTTCCTTAAATCAAAATACAATTCTAATCCTATAAGCCTTGAATGTGTTGTGAATGTGCTTCTCACTGTGGCTATAGGTTTTACTCTCTGAAATTTGCCTAAACACTTAGTAGAAATTGATCAAGAACATAGGCTATTTCAGAACTCTAACTCTTAAGCAAAATCTGAATTTTAGAATACTTATAAAATGTACAAATGTCTGATCTTATGAGTATAAGTCTTATATGTTGTTTTTTAAAACATTTTACCCTATTTATAGCCCTTGAAAAGACAAGTTTTCAAACCCTAAAAACGTACACAAACGACTATAAACAGTCACTTATTTAAAACCTGAAATTTGAAAAAACTGAACCTATAGTCAATTATAAGTCATAGTAGTCGACTACACTGAGTCTAAAAAGACTCTGTGAAGTCAGAAAATTGCTTAGTAGTCGACTACAAGACTTAGTAGTCGACTACACTGTAAACTCACAGATTCTGGAATTCTGTTTTTAGTATTTTACCTGTAACTTTCTCATCTGACCTCGGAATGAGATGATTTAATATTTCCTGGAAAGCTGTTGAAAAAACCTACAACTTTGGTCTTTTGAGTTTTTCCAGATTCGAACTACTAAGGGGTATAAATGAGATGTAACACACTAAGCATGTGTTAGTGTGTTCTAAATACTATGTGTGTATATGTGTGTGAGTTATCAAGGTTTGTACAATATTTCTAAGTAAAGAAAATGTAAAAATTACATTGTGACATTTATGCACTTCTTTTTCTTTACTTCTTGTTTTCTTAAACTCATCTTATGTCTTGAGTATCTCTTTGAATATCATTATCGATTTTGCTCTGATACTATAAAACAAATGTTAGTACATAATACACACAACATATAATATTTGTTATCATCAAAACAATCATATCTTGGGGTCAAGATACTCAACATTCTCCTCCTTTTGATGATGACAAATATATATTGTTAAGATATATATGTATAAAAATTTTAACCCCCTGCAAGAAATCATTAGTTAAAATCTTTTACTCCCCCTGCATCAAAGTATTAGTAAAAAAATTAAAATTTTCTATATAACTCTCTCTTTGTCATTAGCAAAAAGAAATAAACATAATTCTAGTTAAATTTTTTTTTCTCGGGTATCTTAATAAAAAGATTAAGCACTTTGGTACCCTTTTATATTAGATCCTTAGGAATCCAAATCCACTTAGAATTTGGCTTCCATTTATTAATATTAACATAATCATTTGAACTGCAAACATCATGCTTATAAGATGAAATATAAGCATTCCTATCATTAATGTTCAAATTCTTAGGAATCCATATATACTTATATTGTTTAGCATGAACATTCTTAACATTATTCTTCAAAACATAATCATTCTTAGGAACAAATCCAATACCAAAATGATTGTTTGAAGATTTTTGTAATATATCATTCAAATTCTCTTTTCCTTTGTTAAATTTGTTCACATTTAAAGATAACTCTTCATATTTAAATTTAAGTGAACTCATTTCTTTATCTAAATTTGAAATACAAGTTTTCAATTTATCACATTCAGATTTTAGATAAATATTACTATTAGTTAATAATTTATTTTTAGAAAATAAATAATTATTTAGTTATTTTAATGTTTCAACTTATGAAGAATTTGAACTTACTAATTCTAAGTTTAAGTTTTCATTTTTATTTTTCAATAACTTATGATTAGACTTCAAATCCTTAAATTTAACATAGAGTTCATTAAATACATCTAATAATTCATCATTATTAAAATTATTGTATACCTCGTCTTCTTGTGCCATGAAACACAAGTGAGCAGATTTCTCTTTTTGTTCTTCTTCTTCTTCGAAAGAGGATGAGTCGCTATCATCCCATATCATTGTCAAAGCCTTCTTTTTCTTATCTTTTAACTTCTTGGAGTTTGTAGACTTTGACTTTTGCTTTAGAAGAGGACAATCCTTCTTCATGTGTCCTGGCTTATTACATCCATAACAAATAAAATTATTGTTAGTATCTTTAACCTTTTTATACTTACTTTGGATAAGAAACTTTTTGAATTTTCTTGAGAGAGCATCAATGTCTTCATTATCTTCATATGATTCATCGCTGTCGGAAGATGCATTTAAAGTAATGATTTTCTTCTCTGGTTGTTCTATCTCCCTTCTATCTTGAAGTTGTACTTCATATGCCATTAAATTCCCAACGAGATCTTCTAGGGTCAGTGTTGAGAGATTAATGACTTCTTCAATTGCGATCGTCTTTTTCTTCCATTCTGGTGTAAGTGCACGAAGAACTTTTCTCACCATCTCCAGTTGTGTGTATTGTTTTCCAAGACCAATTAGAGAGTTGGTGATGTCGGTGAATCTTGTGATCATTTCAGGGATCGTCTCATGTTCTTTCATTTTAAATAACTCAAACCTGTGTACAAGAACATGCATTTTAGATTCTTTAATTTTATTTGTATCTTTGTGCGTTACCTCTAATGTATGCCAAATTTAATGTGCTGATATAGAGGTTGACACTCGATTGAACTCATTCTTATCTAAGACACAAAACAACGCATTCATGGCTTTTGAGTCGAGATTGACATTTGCTCTTTGTACTACCGTCCATTCGATGTATGGTGTTGTTGGCTTTGTGAATTCAGACTCTATAATGTTCCACAAGTCATAGCCAAGAGATTGGAGGTAGATCTTCATCTGATACTTCCAATAGTTATAATTTGTGCCGTCAAAAAGAGGTGGTCGCTGTGTGGGATGTCTCTCTTTGAATTGTGAAGTATTTGATGTACTTGATGATGCCATCATTCACTTGGCTCTGATACCAATTATAGGATCTGACCCTTATAATAATTGTAGAGTTGCACTCTCTTATACAAATAGTAACATCTACGAAAGCTTAAAATAAAACACTAGAGAGCCTAGTTAAAGAGTTTGCAAAGAAGATTATAAATTGCAAGAAAGAATGACAACAATCTCAGAGAATGAACATCACAAACACAAGTATGTATACTAGTTCTATCTCCCTGATGTACATCCAGTCCCCAAGCAACTTTTGCTTGAGATTTTCACTATGATTTTGAAACCTTACAAAATCAAAAAGAAAACTTGACCAATTTGTAAGACCATGCAAATTGCAACCCAATTGATAAGATCATGCTAATTGTCACACCGATCTCTAGACCAAGAGATCAACACTCTCAAACCTGAGAGAACCTTCCTTGAATCAAAGTACAATTCTAATCCTATTAGCCTTGATGTGTTGTGAATGTGCTTCTCACTATGGCTATAGATTTTACTCTCTGAAATTTGCCTAAACACTTAGTAGAAAATAATCAAGAACATAGGCTATTTCAGAACTCTAACTCTTAAGCAAAATCTGAATTTTAGAATACTTATAAAATGCACAAATGTGTGATCTTATGAGTATAAGTCTTATATTTTATTTTTTTTGACATTTTACCCTATATATAGCCCTTGAAAAGATAAGTTTTCAAACTCTAAAAACGTATACAAACGGCTATAAATAGTCACTTATTCAAAACCTGAAATCTGGAAAAACTGAATCTGTAGTCGACTATAAGTCATAATAGTCAACTATACTAAGTCTAAATAGACTCTATGAAGTCTAAAAATTACTTAGTAGTTGACTACAAGGCATAGTAGTTGACTACACTGTAAACTCACAGATTCTGGAATTCTGGTTTTAGTATTTTGACTGTAACTTTCTCATCCGACCTCGAAATAAGGTGATTTAAGATTTGTTAGAAAGATGTTGAAGTGACCTACAATTTTGTCTTTGAGTTTTTCCATATTCGAACTGTTAAGGGGTATAAATAAGATATAACACACTAAGCATGTGTTAGTGTGTTCTAAACACTATGTGTGTGTATGTGTGTGAGTGATCAAGGCTTGTACAATATTTCTAGGTAAAGAAAATGTAAAAATTACATTGTGACATTTATACACTTTTTTTTACTTCTTGTTGCCTTGAACTCATCTTATGTCTTGAGTATCTCTTTGAATATCATTGTCGATTTTGCTCTGATACTACAAAACAAATGTTAGCACATAATACACACAACATATAAAGTTTATTATCATCAAAATAATCATATCTTGGTGTCAAGATACCCAACACTTTGCATATACTCACTTGCATCCAATGGCTTTCTTATCCTTTGGTAATTTTTGTAAGTTCCCAAGTGTCATTCTTTTGAAAAGAATGCATCTCCTCCTCCATAGATTTCCTCCACCCGAGCTTGACTCTTCTTCCTTATATGTAGAAGGAACCAAGTCATCAATGACCTCCACTGACAAAGCATATGCAATCATCACATCATCATATCTAGCTGGTCGACTAATGATTCTTCTTAGTCTATTAGCTACAATGGACTTCTGAACATGACACTATTCCTGAGTCCTAATATCCACTGTATCCTCCACCTACCCATCTGTCATATCTCCTCCCAGTGTCACATTTGTAGGAGCCTTAATAGATACAATGTTATCTGAAATCTATGGAGTCACATCATCCTCCACCTCCTATGATACCCCACTAGTCTGGCATTCCTCCACCTACTGAAGGACCTAAGCCCTCATCATGTGAGTATCATCAAAAGTGACATCTTTGCTAATAATTATCTTCTTGTCTTCTAGATCCCATAACTTGAAGCCTTTAACTCCATCTCTAAAACCCATAAAGATTGTTTTTCTTGCCCTCGGATTCAATTTTCTATCATTCATATGATAGTAAGCTGGATAGCCAAATATCTGAATCAAATCATAATCACTAGCCACTTTATCAGACCATACCTCCACAGGATTCTTTTCATGTATCGCAGTGCATGATAACCTATTCACAAGATGAAATGCATAAACTAACGTCTTGGTCCAAAAAGATCTAGCTAATCCACTCTGTGAGACCATACAATGCACCTTCTCCAGCAAGGTACGATTTAATTTTTGGCCACCCTGTTTTGTTACGGTGTCTCCCTAACTGTGAAATAGCGCCTAATGCCATGATCCCGATAAAACTATAAAAATGGATCACTCTTGTACTTACCACTATTATCAGAACGGAATACTTTCACCTTTCTACCTGTTTGCAGCTCCACTTTCTTTTCTCATTCTACAAAGATATCCAGGACCTCATGTTTATGCTTCATGGTATATATCCAATTCCTCATGGAATAATCATCAATGAAAGTGACAAAATAATTGATCCCATCAAGAGATGTGTTTTTGGAAGGACTCCAAATATCTATGTGAATATAATCTAATATACCTTAGGTGTTATGAATCGCGGTGCCGAATTTCACTTTTGTCTTCTTCCCAAGTACGTAATATTCACACAACTCCATCTTGCAAGTCTTTGCACCCTTCAATAGCCCCTGCATTGCCAATGTCTGCAGAGACTTATCACCAGTGTGTCCTAATCTCGTGTGCCATAGACGGGTAGTATCATCCTCTGTGGTAATAGAAGCTGCTAGACCCTTTGTTACTGTCTTTCCTTTCAAGTAGTAAAGATTATTTTTCTTGATACTTCTCATCACCATCATGGACCCCTTGACCTTCAAAGTTGCATTCTCTATGATCACCTTATAACCTGATGCCTCCAAAGTTCCAAGTGAAATGATATTCTTCGTCAATTGAGGAACAAATCTCACTTCCTTCAACTCCCTAGTCACACCATGACATATTCTGATTTGAACTGTTCTAATACCACCAATGGGACATACATGATCATTTCCCATTAACACGATATCACCTCTCTCCAACTCCTCAAAGCTAGAGAACCAATCTCTCCTAGGACAAATATGGTATGTAGCATCTGAATCCAACATCCACTCTGTGGAGTCTGCATAAAAAACTGACGGTAATATTGGGCATGAATAGCCTGAAGAATCTAAATCTGAATTGTCATCACTAACTTTGGCAACATTCATCTCTGAAGTCTGAATGACTTTCCCTTTGTTCTTCCCAGCTCTATCTTTCAACTTTGGGCATTTATTTTTTCAATGTCCATCCTCTTTGCAAAAAACACATTGATTCCTATCGACACTTCTATGACCACCTCTTGGCTTCGATTTTGAGTGATTAAATGGATGGGGTTAGGAACTATGGCCTCTCACTGCTAATGCATCTCCTGATACCTTCTCGGAGGGTTCGCGGTCACTCTTTCTTAACTCATAATTCACCAATGCTGAGGTCATCTCCTTGTAACTAACAGTGGTTTTACCATTAATCATTGTAAGGACAAATGTACCATAATCATCCTCTAGTAACGAACACAATAACAATATCGTAATGTCTTCATTCTCTACCATGATATCCATATTAGCCATATTCGATAGCAATTTTGTGAAGTTATTAACATGTTCTCTAATGGAAACTCCCCTCTTCATCTTGAAATGGTAGAACCTTTTTTTTAAATGAAGATGATTCTCAATGCTCTTTATCAAATACTTCTCATTAAGTGTTTCCCACAACCGTTTCGCTGATGTTTCATTCATGATATTATAAATCAAATCTGGCATCAAACACGATCTAATAACCCCACATGCTCTACTATTTATTTTTTTCCAAACCTTATCTTCCATATCATCGGGTTTCTTTTGTAATTCAAGAGCCTCCTCCAAATTTTGAGCATCCAATGCATCCATCACTTGACACCTCTACAAACCAAAATTTATCTTGCCATCAAATTTTTGAACATCAATTATTGTATTAGTAATGCTCAGACCTTGTATTGCCTTAGTTAGGGATGATCCAGATGTACTTGTGATTGGCATAAACATGTACCAAAAATATTGTAAGTGCACAACCGTGTCAAGTTATAGTATAAAAAGTTATCGATCTCATGAGGAAGGTGTTTTGTAGGAGAAAATATAAATCGGTTCTTATGTTGTGTGCGTGAAAAATAGGAGTGAAGAATAAGTGTGATTGTGGAGAGATAATGAGAGTGAAAGTGATAGTGTGTAAATCAATGTATTTGAGAGTGGATGTGAGTAAAAATAAATGCGATCAACAAGGCAAGAAAAAAGAATGAATAAAATCGAGAAACAAATAAAAATCAAGAAAGTAAAGATGGCGGATTCAATTAAAGATATGGGTAATCTAGAATTGAATCTGCTTCTTAGATAAGGGTGATTCCCTAGAGGGTTCTAGCCTAAAGGCGAATAAAAAAAATGAACAAAAAAAAACTAAACCCAAGAGGGTTCTAGCCTCAAGGTGAATAGTGTAAGAAATTAAAATCTAACTACAAAATAAATTACATAAATTAAATGTAAGAAAATAAATCTACTCTATAAGCATGAAATATATCTAATCTATAAGCATAAAATAAATCTAATACAAGAGGGTTCTAGCCTCTTGGTTATTTAAACAAGAAAATAAAATCTAACTACAAGCATAGAAATAAATCTAAACTAATAAGCAATAAAAGTAAAATAAAAGAGAAAACAAACCTCCAAATTAATCTTCATCCTCATCTTCATCATCCAACAAATAGAAGAAAAATTTAAAGTGATGAAAAAAATTATTTTATTAATTATAACAAAAGTTACAAATTTGGAAGGCCTTCTCAATTAAGAGTAGCCCTCCTCTCCAAATGGAGTTATAAAAATTTTCACACCCCTAACCCCTCACTCTCTACCCCTATTTATAGTAAACATTAGTGAATGAGAGCCTTTGGATCAAACTTGAGCCCCAAGAATGCAATTTTGGCCGTTGATGAATTCTGAACGACTTGGCATCGATGCCCGCATCGATGCCCGCATCGATGCGGGCATCGATGCTCTAATAAAAATTTTGACTTCACGGTTGGCTTCATCTCATCGGGATAGGCGATTTTCATATATTATATATTAAATTCTACCTTCCGGATTGGGAGATATTGTCGTTTCTTTGCGGCCAACCATCTTGAATATAATTTCTTCATATTGGATTTTTTTTAATTTTCTTTGGCTTCTACAGGCTATTCGACTTGATTCTGGGCTTCAATAAAAGGTTACAAAAATAAGGAAGTTAGATTCTTTTGGGTATTTATTTATTATTTCTTCATTAACCTGCAATTAAAGATAAAAATAGTTATTAGTGGTATATTTATTCATTAAAAATAGATAATAAGGGTATAAAATTATAATAAAATATGATTATCAAATACCCCCATACCTAAACTTTTGCTAGTCCTCTAGAAAAAAAATAAAAGAAAACCTAACTCACTTTCGCAAAAATCGCGGTTGTATTTAGCGCATACAACAAACCTTTAAACCCCTAGGTTACCCTAGTGGACGAGTTGTAGTCTCGTGAGGGCTTATAGTAAATATACCCACAAAATTTGGTCATCTTGCCAAATTAAAAAAGTTAGTAAATAACTAAATTTACTTGATAATTGAAGCTAGTTATTACTCAAGAAAACATTTTTATATATAACTCTAAGGTAAATTTCCTAGAAAATCTTCTTATTATAGCAATATAAAACCAAGCCAAACTTAGAAATTTAATTTAAAAGTTTTGAAAAGAACATTCTAACTCTTTGTTTAAAATAATATTTAAGTTGCTTGATCTAAAATATTTTTCAAGACCATATATACAAATATAACTATATATATAAAACATTTATTAGTATTTTTATTTTTTTATATTATTTTTTAACTCTTTCTTTCTTGGTGATTTTTTTCTTTAACGGGCTTTCTAAGCGATCAATTAACGAGTTTTGGGCCAATGGATCCCAACCCAATTGGGTTTAGGTCATTAAGTATGAAAATACTCCTTAGGCTTAATTACTCGGTCAGTTTAGTCTTTATAAGACAGAATCACCTTGAATTTAAGAGTTTTTTTTCTTTTTTTTTCCTTTTGGTGCCCATTTTTCGCACTCTTCTTTTACAATTTTTTATATGTATATGTATATATGTTCTGAAAAATATGTAAGTCAAAACTCTTTAAAAATTATTTTTAACTCTAAACTAAGCATGCATAAATTCTATTATTTTAAATAAAAATCTAAGTTAAGGCTTAAGTAAAGTATACTACTTTGAAAATTATTTCTTAAAAAAATTATTTAGAGTTATCATAAAAGGTAAACTTGAGTAAATAACAAACTAGAGATTAGAAAATTTAAAATTTATCAAATAAATTAATTATTACATAGCTCTATCAATTTGGCAAGTGATGGTAAATTTTTTTTTAGAAAAAGGGAAAAAATGACAAAAATGCAACTAAAAACGTAATATAAAAAGAAAAAAAATAACTAATTCCCACCCCCACACCTAAATTTTGCATTGTTCTCAATGCAAACTCTATGATGTACAAAGTAAAGCAGATAAGAAGTAAAGCATTTATATTTGGTCGGCTGATAAAAATCTGTAATTACCTTTGGTCTGAGGAGGATAGAATCAGAAATTTATTCTTCTTTTTTTTCTTTTTTTCTTTCTTCTTCTTTTATTTTTTATTTTTTATTTTTACAACTGAACAAGAAACTCTCAAATGAGAGAAGAACAAATTCTTTTTGTTATTTTGAAACAAACAAAACAAACAATGTAGCATGAAGTGTTCAACATGAAGAGCTCGTATTCTACATTGAATCCTACCTTATTATTAAAAATTCTTCCTCGGATTTTAAATAAATTCAGAATGATATAATCAATAATGTGAAATTCTAAGCATTTCGGAGTGTTCAGTAATTCTTGCAACAAAGTAAGGTAGGTATTATTGGTGTCATGCATTTTTTTTTCATAATGAACTTAAACTCTTGTACTCTGAATTTTTATTTTCTAACAACCAATTCTTCTGTAGCATTTTCCTCAACCCTAAGATTCATGGTTGAGTTCTGAAAATTTGGTTGTTGATTATTCTCTAAGAATCTAAATTCATCAAGAAAGAGTTTTCTTCAAAATTTAATTCAAAGCAGCAAATGTTTAACACAGTTTTATTATTCTCAAAGACCTGATCTACTATTTCTAAAATTTCCAACTCCTCACCAAAAATTTCCTCAAAACTCAAATCAGACTCTTCTTTTTTTTTCTTCTTCTTCTGATCTATCCTGAATGTAATTTATTTCTAGAGGCTGATTATTTGGTTGGTCCTCTGGATTGAAAATGTTAAGATCAGCAGTCAACTTCCCAAAGGATAGATTCATTTGATTAGTTCTACAGTTGATGAGAGTATTAGAAGTGGCTAAGAATGATCGTCCTAAGATGACAGGTGTCTGTCCTTTGGGATTGGAAATGGGCTGTGTTTCCAAGACTACAAATCTACTGAAAAAAATAAAATCTCCAACCTTAATCAGAACATCCTCTAACTTACCCATAGGGACCTTGACAGATCTATCAGCCAACTGCAAAGTGTAGCGGGTTGGGTTCAGTACACCTAGACCCACTTGCTGGTAGACTTAATATGGAAGCAAATTAACACTGGCCCCTAAGTCTAAAAGCGCCTTATTAATATGAGTATTAACAATGACACATGAAATAATAGGAGAACCTGGATCCTTACGTTTCAAAGGTATGAGATTTGAGAGCATATCACTGATATTGGTGGCTAAAAAGACATTCTTTGGAGCATTTATTCTCCTCTTCTTAGTGCATAATTCTTTCAAAAATTTAACATAAGATGGAATTTGTTCAATTACATCTAAGAGAGGAATATTGACCTTAACCTGCTTGAATGTTTCTAGGATCTTCTCCTCTTGAGGGGAGTGTTTCCTAGGCCTGAGTCTATCTGGAAAAGGAGCAACTGGTCTAAACCTATCAAAAGCAGGCTCAGATTCGGGTTCAAGTTCTTGGTCATTTGAGGGGGGTGATTGTTGAATAGATGCATCAGAAGGAGAAGGAGAAGGAGAAGGAATTTGTACTGGATCAAGAGTTTGACTTGGAGGAGTTCTTACTTGATTATCGACCTGTCTACCTGATCGAAGTGAATGGATTGTATTCACTTGAGCTTCATAGGATGAACTACATCCTATGTCCTTAGGGTTGACCACAGGTTGACTCAGAAATTTTTCTTTCTCTCTTTCACTCACAGCACTAGCTAGTTGACCAAGTTGGGATTTTAATCTAGCTATAGCTTGAGTGTTGGAGTTGAGCATTTGTCCGGTTGATTGCATAAAGGAATTCAATGTGCTGGACGTTTGAGTCAACATATTCGTGGTTTGAGTGGAGGTCTTAATTATGGTTTCCAAACCCCTTTCCAAGACATTGAGATGTTTATCCTGATCTGGATTGCGAGGAGTCTGAATTACAGCTTGATGAAGAGGAGACTAATTTTGATACGGCAGATTGGGTTATTGAAATTGTGGATGAGAATTGAAAGGAACTGTGTTTCCCCTAGGAAATTGTTGGTTTGAAGAGAGAGTGAAGTTTTGAGTTTCGGAGTGAGTTCCCTGATTACATGCAAAGTTTGGGTGATTTCTCCAACCTAGGTTGTAGGTTGGAGAGAATTGTTCATTTGCGTAACGCTGGAATGTAGCGTTGGCCTGTCCTAATGGCTGATTATTTCCTAAGAGAGGACATTCTTCTGAAATATGAGATGGTGACAGACAGTTGTGACATCCTTAGGCTGAAACATGATTGATTTGAGTCGGAGCTCTTTCGTTAATTTCTAAGGCTTCTATCCTACGCGTGATTGTGACCATCTTAGCTTCAGATGCAATGTTCGATTCTAAGGAAATACCACTGGACTTGGGTTGGGGAACTGATGACACTCGGTCATCAAAGTGTTCCCATTGCATGGTTTTTTCAGAAAGACTCTCTAAAAACTCCTAAACTTCATCAACATTTTTCCTCATGAAATCCCCATGGCACATTGACTCTAAGGAAGTTTTTGAAGAATAATCTAATCCCTCATAAATTATTGGCACAATCACCATTTTTCTAAACCATGATGAGGACATTGGATGAGAAGATCTTTAAATCGGTCAAAATACTTCCAAAAAGGTTCTCCCGGGACAATTTTAAAATTCATGATGCTATTTCTTAGCTTCACCGTTTTATGGATCGGAAAAAATTTCTTAAGAAAAACGGTGGTAAATTCCTCCCAAGTTGTGATGGAATTTATGGGTAAGCTGTATAGCCATTTTTTTGCTTTGTCTTTGAGGACAAAAGAAATAAATCTGAGTTTGACTGCATCTTCAGTTAATTCTCTTATTTTAATCATCATACATACTTCTTCAAATTCTGAGATAAAAATATATGCATCTTCAGTTTCATTCCCTAGAAATTTTTGAAGTATGTTGATATATTACGATCGAAGCTCAAAGTTAGTTCCATTTGCCTCGGGGAGCCTAATGCAAGAGGGGATTACATTCCTAGTGGGATAGCACATATCTTGAAGAATGGGTGAATTAGGATATGCTATTTCTGGAATTTTTTCAAAACGAATTAATCAATGTGTATTATCCCTAATCTACGTTTGCATACACCCAAAACAACTTCTTTTTATAATTTTTTTTAAAAATTAGTTTTTTTATGAGAAGAAAAAGGAAAATCCTAACTAAAACAAATCAAAAGCAATCACTTTTCAATCACTCTAACTATAGGGTTAAGCCTAACTCAACTAGACCAGCTCCTAACCAAAAACTCCCAAAGTGAAAAGATTAAAGTTTTACCCGGGTAGTTAGCCAGGTAAGTATAGTACTAGAGGGTAATCAGAGATTAATTAAGTACCTCGTTTCTTATGGAGCACTTTACACAACCCCTAAACCTTGTCTTAGACACCAACTAATCCAAAAAAACTTAAACTGGTTCACTTAAGGATTCTTTGTTCCTTATTGAGCTCGAATCATTAGGGCCAATGTCTAATGAGTTTTATTAGGCTTGGGTGGTGTAGTGAGGAATTAGTAATTTTTGGGCTAAGGAAAGGGTGATGAAATCCCTCACCTTATCTTGATTATAGGGTTTTTCCTTTAAAAATACTTTTAGGTGTGTGCCAAATCAAGTGCTACAATCACTTTGGTAAATTCCTACTAACTATATGAAATGCAACCCTAGAAATTAAAAGTAACTAAAAAAAGATGGAAAAAAATCTTTATATTTTTAATTAGGGTTAACAATCAAACAACTATGAGAATGGTGAACATTGTTTGAGTTTATTAACTTGTTAGTTAATGTCCAAGTGAAATGTGAATTTTATTATGGTCAACAAAAAAAATCTTTTTTAAATCTTAATTGTCTCTAATTGTGAAGCTAACTAAAAAGGGTGGAATTAAAAATGCTAGAAAGAAAAGTTACCTAAAAGCAATTCTCCAAGTTCTAGATCTCCAATCCGCGATCTTCAAGCTCCAAGCGGTTCCTTCACAAAAAATACACAAGTTAAAGAACCAAATTAAATAAATTCCTACTTAAGCACCCTCCCCGGCAACGGCGTCAAAAACTTGATGTGGCATAAACATATACCAAAAATGTTACAAGTACACAACCGTATCAAGTTATAGTATAAAAAGTTATCAATCTCATGAGGAAGGTGTTTTGTAGGAGAAAATATAAATCGGTTCTTATGTTGTATGCGTGATAAATAGGAGTGAAGAATAAGTGTGATTGTGGAGAGATAATGAAAGTGAAAGTGATAGTGTGTAAATTAATGTGTTTGAGAGTGGATGTGAGTGAAAATAAATGTGATCAACAAGGCAAGAAAGAAGAATGAATAAAATCGAGAAACAAATAAAAAATCAAGAATGAAAATAAAATTCAAGAAAGTAAAGATGATGGATTCAATTAAAGATATGAGTAATCTAGAATTGAATCTACTTCTTAGAAAAGAGTGATTTCCTAGAGGGTTCTAACCTGAAGGCGAATAAAAAAATGAATAAAAAGAAAAACTAAACCCAAGAGGAGTCTAGCCTCAAGGTGAATAGCGTAAGAAATTAAAATCTAACTACAAAATAAATTACAAAATCTAAACTAAAAAATAAATTGCATGAAGTAAATGCAAGAAAATAAATCTACTCTATAAGCATAAAATAAATCTAATCTATAAGCATAAAATGAATCTAAGGCAAGAGGGTTCTAGCCTCTTGGCTATTTAAACAAGAAAATAAAATCTAACTACAAGCATGTAAATAAATCTAAACTAATATGCAATAAAAGAGAAATAAAAGAGAAAACAAAACTCCAAATTAATCTTCATCTCCATCTTCATTATCCAACAAAGAGAAGAAAAATTTAAAGTGGTGAAAAAATTTATTTTATTAATTATAACAAAAGTTACAAATTTGGAAGGCCTTCTCAATTAAGAGTAGCCATCCTCTCCAAATAGAGTTACGAAAATTTTCACACCCCTAACCCCTTACTCTCTACCCTTATTTATAGTAAACATCAGTGAATGAGAGCCTTTGGATCAAACTTGTGACCCAAGAATGCAATTTCGGCCATTGATGAATTCTGGACGACTTGGCATCGATACAAGCATCGATGCTCGCATCGATGCTAGTCTCAATACTCCAATACAAATTTTGACTTCACGGTTGGCTTTGTCTCGTCGAGATATGTAATTTTTATATATTATATGTTAAATTCCGTCTTCCGAATTAGGAGATATTGTCGTTTCTTAATTTGTGGCCAACCATCTTGAATATAATTTCTTCATATTGGATTTTTTTTAATTTTCTTCGGCTTCTACAGGCTATTCGGCTTGATTCTGGGCTTCAATAAAAGGTTACAAAAATAAGGAAGTTGGATTCTTTTGGGTATTTATTTATTATTTCTTTATTAACCTGCAATTAAAGATAAAAATAATTATTAGTGGTATATTTATTCATTAAAAATAGATAATGAGGATATAAAATTATAATAAAATGTGATTATCAACTTGCTTCGGTCATGTTGACAATCCAATCTTCAAACGAGAATCTGCATCAAATCCTCTTGTAGAAGCCCTAGCTTTCTCCCCTAAATTGAACCCCAAGCTAACCTGGAGCTCTGATACCACTTGTTGCGCATAGTGAAATGGAAGGATACGTGTTAGCCCTTATGTTTTGATGATGTTTTACAACCACCATTAACGATACTAATGGCTTATTAAGTGCAAATGTAGCAAATTCACTTATCAAGCTTGTTAGTGCCATTCATGGAGGATTGGATGGAATATGC
>BQKN01000484.1:630731-654178 GCA_022839385.1 Asparagus kiusianus | reverse complement strand
ATCTTCTACACCGTTTCTACATAGCTAAACAAGAGAAGAAAAATAGCACACAGGCTGACATAGGACACATCATCTTCTTTGTACTAAAAGAGAGTCATTGAAACAATAAGGTGTGAAGATTGAAGATATTGAAGATTTTTTGCAATACAAAGACAAAGTCATGAACACTGGATAGTAGAATCATCGGAGGGGTTTCTTCGGATAAATGCCTCCTTGAATCATATAACCTTTCTTCATCAAAGCTCGTATTTGAAGAGCAGAGAAAATATTAACTAGAGAAGATAAATACAGAACAATAATAGGTAGATATGCGAGAAAGTACCGGATGACGAAGCAAACTAATTGATTTCTGAATAAGCTGTCACGCCACTTTAGATGAATATTGTCGTACCAGAATAAAGGTGATTATATTCTTATTCAACAAAGAGAGTCTGTGTCTCTGTGCTCCGCATTTTTGAACATATTAGTACCGGTGATTGTGTTAGATTTTGTGGCCCATGTATCCACGTTTTAACTTTAATCACTTTTTAAAGTTACTATTGTAGACACATTTTTCAAAATCATGTTTTTAGTGGTAACAGTTTTTAAACCATGTTTTGTTTAGTTAAAGGATAATAATTGTTTAATAATATTAAGAACTAAAATCCTATTGGTCAGTTTAGTTAGAGATAAGATTGTTAAATAATGCTCATGTTGATGGAACATAAGATAATTATTCTATTTAAGGTTTGGTCCTCTTTCTACCCATAACGTGAAATTTTTTTCTCTCCATCAATAAAAGAATTCAGAAAAATTTAAGAGGGCTAAGAGAGAGAAAACTCAGGTCTTCAATGTTGTTCGTCCTGCAATCATGGATCATGGTATGCTCTCATAATTAAATTATTCGTGAAAAGCATATTGTTCTAGATCTTGGTATTATGATGATCAAATCAAAATTAAGTTTAGTTTGATTTGCTTAAATTAAGAATTAGGTTTACATGTGGTATCAGAGCCTTGATTAAAGAACTTATGATTTTCCATCATGATATTTATTTCTCGTTTTCTTTTGAATAAAGAATTAATTAAGTTTTCTATTAAGTCTTGATTAAATTGTTCCATTACTGTTAATTGAATGTTTAGAATTCTTTAATCAAATGTTTTTGATAATTTCGTGTTAAACTAAATACATAAACCATTAATGTGAAATCATTGTAAAATTCAAAACTATAAATTTCAGATCTAACTGTTCATTCATTATGTATACATATTTTGATTGAACTAAAAAATTTACGAAAAATAGCCTAGTGGTATGTGCTTGGGAGAATGAATAGGAGGTCTGCAGTTCGAATCTTACAGCCACACTAAATATTAATAGTCTTTGCACTTGGGGCTTTTGAATTCTAATAATATTTTTGTTTGCTTTTATTTTTTTTGTTTTGTTGCCTGCTATTATGGTTTATAACTGTTAACTAGTTATGTATGAATTGTTAGTCTCCATGAATTGCTGTTTACGGGCTTATTATAACATTGTTGTCTAAATTACATTATACAAATTGAAATTCTATTTACTCATAGATGGTTTGTTAGTCACCAAAGTGGCCATACCTTGAAGTTCCATGCTTATCAAATTGTAATAATATAAATTTTCAATTACTCATGATTAAGTGATGCTACTAATGAGATGACATATATTGTCATGAGTAAATTAAGGTTTATTGATTATAAAATATTTAGAATCGCCTAAAGATTGATTGGTAAATTCTATAATCTATAAACATGACTGTGGTTAATTAATATATCTAATTAGATATGTTTAGAATGTCCAAAGATAGCAACCATGTCTAATTGGAGTATATAACTGCCAACTATATGAAATAAAAACTAAGCTCAATTATGTTCATTGTTGTACATTGATGGACCACCCAAAGGAGAACTTCGATATACGTTTATTGTTTAATTTGAATGATATCTGAATATGTGTTATGTGTTTAAATTTAAGCTTATGACTCAAAGCATTAATATGTTAGTATTCTAGATATTTACATCACCTATTTCTCTTCATTCGCAAGCCTCGTCTATTGTAAAGTTCAATGGGCTTAATTTTCATGAATGGTGTGAACAAGTTCAGTTTCACCTAGGTGTTCTGGATCTTAATTCAGCACTCCTGTATGACAAGCCCGCTGCTATTACAAATTCTAGTAGTGCTGAAGAAAGATTTTTTTCATAAAGCTTGGGAAAAATTAAATAGACTTAGCTTAATGTTCATGCGGATGATGATAGCAAACAACATTAAGTCCACAATTCCTAAAACTGATAATGCAAAGGAATTCATGAAGTTTGTGGAAGATCTTTAGTAATCTGACTCTGCTAACAAGTCAATTGTAGGGACATTAATGGGTACGTTAACCACCATAAAGTTGGATGGTTCTCGTACCATGCATGAGCATGTCACTGAAATGACAAACACAACAGCAAGATTGAGATCTATAGGAATAGAAGTGAGTGAAAGTTTTTTTGTGCAGTTTATCATAAACTCCTTGCCTGCTGAATATAGTCCATTCCAAATAAACTACAACACTATAAAAGATAAGTGGAATGTGACTGAATTACAAAGTATGCTCATTCAAGAGGAAGCATAGCTTAAGAAACAATGAATTCACTCAATTAATCTCATGGGTTGTTAAGGAGCTGGAAAGAAACCTGGAAAGAAGAATGGAAAGGGCAAGAAAAAACCATTGAAGGTTAATGGGTCACCTGTCCAAACCCACAAGAAGGAACGTAAGATTGATAAGTGTTATTTCTACAAAAAGCCTGATCACTATCAGAAAGATTGCCTGAAACGTAAAGCATGGATCGAAAAGAAAGGTAAACCTCTTGCTTTTGTATGTTTCGAATCAAACTTGACAGAAGTTCCTTATAATACTTGGTGGATTGATTCTGGTTCTACCACTCATGTTTCAAATACAATGCAAGGATTCCATACGACCTAAGCCATAAGTCCAAATGAAAATTTTATCTTCATGGGAAATCGAATCAAAGCTCCATTTGAGGCCGTTGGAACCTATCGTTTGATTTTAAACACTAGACATCATTTAGATCTTTTTCAAACCCTTTATGTTCCTACTATTTCTCGCAACTTAGTTTCTTTGTATAAACTTGATACCGCTGGTTACTCTTTTAAATTTGGGAATGGATGTTTCAGTTTGTTTAAGCATAGTCATCTTATTGGTTCTGGTGTTCTCCTTGATGGTTTATACAAATTAAAGCTTGATAATCTTTATGCTGAAACTCTGTTAACCTTGCATCATAATGTTGGAACTAAACGAAGTTTAGTGGATGAAAGTTCAACTTATTTGTGTCATAAACATTTGGGACATATTTCCAAAGAAAGAATACAAAGATTGGTAAAGAATAAAATCCTTCATAATTTGGATTTTACCGATCTTGGTATTTGTATAGATTGTATTAAAGGAAAATATACAAATTATACAATTAAGAAAGCCGCCACAAGAAGCACACAGCTCCTTAAAATTATACACATTGATATATGTGAACCTTTTGATGTTCCATCCTTTAATAAAGAAAAATATTTTATCACCATTATTGACGATTTTTCACATTATGGATATGTCTATTTGTTGCATGAAAAATCTCAATCGGTAGATGCCCTAGAGGTGTTTATTAATGAGGTTGAAAGATAATTAGATGAAAAGGTGAAAAAATCATTAGATCTGATAGGGATGGTGAATTTTATGGAAAATATAACGAAAGAGGACAATGCCCTGGTTCATTTGCTAAATTTCTTAAAAAAAGTGGCATATGTGCTCAGTACACGATACCAGGTACACCACAACAAAATGGTGTTGCAGAAAGGTGTAATCGTACACTAATAGACATGGTTAGGAGTATATTGAGTTATTCCTATTTACCCTTGTTATTGTGGATGTATACCTTAAAAACCGTAATGTATTTGTTAAACAGGGTTCCTAGTAAGGCAATTCCAAAGACTCCTTTTGAACTGTGGACAAGAAGGAAACCCAATTTGAGACACATTTATGTTTGGGGTTGTCTTGCGGAAATACAAATTTATAATCCACATGAAACAAAACTGGACTCAAGAACAACCAGTTGTTTCTTCATTGGTTATCCAGAAAAATCTAAAGGGTATAGATTTTATTGTCCTACCCATAGTACGAGAATTGTTAAAACTGGAAACGTCAGGTTCATTAAAAATGGTGATATTAGTGGGAGTATGGAACCATGTAAAGTAAAAAACCAAGAAGTTAGAATGAACGTTCCTTTACCTTTAACTTCTTCTCAATTTGTTGTTCCTATAGTTGTTGAACAATTTAACGACTTTCAACAATAACAAATAAATGATTAAACACTCCATGAAGACATTATTACCAATAAACCTACAATAGATATACCCCATGAAGAAGTAGCATTAAGAAGATCACAAAGACAAAAAATCTACTATTTTTGATGATTATGTAGTTTATCTACAAGAGTCAGAACATGACCTTGGAATTGATGAAGATCCGGTTTTATTTTCACAGACCATGAAAAGCCATAATTCTGATAAATGATTTGATACCATGAAAGATGAGTTGAAATCAATGGAGCATAATGAAGTTTGGGATCTTGTAGTATTGCCTAAAGGTTGTAAAAGAGTTCGATGTAAATAGATCTTTAAGACCAAACATGTCTCAAATGATAATATTGAACGATACAAGGCTAGACTCGTTGACAAAGGTTTTACTCAGAAGGAGGGTGTTGACTATAAAGAAAATTTTGCTCCTGTTTTGAAAAAGGATTCATTTAGAAATATTATGGCTATAGTGGCTCATTATGACTTAGAGCTACATCAAATGGATGTGAAAACTACTTTTCTAAATGGAAATTTAGATGAAAAAGTTTACATGGACCAACCTGAGGGTTTTTCAATTGAAGGAAAGGAACACATGGTGTGTAAACTTAAGAGATTAATATACGGACTCAAACAAGCTTCCAGATAATGGTATCTTAAGTTTAATGATACTATCACATCTTTTGGATTTAAAGAAAATATCGTTGATCGATGTATATATCTAAAAATCAGTAGGAGCAAGTTTATATTTCTTATTCTCTATGTTGATGATATCTTGCTTACGGCTAAAGATCTTGCTTGTTACACGAGACCAAGAAATTTCTCTCTAAGAACTTCAAAATGAAAGATATGGGTGAGGCATCCTATGTGATTGGAATTGAAATATTCCATGACAGATCACAAGGATTGTTAGGGTTGTCTCAGAAATCCTATATTAGTAAAGTTCTAGAGAGGTTCAAGATGGATAAATACTTTGCATCTGTTGTTCCAATTCAGAAAGAGATAAATTTAGTCTTATGCAATGTCCAAAGAATAAATTGGAACACAAACAAATGAAACAAATTCCTTATGCATCTATGTTGGGAGCTTGATGTATGCTCAGGTCTGTACAAGGCCAGATATTAGTTTTGCTGTTAGAATGATGGGTAGATATCAAAGTAATCTAGGATTGGATCATTGGAAAGATACAAAGAAAGTATTGAGATACTTACAAGGAACAAAGAATCATATGCTCACTTATATGAGATCTGATCACCTTGAGGTGATTGGATATTCAGATTCAAGTTTTTCTGGATGGTTGGATACAAGAAAATCCATATTTGGCTATCTGTTTCTTCTAGCTGGAGGAGCGATCTCGTGAAAAAGTGTGAAGCAGTCTGTCATTGCTGCATCGATTATGGAGGCTGAGTTCGTGGCATGCTTTGAGGCCACTGTTCATGGATTATGACTACGAAATTTTATTTTAAGACTTGGAGTTGTTGACAGTATTGCCAAGCTACTGAAAATTTATTATGATAATGCTGCAGCAGTCTTCTTTTCTAAAAATGACAAGTATTCAAAGGGTGCTAAACATATGGAATTTAAATAATTTGCCATTAAAGAAGAAGTTCAGAAACAAAGAGTGTCAATTGAGCATATTAGCACAACTCTCATGGTTGTGAATCTATTAACCAAAGGATTGCCACCAAAGACATTTACTGAACATGTTAAAAGAATGGGCATTATTCAAAACCATTACTAACTTTTATGTAATGTTCATGCTCTTTATATATTTGACACTTTGAGCTCATCTAAATATTGTTTCTAATATATTAATGCATCATGTTTATTACTGTTAGTATATACATGAATAACTTTGTGAATATTAACAGGGTATGTCTCTGACTAGGACATTATCGTTGGACCATTATGATAAATCTCATTACACGTCATGTTAAGTTTAAAACTAATATTGTGATACATGGAAGAGACTATGTCGATTTAACTGCGTATGATCGCCATGATTCTTATTAGTTTTCTACTTAATAATGATTGATGATTTGATCAATATAATGATGTAATTAGCTTATACTATACATATAATATTGTAATTAAACCATAAAGTCAAATTATGATACATGGGCCAAGTGGGAGAATGTTAGATTTTGTGGCCCACGTATCCACATTTTAACTTTAATCACTTTTTAAAGTTAATCTTGTAGACACGCCTTTTCAAAATCATGTTTTTAGTGGTAACAGTTTTTAAACCACGCTTTGTTTAGTTAAAGGATAATCACGGTTTAATAATATTAAGAACTAAATTCCTATTGGTCATTTTAGTTGGAGATAAGATTGTCAAAAAACGTTCATGTTGTTGGACTCACCATTGTTCAGGCTAAAAGGTATCGATTTTTATCTTATACCCTTTCAATTACAATCAAATTATAAGTATGATTTCATATTTTACATTTTCAGAAAGTTACGATATCATATATGTTTTAAAAGTCAGTAGATAGAGATGATTTGAGTGCTATGTATGCAATAAGTCCTTTCTAATGTAAAACCCTACAGTAATGTTGTTATGGGAGTTAAATTTAGAAAAAAAATTGTACATTTTGTGGATTTTCTGAAATTCCCAACCATATTAGAAATTTAGTAAGAGTTAGAGACTTTTTGTGAGTTAATTGAAAAACACCTAAATTTATTGAGAATTTATTGAGACTTTTTGTGAGTTAAAAATCTGTTTTATGTTGATATTTTACCCTTCGAAGTCCATGTATGAGCTAGCAAAATTTATTTTTTGCAGTACGTACATGTCGTTATGGGCTTTGCCATGATTTCTGATCTTATACATTGTTCTATTGCGTGCACTCTCTTTTTCCAGGATGGTTAATATGACGAAAGTAAAACATACATGAACACCTCTTTACTAATTTTCCCGAGTATCAATTTAGTTGTTTATACTATGTAGGTGGACTTTTTCCAATTGGTGGACTACTGTTATTAGTTCTCATGTGTATACTTTCGACCGAATGATATTTTTTTCAATATGTTATTCAACTTGATTTACCTTAATTCCTAGATTCTTGGAATTTCTATGATGTCCACATGCCTTAATTGAATTTTTTTCCCCTTTAAATAGATGTCTGTTGGTTATTAAGAGAGAAAAAGCTCTTTGATGAGAAACAAATGAATTTTGCATTTAACTACAAGGGTATGTGTATAACATAATAGTTATTGTTACATTTTTGAGTTTGTGTTGTGTTAGTGTTTAGAAGACTATTGAGGTCATGATGTAGAGCATTTACTTATTCTTTAGTTTGTGTTGCGTGATTTTATTTCATAAATAGAGCATTTACTTATTCTTTTTCATTACTATTATTTACAACATACTCTTTAGGGTTTTTAATTTTATATTTGATAGATGAACAATTCTCTGAATTGATTTCTCTTTTATTTCTGCATGATTAACTTTATAATAACACAAATCTAAACAGAACAGCTTCCAATCAAAACATGCTCAGGTTTTCTGAGTTCATGATGCGTTTTTCATCCTTACGCGTGATTTTCTTTTATATCTAAAGAATTTACTTATTATATTTCATATTATTGATAACATAGTCATTAGGTTTTTGAATTTTATTTTTGATATATGAAAATAATACCTAGAAAACCTTCATTTCTCTCTTATTTCTGCATGATTAAGTTTTTTCTTTTGAAAGTTCAACCGGCCTAACCACTTGAACTCCGAGTGTAAAGCAACCTGACCAAATTTAACTTTTTATTCCAAAATTGTGACTCGTAACAGCTTGAAGTTGCACATATAATAGTTTGTGTCTTATCCTTATGTTAATTTTGGTCATCTGCAAACATAAGTGTATTTCAGCCTAAAAGAATATCGCACAATGACATCCTTTCTGTAATGAAGTCAGTTGTGACCCGAGGACTTCTAAACACTAACACAACACAAACTCAAGAATATAACAAACAATCAAGTTGTCAATACTGACATATCATTAAGTTATCAGGTGGTTCTTGCAAAGCCAAAAACACAAGGATAGGGAAAATTGAAACTGTTCTTCATTTTTCCACCAATTGACACTAGCTGCTCATTATGTATTTGTAGTAACTCTGTGCATATGGCAATGAGTTTGGAACTGTTCTGCATTTTAACTGTGTTTACGTTGTAAGCTATGATTGCAATTTTAACTTAATCTGTTCTGCATTTTCCCCCCAATTGACATTGTAAATGTTTTGCTTTGTTCTGCATTTTTTCCCAATTAACACTGTAAATGTATTGCTCTGTTCTGTATTTTTTTCCAATTAACACTGCAAATGTATTGCTCATAAATATGCGTACTGTTTTATGTTGATATTTTACCTTTTAAAGTCCATATAGGGGCTAGCAAAATTTGTTTTCTGCAGTACATACATGTTATTATGGGTTTTGCCGCGCTGATCTAATACATTATTTTATTGCGTGCACTCTCTTTTTCAAGATGGTTAATGTGACGAAAGTAAAACATACATGAACGCCTCTTTCCTAATTTTTTCGAGTATCATTTTAGTTGTTTATGCTATATAGACTACAGTTGTTGTGCATTTCAGGTTTAAAAATTGATCATATATGTAGGTGGATTTTTTCCAATTGGTGGACTACTGTTATTAGTTCTCATGTGTATACTTTCGACCGAATGATATTTTTGTGTTACATTTAAACCCTTTATAATTCTTTTCATTTTCTGATGTGGGACTCGAGCTGGGACATCACACTAGGACACGATGTATGACAAGGTTTTATTAATAGTAGGACTTAGGTTGCCATAGAATTTGTTAGTTACCTCATTAATATTAGAATAAAGTAGACAGCATATTGATATGTAAAATAGACCTTATTTATTACTTTGAATTTAAATTAACTACTGTATCTTTTTGATATTTAAAGTTTGGCAATTGGACAATTGGGTAATAGATCTTTTTGGCAGTAAAATTCTCTTTCTATTCATTTATTTAATAAGGAAATTGTATGTGACAGAAACCTCATCCATCACAGATAATACGTCCTAATACTTTATAGTATTGCTATCCAATTTCAGATCATTAATCTGAGATAAGAAGGAAATTACAAAAGTAACCAATAAAATTATCTTATAGAAAACCATTATGCAAAACAAAACTTATCATAGTATGAGACATGAAATGAATTAAGGAAAATAAAATACTGATAATTTTTTCACAGCATACAAAAAGAGGAAAGAATAAATGAAATAAAGGATTTGGTTGTACAATATTTAAATTAAATGAAAGTTATTGCATTCTTCTAGCGCTGATATATATGAAAGCAACGACAAATGATTCTATTAGGAAAACTTTTTAAAAGCCCTTAGACAAGAACATGTTCAGGAAAAAAAATCAGTAAGGATAATAAGATCTATCTTCCCTTTAAATTATACTATACATTTAGCGAAACAAGACCAAGTATGAGTATATTTCTGATTTTCTACAACAAACAACTGCAATGAAGCCTTTATCCAAATTTTTTGGATTGGTGCATAAAATATTTCCGTCCATTCAGGTTTGTCAAAATTGCCTCTTAGGTTAAATTCACAACAATTCCATTCTTATTATTTGCCTCCATCTATGTTTTTTAGGGTGCATAAAATATTTCCGTCCATTCAGTTTTACACTTATGTTATTCTCATTATATCCTTCTCCATCCAATAACCCAAACCCAATTTTCTCCCATCCTACAGTCACAGATTACACGAAATTCAAAATTTCTTAGTAACTTCTATAGTTTGCCTGCATTAGGACCTCCTGTTATCTAAAAATGCACCTAATGAAAATGATACAAATATGGATGAGCTTGAATTGATAGAATTGCAAACCTACAAATTATATTGAAGAAGGAAACTTACAAATTATAGTTAAAATCAACATGATGTCAATGAAGGGTAAAACTGCTTAGTTATACCAAGATAAAATTAATTATCAACCTAAAATATCATGGTCTAAAATCAAAAGAAATATCAAAGTATAATCTCAAAAACCATAGATTAATGACAGAATTATGTAGCTTAATTGATCATTTAGTTAAGAATATTATTGATCAATGGTTGTCATTGTTTTGACACTGTTTTGTTTTACGTACATCCTTTTGCTACATCAATTTATGCATTTCCACTATGTAGAAACTTGCAGCTGACCCTTCCCCGTGTATGGTTCTAATCACAGATACTAACATACATTTTTTCAATTTTTTAGTGATGGTGATTGTGAAACGAACAACAAGAAAAAGAACATTAGCATTCTGGGGGAGGAATGGTCATCAAACTAGGCTCGGAGTCCCATATCACAAACCAACAAAGCTAGAGTATATGACACATAAGTTGAAAAGAAATGAGACACTAGATGAACACATTTCAAACATGTGAAATATATTATTTAATATGGAAGTTCAAATGGAGCCTAAATTGAGTGAAAAAGAAAAAAAAATAGATAGAGTGTTCAATTCCTTACCATATGAGTTTGGCTTTATTAAGTATAGATTGCTTAATAAGTCTACTTTTGATGAGGTTGTTTACGAAAAGAGAATTATTAACTTCGACTGGAATTTTAAGAGACTATGTAGACGCACTGCAATCTTGTCCTTTGCACCAAACATCCATAGTGCCCGAGCTGAGAATATGAGTGGAATACCTTGGTTTGGAAGAGTTAAAAAGAGATCTACTTAGAGTGTCAACTAAGAATAGTTGTTCGAATATCAATATTTATCAGAAATCATGTCATTGTATGGAATCTATTTGCATACTTAAAACCTTTGTCATTTACTTCTTATAGTTATAATGTGTTATTGTAATTCGTTGATAAACATGAGATATCGATGAATCGTTATGATTAAACTTAAATGATATGTCATGTTTATATGATCTTACTTGATATGACCTATTTACATAAAAAGTAGCTAAAATTGTACGTGAGCGATATATTACACAAATATCAAATGGATTCATTTCTAGACTATATCACATATCTTTAGCTAAGCTTAACTACATTGCAAAAAGAGAACAAATCTTTAAAACAAGGTATTAAACTAACACCACAATTTATAGCCTCAACCTAACCTCTCCAAGGAGTCTTAATTACATTGCAACGATAACAAATCCTAAAACATATTGAAGAAATATCACAATTCCGCTATATGAGAAACTATAGAAAACAAACATCGACCAAACTTAAAGCCGATACAAGTTGTGCTATCTCCTCATCTCATGCAAATAAAGCTACTTACCTTCATTAGTAGCATTGAAAGTTACATTATTAATGTCATATAGTATGAGTCATTTTCTTAAACTCAATAGGTAGAATTGTGATATATAGTGAAATCAAAGTTTCAGCATCTTTCAACAATATATCATGACTTCTTTGCATAGAGCTTCTTTCGGCTTCAAACAATATACAACTACGAGTTCATATCTCATTTTTTCTTTACTGTATTTGTTCAATTTCCTTAATAGTATAAAACATAATATGTGACTTATTATGAATTTGCTTGAACCTTCTTAAGATTATAATGACATTTCGACATAATTTGTGAAAAAACATACTAAATACATTTAATACATTTATACTATGATTGTCATGGTGGGTTTAAATGTTACTGCGTTAATATTGTTGTTGGGTTAGAAGTTGGAATGCAACTATGATGTTCAAAGAGAGATCAGTTGGTATTTGTGGAGATGAGGGTATCATGAGTGTGGATCACATTAACAAGAAAATGCAAGATTCAAGAGAAGACTGTTGATATTGGATAAGCGTGCAAAGGCTAACAGACCAACCAAGGTGCGATACTAAACTTAGATTATTTTATTATTTTATTTATTGGTTAATTATAGAAATCCATCCTCTAAAATCATTGAAGGTTTCAATAAACCCCTCAAAATGTTTATTCCACTAGCTCCCCTGAACTATAGTAGCTATTGCACATAACTCCTTAAGCTTTCTTCTTTCATAAAATCTCACCTAAATATTGTTCCTTTAATCCATATATTAGCACCATCAATTCCAACATGTCATTAGCTAAGCATATCCTTACTACACAAGATGTTAGAATTGATGTTGCAATTGTCTTAAAAAATGTAGTAGATAACAAAATTTAACGGTTTATGTGTAATAACCTCAAATGTTCAGGGTACAAAAGCTTAGTGCAGGGTTTGGTGCAACTACCAACAAAGTTTGCGGGTTCACTAGAAATAACTTTGTTATATATTTAATAATTATATGATGCCAATTTTTGTTGATATTTTTAAATTATTTATTTCAAGTATTAACTTTGTAGAAAATAATTCTTCTCATATCTACGATGATGTGAGTTCATGTATGGTTGCTATTGATAATGTATCGCGGTTAAATTCTTGTCAGAGCCATAAAGCAGGAAAGGAAAATTTGAATACTTATCCATCACAAATAAGCTTTCACAGAAACCATAAAATGATTAGAAGACCATTGGGTAACATATCGCAAGTTGTGTCCTAAATCTATTAAGTAGTTTTGCTATGACTAAGTTTCCTGCCAATGTTCCATCTCCATTGGAATATAAATCAAAGAAAATGAGATCTTCTCAGACAATCTGCCTTAGTGATAAAGATTCCAATATACATGCATTGGAAGGAATATCTTGCTGTACAATGGATTCTCCATGTTAATCTATTTCTGAACATGGCGCCAGAAAGGGGGATTATCTGTCAATGTTATTTTCTAATAAAGCATCTGAAATCTCTGGTAAAAAATCTATTGTTTAAACTTCAATGCAAATAGTTTCTTTATTAAACAAAGGTATTGGAAATTATATATCATTTCTTTATCTGTTAATGTTATTTTGATGTTGGAGATCCGATATGGTCATGCAGCTATTGTGATGCAAATATGTGGTTTGATGAACGTGTCTGTAAGGATAGGAATACTGCCACTCCTATATTTTCTTTGTGTTGCTTGAAAGGAAAAATTCAACTACCTTTATTGAAAGATCTTTCAGAGCTTTTGAAGTTCCTTTTGACTGATACTGATAGTAGATTGAGCAAACATTTTAGAGAAAATATTCGTGCATATAACATGATGTTCTCATTCACTTCAATGGGAGGAAAAGTTGATACTTCTATAAATAATGTGCTGGGGCCATATGTTTTTAGACTACATGGTCAAAATTACCATAGAATTGGAAGTTTTTTACCAACGCCATGTTCTGCACCAAAATTTTCCCAATTATACATTTATGATACAGAAAATGAAATATCAAACCGAATACGTGCAGTTAGGTATGTATCAATTATATATTTTATGAAAACTTTTATAATATAAGTATCGTCTAATAAGATAATGTTCACTTCTGTAGACTAAATAATTAACTGTGTTAAATTGTGATTACTTTGTCAATTAGAAGTTATTCATTGCATAAATTTATTTTAAACTAACATATTTTTATTCTCTGCTATTGATGTATTTATAAATACTTAAACTAAATGTTATGAATGAATTTTTTTTGCAGTTCTTCTGATCAATCTCGGGGGTTAGATTCTACCATTGCTCAAAGTTTGAAAGAGATGCTTGATGAATATAATCCATTTGCAAAATCTTTTAGAATGGCTAAAGAGAGGTTTGAGAACGAGGAATCCCCAAATGTAAGCCTAAGGTTAATCTGTAAAAGACATAATGATGGCAGGACTTATAATCTTCCTACAACTTCTGAGGTTGCTACTCTTATCGTAGGAGATGTTGATAGCTTCAATATCGATAGAGATATAATAGTGGAGTCACAAAGTGGTGAGCTTAAAAGAATCAATAAGGTGCACCATCTTACTTACTGATACAGTATCCTCTTTTATTTTCCTATGAGGAAGATGGTTATCGAGAGAATACTTTGCATAGAGATTCAAATAATGCATCTCGAATAAAAATAAAGCTTACAATGAGAGAATTTTTTGCATTTAGACTTCAAAATAGAGATAACGAAGCACCTACGATATTACTATCAAGGAGATTATTATAGTAGTTTATAGTAGATGCTTATACAATGATTGAGAGTGGAAGATTGTCATACATCAGGGATCATCAAAAGGAGCTTAGAGCTAACTTATACAAAGGTCTTACTGAAGCTGTTTTAAGAGGTGAAACTATTCCAGCTTCTCGGGGAGGCACATTATCTTACCATCCTCTTTCACTAGAGGTGCGTGATACATGATACAAAATTATTAAGATGCTATGGCTATTTGCAAGTGGGCTGGATATCCGGATTTGTTCATCACTTTCACATGTAATCCAAAATGGCCAGAGATTGTAAGATTTGTTAAGAGCTATGGTTGCAATCTAGAGGATAGACCGGACATTGTTTGTAGAATCTTTAAACTAAAACTTGACCAACTTATTCAAGATCTGAAGAATCATAAATTGTTTGGATCTATCAAAGCTGGTATGAGAACATATCTCTTTTTAATTTATGTGTGTCATGATATTTAATTTTTTTAAAATTCAATTATAAGAATACCTAATATGTAAGTACTATATTTGTGAGCCTTCAAATATCATATTTAAAATATATGTCCTTACACAATAGTACTTAAGTTAATCATTTTTTGCTTTTAATTTCAATTAATTTTAGTTTTATTTGTTAATTTGTTAATTAATGACATCAAAATTTCTTCTCCTTTTGTACTTTTATACTGAATTGGTTTTATTTGCTTTTGTTAATGAATTTAAAATTTCTTTTCGCAATTGTATATACAGGTGAATTTCAAAAAAGAGGTTTGCCGCATGCTCATATTCTACTATTTTTGGTTCCAGAAGACAAATATCCTACTGCTGATGACATAGATAAGATTATTTACTGAAATTTCGAATAAAGATCAAAATTGTGAATTGTATGAGTGCGTGAAAAATTATATGATTCAAGGTCTATGTGGCCATTCAAATATACATTCTCCATGCATGAAGGACGGCAAATGCTCTAAGCACTTCCCAAAAAGTTTGTCCAGAGAATCACTATTGATAGTGATGGTTATCCAATATATAGAAGAAGGGATGATGGCATGATTATCGAAAAGAATAGTGTCAAACTTGATAATCGTTTTGTTGTTCCATACAATTCTAAACTTCTCATTAAGTACCAGGGACATGTCAATGTTGAATGGTGTAATCAGTCGAGATCCATCAAGTACTTATTTAAATACATAAACAAAGGGCATGATCGTATCACCGCAATACTATATCAAAGTCTTGCAAGTGGTAAGGAGCAAATAGTAGATGAAATCAAAATGTATTATGACTGCAAATATATTTCTCCATGTGAAGCAGCTTGGAGAATATTTGGCTATGAAATTCATAAAAGAGAACCTGCAGTTGAAAGATTGTGTTTTCATTTTTTGAATGAACAATATGTTATCTATGAAGACAATGAAGCAATTGACAAAGTGATTAATAGACCTAGCATTGAGCAGACAATGTTTTTAGCTTGGATGGAAGCAAACAAAGTGTATCCAAAAGCTAGACTTCTGACGTACAATGAGTTTCCTATGAAGTTTGTATGGAAAAGTAAATTGCGTGAGTGCAAACAAAGTAAATAGGGATTTGTGATTGGGAGGCTTTATTATATACCTCCAAGTTATGGAGAATTATACTATTTGAGAATTCTGCTCAATATAGTAAGAGGACCTAAATGCTATGAGGATATTCGGGCGGTTAACAGTGTCGTTTATCCTACATTGAAAGAAGCTTGCTATGCTTTGGGTTTACTTGATGATGACAATGAATACATTGACGGGATTATCGAAGCATCCTTCTGTGGTTCTGGACGACTTTTAAGAAGTTTATTTGCAACTTTGCTAATGTCCAACTCTTTGTCTAGACCTGAATTTGTATAGGAGAAGATATGACACTTAATTGCAGAAGATATCCTATATAATCAAATAAAATTGCTACAATATAAAGATAATATTTTTCAACTTAATTTTCTTCCTTTCATTTAATAGTATGCAATAACATGTATGTCATATTTTATTTTTTTCATATTTCTTATGAATTTTTGGTCTTATATTATTTAAGCTAATATACTCATTATTAATGAAATTATTTTGTAAGAAAAATTATAACTTAAATTATGTCAGTTTATTCGATAAAACTATTATAATGTAAAACTACGTTTCTATGATGATTATTCTATTCTCTTATTGTTTTGTGTTTTATAATTTTAATATTCTTGCTTTTATTATCATTTTTTAAATGTTCTTTAACAAGTTTGCATATATTATTCATCCATCGATATTATAAGTATCTTTCTAATTTGTTTCCTATTACTTATCAGATTTGTAACTAAATGATGATCGGCTAAAGAGTTTAGCTCTTGCAGAAATAAAAAAGATTTTGCGAGGAAATGGCAAAACTTTGGGTGATTATCCTCCACTTCTAGTTCCAGAAAGCATTAATCTTACTGATTTCCAGAACAAGCTTATCCAAGATGAGTTAAACTGCAACAAGGAGTCTCTAGCAATCGAACATAATGAACTTCTAAGTCGCTTAACTGATGAACAGAGACATGTGTATGATAGAATTATCGGTGTTGTTTTTGAGAATAATGGTGGAGTTTTTTTCGTTTATGGATATGGTGGTACGAGAAAAACATATCTGTGGAGAACAATAACTTCTGGCTTACGTTCAAAAGGTGAGATTGTACTTACCGTAGCTGCAAGTGGTATTGCTTCCCTTTTGTTACCTGGTGGAAGGTCTGCTCACTCATGATTTGGTATCCCATTGTCTATAACTGAAGACTCAACATGCAACATAACACAAGGTAGTCCTCTGGCTGAGGTATTAACTAAAACAAAGCTCATCATTTGGGACAAAGCACCTATGGTCCATAGGTTTTGTTTTGAAGCTCTTGATAGAACTTTAAGAGACGTACTCAGATTTTCAAATCCTAATAGTTTAAATCAACCTTTCGGGGGAAAAGTGGTTATGTTTGGAGGAGATTTTAGACAAATATTACCAGTGATTCCTAAAGGCAATATGGACGATATTGTTCTTGCCACGATAAATAGTTCATATTTATGGGACATCTGTCAAGTTTTGACTCTCTCTCAAAATATGAGGTTACAATCAACCACTTCGAACAGTGAAGTTTCAGAATTATGAGAATTTCCAGAATAGTTATTAAGTATTGGTGACGATAGACTTGGTGAGCCTAATGATGGAGAAGCATTGATTGAAGTGCCAAATGATCTACTCATCAAAGATTTTACTGAACCTCTTGTCACTATTGTTGAAAGCACATATCCGAATCTATTAGATAATATGTTTGATGTGAATTACCTTCAAAATAGAGCCATCCTCGCTCCGACGCTTGGAATCATTGAAATGGTTAATGACTACGTCCTTTCATTAATTCCCGGAGAAGAAAAAGGGTGTATTTGAGTTCTGATAGTGTTTGTAATGCTGATGGGGATATTGATTGCCAAGAAAATTTATATACTCCAGATTTTCACAACAGTATTCGGTGCTCTGGGATACCTAAGCACAAGCTAAAATTTAAGGTTGAAGTTGTTATTGAGGAACATAGATCAATCATCTGGTTTATGCAACGAGACAAGGCTAATTATCACTCAGTTGGGTAATCATGTCATTGAAGCAAAAGTTATATCAGGCAGTAATATTAGGATAAAAGTTTTCATTCCACGAATGGTGATGACTCTATTAGATTCAAGATGGTCTTTCAAGCTGCAAAGAAGACAATATCCTTTAACAATTTCTTTTGCTATGACAATAAATAAAAGTCAGGGTTAGTCACTTTCTAATGTTGGACTATACCTTCCAAGGTCTGTGTTCAGTCATGATCAATTTTATGTGGCCATCTCTAGAGTTAGAAGTAAGAAGGGTTTGAGAATTTTGGTACATGAAAAGGATGGTCATGTTGTAAACACCAGAAAAATGTGATCTTTAAAGAAATATTTCAAAATGTAGAATAGCCAATTCTCAAAAACATTGACATTTGGGATATACCTTAGTTATTGCTTTGCATTGTAGTTATTTCATGATATTTAGTTTAATATATTCTATTCTATTGATGATTGCATGATTGATATTCAGATTTACTTTTGTTTTATAGTTCTTTTATATGTTGCTTCTTTTTTATGTGGAATCCTCACAAAATTTTATTCCTATGGTACTATTATTAGATATTTTGCATTATCATTTAAATTACTAAATTTGTCATTATACATGTATTTATATTGATAAACAGATTGAATATGGCACAACAACTGGATTTATTTCTGAAATCAACCCAGACATGGAAACTTGGAAAGTGATGGTTAGAGTCATAAGGTTATGGACTGTGATGAAATATAATATTCCAAATGTGATCAACACTATAGAACTGCTTTTAAATTGATACATAAATTTAAATCACAATTGAATGAAGGTAGCTGCTATCTGATTATGAATTTTAGTGTTGAGAAAAATACTAGAAATTATAGAGCTACTGATCACGCATATAGAATTAACTTCCTCTACATTATATTTGTTAAAGAATGTGAGAGTTTTGCAATACCTTCCTATTAATTTGGATTAGTTGACTTTGGGGATATTATTGCTAATCGTATCACCTCAACTACCTTAATAGGTAAGATAAAAAGTCAACTATTTCAAATTAAATTTATAGTTTTGCTTATTATTTTTTTGATTTCAATACTATTTTTTAATATAGTTGATACTTATAGGCTTTTTATTAATTTCTTTATATTATATGATATTTTTCAGATATCATTGGAGAGCTGATTACTATTGGAAATGTAAAAGAAGTTGAAAGCAATGGAAGTAAAAGAAAATTATTGGAGCTTGAACTCCAACATAGTAAGTGAGTACAAATATATACAATATAGTTACATATTTTTTATAGTAATCAGCATGCGTGTGCATGTGAGTTTGTGTATATGCATTCCGTACAAAATTTTTATTTGCTTACAACAATATTAAATTGCAATGCAGTTTATAGGGTGATTACGCTGTTCAAGTTTCACAGTATGTACAGAATGCTAATTCAGGAATTATTATAATGGTGATTCAGCTTGCAAAGACAAAACCATATAGATGTAAATCTTTATTGGAAATATACTAATTTATCAAAAAAGAATATTTTTATTTTGTAGATTATGATTATATATTGACATAATCATGAATTTAAAAACTTTATTTCTTAGGTAAAATTACTATTGCAAATGCCTTATATGCGTCCAAGATATTAATCAATCCCGACATACCTGAAGTTGCTGATCTAAAGAAAAGGTACATGATAAATTATCTCATTCATTAGTTATTTATAAGTAATTTGATATTATTTCTAATTAATTTACTTTTACTATCACAAGTCTGAAACTTGTGGAAGATTCTTCGTCTCAACTATTTAGTCAGATTCTAACTGAAAAAGCTTATTCCATTGAGGAGGATTTTTTGTTATTAACTGAACGAAAAACACTTGATGAAATTCGAGAGGCACGAGAGGTAATTTTTTAAGACCAGATTTTATTGATATTGAACTGCTTATTTAATTAGTGTGATTACTGGCAAACTACACAACTAATCTTAACACAATTGGTAATTTTCTACCAAATTATTCATAACATTATTTCCTTACTATTTAATAATACACAGGTTTGCACATGTGTAACATTAGCAACTATAGAGAAAATTCAAACAGATTATAATTGGTTTTACAATGCTTGTAAAAAATATCAAAGGAAGGTAGAGGTTGAAAATGGTAAATTTTGGTGTGAGAAGTGTAATGAAAACGCAAGATTTATTATCCCAAGGTATGTGTTGAAGTATGTATATCAGTTTCTTAACAAGTTATATTTCATCATCTTCTTTATGAATGGATGTCTAGATCTTCAACGTACACTTTAGATCACAGTTCTTATTGGTTTATTTTTATTTATGAGTTTCATCAGGTACAGAGTTCAAGTTTTAGTCATTGACAATACATATACTGCATCATTTGTGTTGTTTGATCGTGAAGCTAAACAAGTTATTCACAAATCTGCAGTCGAATTGAGGGAACGATTGACAAAAGTAATCTTTATGATGAATTTCTGTAAAAATTAAAAGTTTTAATTCAATAGCTTTACTTTGCTTATTTATATTATTCGCAGGAAGGTGATGATGATTCATTTTCTAGAGAGTTAGATGTGTTGGTGAAAAAGAAATTTTTGTTCAAGATTCAAGTTTTAAAATTCAATCTCAATCAAAATTGGCCTATATTTTCTATCTCTAAAATGACTGATGATGAAAATCTGATAGCAGCTTTCAGAGACAGCTTAGATTTGAACTAGGTATATTATATATTTCCTTCTTTTATAAAGCTACATATCTATACATTTCATGTATCAATCTGCATATATAGATGACATTGAGCAATATATTAGTAATATTTTTCCCTTCTAAATCATTAGGAGTCGACAGGTCAAGAATATTTCACTGATGAAACTGCATCTTCCAAAAAGAAAGTTGATATTGATAATGTAAGTCAAGACACTTAGTATTACTTTTCTTTTTCATTACTTATGTTTGTATTTTTTATTATTTTTTATTATTTTTGGGTGAAATGAAAGGTAACTAATCATGTCATCCGAAAAGCATTATATGTACAACCTCCATCCAGACTCAGTTATGATCAAAACTAATACTTATACTAACACCTCAACACCTCCCTTCATAATTAAGGGGAGAATCAGACAAGTCAAAACTTTCTAAAAGCCAATTTTTGCTGTATATTTCACAATACTTATTTTTCAAATATACTTTTGATGTTGTTGCTTCTTACACCTTTACCACTTTGAATTTTATTTTACTTTTGCTCTCTTGATTCTTCACATTAACAGTGCAAAAAACTTTTCTTTATATCTTATTAGTATGCTAACTAAATAGATAAAATAAACATGCCTTTATTTTCCCAGAATGTGTAGAATACGTTTTTAATGTTAGGTTTTTTAAAAGAATGCATTATATATTGTCAGATTATTACCTAACATATGAGTAGAATGAATTTTAATAATACAAGGTTTTTTTACCATTTGAGTTTTAGAAGTTTTCAAAACAAATGAAAGATTAAAATTTAGTTAACATTATTTGTGGCTTATGTTCTATTTGTCAATTAATGATCCATTATCAATCCAGTGAAGCTTCTAATTAGTTTTAGAAGTTTTCAAAACAAATGAAAGATTGAAGTTTAGTTAACATTATTTGTGGCTTATGTTCTATTTGTCAATGATCCATTATCAATCCAGTGAAGCTTCTAGTTAAATTTTGACACTTTGCATAAAAAACTTCTGTATTGCCTATTTGTTTTCGCCTTACTATTGATTTCTTGATTCTTCACATTAATTCTACAACAATTTATTCCTGCCACCTCATTAGCATGCTAACTATTATTTTATACTGAAACACAGGTCTCTTTATCGGTCTCTTGTGATAATGAAGTTAAAAATTTTTTCCTCGGATAACATTACACATTGCAAGAGAAATTTGTTGGAATATGATGTCGAGCATTCTGTTTCAGTGAACTTGATTTCTCCGCAAATGTCAAGCAACAAAAAGCAAAAACAAATCAAAATTGAAAAAGAGAATTAGAATATTCTACAACAAGTACAAGCTACTTTTTGAAAAAAAACCTATCTGATTCATGATGTCTAAAACTTATATTTAGTATTCTGGTCTAAAACCTTATTTAGTAAGCTTTTGTAATCAGTGCATATTATTTTGGTGGTTTTGTATTGAGAAACCTAACTACTTGATATGATTATGATATACTGGATATTTTGTTTATCAATATATTGATAATTATTATTTTTATTCATAGATATATATAATTGACAGGTATCTCTATGTGCTTTAAATATTTTGTTTGGAACTAAACTTTATGTTGCATACTAATTACTTGGTATAGCAAAATATTATAACAATAATCATATAGACATCATGCATTTTAAGCAGTTTTGTTATGAGAATAGAGAAATTATATTTTCATTCTTTTTTACAATTTAATATTAAGTCAAATATATATGCAGTTTAGGTTGTATCATTTCTGACTACTTATATATTATTACTGTTTTATTTTATTTTTTTTGTTACATTAATGTTTGTATATTAAACAAATCCGTGCATCGCACGAGCCTGAAACTAGTGGGGGTAAAAGAAATAAGACAGACCGATGAGAACTTGATAGGAAACAAACACACACACACATATGATGACCAAATTAATGATAGAGTTAATCATTCTTAACAAAAAATAATTGAAAGAGTAAGGGTCATTTTGGTAACCTCCTCCTAATCAAAACTAGCCTAAACATGTTTAATTCTCAGAGCTATAACAAATCTCGCCCAGTTTAAGACCAAAAACTGCCTAAACATGTTTAAATCAGTTTAACTCAAGCTGCTAAACAAGCAACAAGATTAATTTATGTAGTTAATCATTCTTAATTAAAAAAACTGAAAACAAAATTTGGGATGACACTGTTCTGGTGGTGGTGGTGGTTAATGTACGCAGGAACAAATTAAGAAGGGACAAGATATTCCCCACCTGCTACTCAATGAAAATATGTCCAGGTAACCAGATCCGCGCTCGCGATACGTATGTTTAATAAAAAAAAGAGCAAGCAGAACATTTTTATCTTTCACAAAGCAGCAGCCTGGCAACTTCAATTATTGGTCCTCCCCATTGTGAGGAACACATGCGGCTTTAAACTATATACCCCCAAAAATTATCAATACCTGCCAACCAATAAAAGCAACAGGAGGCGAAAATAAAAGGTCCACTCTATCTTTGGATGTGACATGATGCGGACGTTTATTTCCCGATTGTACCCAGCACAGCTGTTCTATAGTTCCAAGAAAATGCTCCACATCCGGAAACTGCCATTTGGGTTTTGATGGTGGCAGGGTAGGACGCTCTGTCCTCGTTGGTACAGAGCAATATGGGCCCGTTTTGGTTCTTTTTGCAAACAACCGTGCTTTTTGGCTCGCGCTTTAACGCGCAGCCAACTCGCACAAGAAACAGGGGGTGGGCCCCACTGTGTCAGTGG
>BQKN01000484.1:599400-620358 GCA_022839385.1 Asparagus kiusianus | reverse complement strand
AGAGAGAGAGAGAGAGAGAGAGAGAGAGAGAGAGAGAGAGAGAATCTCAAAGAGATTAATCCCTTATTTGAATGCTTGTATTCCTTCTTCAATTAATCAAAGAGATTATGTGGTGTGGCTCCCGAGGATGTAGGCACGTTGTCGAATCTCGTTAAATTCATGTGTTCTCTCTTGTTCTTATTTTTGTAAGTTTTTATCTTTGATTTGTAGTGAATTTCTTTCTTGCTCAACTTTCTAACAAGGTTCGAAAGGGCAAGGATTTGATTTGATTGTTTCAAATCCCCAACAACTGGTATCAGAGCTTCGTTCAGTAATTTGTGAGAAAACCATGGCAGAGAAAATCAAATCTAAAATCGAGAAATTTGACGGTTCAGACTTCGCCTACTGGAAGTCGCAAATGGAGGACTATCTGTACCAAAAAGACTTGTATCGCCTGTTGATAGACAATGATAAGGGACAAAAGAAAGAGAAGTCAGACGATAATTGGGAGATACTGGATAGGAAGACTATAGGAAAAATCCGATTGTCGCTCGCCAAGACAGTTGCCCATAATATCTTGAAGAAGAAGACGACGGTAGGGCTTATAGAAGAGCTCGCGAAGATGTATGAGCAACCGTATGCACCAAACAAGGTGCATCTGGTAAAAACTATTTTCAACTTCAAGATGGTAGAAGGACGGTCTTTCACGATGCACCTCAGCGAGTTCAATAGGATTATTGATCAACTTATCTCCGTAGACATCATGTTCAATGACGAAGTGCATGCCCTTTTATTACTATCACAATTGTCGGATAATTGGCCAGGTTGTGTGACGGCAATCAGTAATTCGGCGGGGAAGGAAAAGTTAAAGCTGAGTGAGATGGTCAGTATGATTCTATCCTAGGAGGTTAGAAGAAAAGCATCTGAATCAGAAGGTTCAGGTTCAGCCCTAAACTTCGACCAGAGAGGCAAAAGCCAGAAGAAAGGGAACCATAATAGAAATCGGCCGAAGTTAGTGAAGAAGAGGTCGAACTCGAAGGTTAGGTCTATCAAAGGAAAGTGTTGGAGCTGCTGCCAGGAGGGTCATATATCTTCAGTCTGCAAGAGTCCAAAGAAGGATGCTATTGATGTCCGTGAACACACAATCGATGAGGTTGTGGTTCTGGTCTCCACGCTGGCGGCGAAGAGGGAGCGGATGAGAGATGTGGCCGACTCCTACTCTGACTTTATGCTCGATCCTTAGGCTGGAATTCTTGATCCTTATGCACAAACAAGAAGAAACCCGTAGGAGGGTGGGGCTCATTTTCCCCGTGGTACCTCCGACCGTCAAGTCAGCTGGTGATCTTGAGTGGGGTTTGAGGGAGAGTCCTTAGGTCATTGAGGTCCTTAGCAGATACTCTTTTAGAGTTATCAGTTCTTTTTAGTAAAAATAAATTCAGAGCTTTTATGAAGAAGAAGTAGAAAAAGAATCCTCCCTTTGTTACCTTCTTTTCCTCCTTTTATAGCCCATCGCCTCTGAGAGTTTTGACCCTTTGGCTTTGACTATGCGCAGGAGGCGGTTGAGGGGTGAGCAGGCAGGCTGCTGAGTTATCTTTCTCCTTCCAGATGTCGGCTGGTGATTAGAAAGGAAGTAATTCGAGTATAGGAGAGAAATGTCTTCTCAGTATCCTGGATTTGATAGATGAGGTAGGACAGAGGATATGCCAACTACTTGGTCATCCTTTCCCTCTAGATGGTGGTTGGTGATTGGAGGGGAAGCTATTCGAGCCTAGTAGAGCATCATGGCGATCTCTGGAAAGTGACTTGTGAGGAGAATAAACGGCTTATGCATGGGATTTGTCAGAGCAGAGATCTCGATGGGACTGATCAATGCTGTAGTGCCGATTGACATCTGAAGCATGCTTAGTCGGATCTTATCCCCTTAGTCAAGGAGGGTTGATCTGTGAGTCATCATTATGATTTGTCGACCCGATAGTCGAGTGAGCTTTGGGTCTAGTGTATGGTCGAGACGTCTTCTCGAGGAGTCATCTTAATTATGAGGGATCGACTAATCCCGCACTTCGAGTCGGTAATGATGACCCTTGGTCAAAAGATGACTTGTCTGCTTGGTTGGCCGATAGACTTGCACTTGGTTGGGCTTTTGGGCCTCTAAGCTGGTTTGGACCATGGCTTTTTAAGCTTATGCAGATAATCTTTCGATATCTTTATCTTTAGATGATAAATTACCATAACAGTTGGCCCCTTTCATTCGAAGCTGACTTTAGTCGGGTCCGAGTGAAATAGATATGAGTTTGCTCAGAGTGTTGACACTTTTTAGCTAGTTGATCGTGGTTGGAGACGTGGCGTAGGACTTGCTAACCGCCAATCCTCTTTAGACTGATGTTGTTGGTGTTGGGAACCATTTTTTAGAGGAACCGAGGCGTCATGGGTAGAGTGAATGGCGCCTCACTGGCCAATTGATTGGTGTGAGTTACGAGCAACGGTTGGCATTTTCGAGTGATTCATTTCCGATTTTCAAAACGGATCTTCCTTAGTTGCTCCAGGATTGTGCCTCTTGAATTCTTCTGCATGCTTCTTCGAAGGCTTATAAATAATTCCTGTCGCTGCTTTTAAAGAACACTCTACGTCAGGAATATTTCTTCTCGTCAATTTTTCCTTTCTCCTGAGAGATTTCACTATGGCTTTTCCTCAGAATGACCTCGAGAAGAAACTTATGGTCTTGTTTCTGTCTAGGTCGAGAATGATGATGGACGAGGCAACCTGGCTGCATGATGAGTACGATATTTCTCGTATGATGACTATAGAGGCACCGAACAGTCTTATCCTGGTGCATATGCATGGTGAGGATCGGGTGCCTCTCTATCTGGCGCATTTGCAATGTGGATTGTGCCTGCCGCTGCATCCCTTCGCAAGGGAAGTTTTTGCAGCTTTGGAGGTTTCCCCCTGCCAATTTCATCCATATGCCATTTATATCTTGATGGTGTTTTTAGACGCCTGTTCCGAGGCGGAAGTAGTGCCCAGCATCAGTTTGCTTCGGCACGTGGTTAGTGTGGGGTCTGCTGAGCGAGACCCACACTATTTTTTTCATTATCGGGATGATTTCCGTTTGGAAGCCTATCTTCCAGAGCTGGACGAAGAATGGAAGAGGTTCTTCGTCTGGGTGTTTGGTGCCAACAACATGCTGTCCTGCTCAGGTTGGCCTGAAGTGCGGGAGAACGTCTTGGAGCCGAGGGCTCTTAGTGATCTCGAGGCTGGAGATCTTAAGAAGCTCTGGTATCGCCTCAGTCTTCAGGAGTCCAGGGCTCTGGATGGAGAGGAATTTCTGGGGATCGGGGGGTCCTCCTTGTCTACCTCTGACTCCGAAGCGATAGTCCTTCCTCCACCAATGGAGGTCTGTAAAAGAGGGGCTGACTCAGAGGAGCCAAGTTCTTCCAGGAGGCCTTTAAAGAAAATGACGAAGGACTCTTAGGGCGGTTCTGAGCCTTAGGAAGGAGTTTTTAAGTGTTTGCCCCCCTTTTTTTGTAAGCCTCGTTGGGCCCTTTGGTAAAAATGTACGAAAACTCTTTTTTGAATGAGAAATGATTTCTTCTGTCTTTTGATTTCGAGAGTTGCAAATGTTTGATGAAATAATTGAAGATAATCTTACCGTAATCTTACTGTAATCTCATGTGCAAGCCTCTGAAATAAACAACAAGCAATCCATGAGCACAAACCAACCGTTCTCCCTCGTCACACGTCGATGATCTCGCCCTTTTGTCGATATTTGCTTCACAAATCTCTCAAAACTCATAAGAATAAGATCTAGGATTTTTTAGGGGAGAGGGTGGCTGCTAGGGTTCATAGATATGATGAAAAAAGAAAATTTTTATGAAAAATATAGGTATTTATAGAGGCAAACCCGAAACAAACATGTTTGACCCGAACCAGGAAACCTAGTCTGACTAGAAAAACAACCTTCGGTATTTTGGCAATAACTTTCGCGTCCAACTTCAGAATAAGGTGATATAAGATATGTTGGAAAGATATTAAAAAGACCTACAACTTTTGTATTTTGAGTTTTTCCAGATTCCAAGGACATCATTGTGTAAAATGTATAAACTCTTAACTAGTTATTTTTCCCAGATTTTTTTCTCGTGCATGTTTTGTGCATTTGCACTCATATATTCATATATATGTATCGGATTGATCTCAAATCAATTCCTAGCATACTCAAATATCAATAAATATTATTTATCATAATATAACATGTTTATTATTATATCTCACAACATTCAGTATTACGGGGTTTACATTCTTCCTCCCTTAAAAGAATTTCGTCCCCGAAATTCTGCATTCGTACCTTAGAGATTAATAATGCCAGAAAAGTACGTTGAGGGAATAATCCAGATAAGAAAACCCTTACATACACATCTCGCATCATTAGTCTCCAGATATGGACATAGCAATATCTACATTTAACAATCTAAGATGCCAATATTTCTACTTAACCCCTAACTAAACGGAACTAGTACGTCGGGCGAAAAATCCAAACAAGGAACCCCCATATATATACCATGTATTCCGAATGATTAGAAGTTAAGTGTCAATACCTCCATTCTAGCGTTAAATATAAATATAACCATACAAATAATCACATACATAAATCAATCCACCTTCTTAATAGGTGCAGATAGTCGCGATGCATAACATTTTCGTGCTCCCGAGAATCATCCTCAATGTCTATACTTAATAGTCTAAAATGCAAATACCCCCACTTAACCCCTAACTAAATAGGACAAGTATATCGAGCAAAAAATCTAAACAAGGAACCCCTCATATATATACCATATGTTCCGAGTACTTAGGAGTTAAGTGTTAATACCATCATTTTAGCGTTAAGTATAAACATTACCATACAGGTAGCCACAAATCATAAACAAGTCATACTAAATTTAATTTACCTGCTCAAACAGGTGTGGCTAGTCGCGACGTATATCCTCTTCGCATTCCCAAGAAGCCTCCTCAGCTCCTCTCCGATTCCACTGAACTTTAACTAAAAGTATCACATTGTTTCTCAACTTCTTGTCCTTCTTGGCAAGAATACATACAGGAATCTCAATAGTAGTCAGATCCTCCTGAATCTCGACCTCTGGTGCGTATAATACTCGCTGCTCCTCCTCGTCGCGTAGGTGCTTCTTAAGCATCGAAACATGAAAAGCATTGTGTATGCTCAACATGGATGCTGGTAGGTCTAATCGATATGAAACAGCTCCAATGCGCTCAATAATCAGGAATGATCCAATATACATCGGGGCAAGTTTTACTCGTCTGCTAAAACGCTGAACTCCCTTTATTGGTGATATTTTCAATAACACATAGTCCCCAATTTGGAACTCTAACGGTCGTCGCCTATGATCTGCATAACTCTTCTGACGACTCTGCGCTGCAAGAATGCGCTCTTGAATGATTGCTACCTTCTCTGGAGTTTGCCTCACAAGCTCTGGTCCAAGCAATAGGCTGTACTCTGGTTCTGCCTAACAAATAGGTGATCTACAAGGCCTCCCGTACAATGTTTCGTACGGTGCCATCCTAATAGTCGCTTGGTAGCTATTATTATAAGCGAATTCGATTAATGGGATGTGGTCCTCCCAGCTACCCTAGAAATCAATGACACATGCCCGCAACATGTCCTCTAATATTTAGTTCACTCTCTCCGTCTGCCCATCCGATTGCGGGTGAAACACATTAGAATAAGATAATCTGCTGTCGAAAGAGTTCTGGAAGCTTCTCCAAAAATATGAAGTGAAAACCGAGCCTCGATCTGACACAATCGTCTCTGGAACTCCATGTAATCTCACGATCTCCTGAATAAATATCCGTGCATACGTCTATGCCGTGTATGTCGTCTTTACTGGTATGAAATATGCTGACTTTGTCAGCCGATCTACTACCACCCAAACTGAATCATTCCCTTTCTTCGATCTCGGAAATCCTACAATGAAGTCCATAGAAATATCTGTCCACTTCCACTCCGGAATCTATAAATACTGTAGGGTTCCTGCCGGTCTCTGATGTTCTGCCTTCCCTTGCTGGTAGGTAAAGCACTTAGCTACATATTCTGCAATCTCTCTACGCATGCCGCTCCACCAAAAATATCTCTTCAGATCCTTGTACATCTTCGTTGTGCCTGGATGCACTGTATACCTGGTATGATGCGCTTCGTTGAATAAATCCTTCTTCAACTAAACATTAGCTGGTATTACTAATCGGCCCTTCATCCGAAGTCCTCCATCTTCTCCAATGGTCCAATCAGCCTCTGGCTCTTTGGAAATCTCTCCCTTTCGGGCTTGAATCCAAGAGTTGTCCAACTGAGCTCTGACCACTCTGTCACTCTAAGATGGCTGTACGGATAAAGCTCCCAAAAATACGCTGCTCCCGCCAATCTTCGGTCTAAAGTCGAACTGGCTACGTGAGTGGAGATCTCGATATAACGAGCATCTCAAAGCTACAATCCTGTGATGACGCTTCCTACTTAATACATTTGCTACGACATTCGCCTTCCCCGGGTAATACTGAATCGCGAACTCATAATCCTTAATGAACTCAACCCATCGTCACTGTCTATGATTTAGTTCCTTCTGATAGAAGAGGTACTTCAAGCTCTGATGATCTGTGTTCAAATTGTATCCCGTACAGGTAGTATCTCCATGTCTTCAATGCAAAGACTACTGCTGCTAGCTCCAAGTCATGTGTGGGATAGTTCTGTTCATGCGTTCTCAACTGACGCGAAATGTATGCTACTACCCTCTGGGTCTGTATCAAAACACCTCCTAGACCCGCTAATGACACATCTGTGTAGACTACAAAGGTCTTATCACTGCTAGGAATAGTCAAAACTGGCGCTGTAGTCAACTTAGTCTTCAAAGTCTCAAAGGCCTCCTGACACTCCGTGCTCCAAATAAAAGGTACACCCTTTTTCATAAGGCGTGTAAGTGGTGTAGCTATTTTTGAGAAGTCCTGAATGAACTTCCTGTAATAGCCAGCCAAACCCAAAAGCTACGGATCTCGGTAACTGTTGTCGGTGGCTCCCAATCAAGTACTGCCGTAACCTTAGCTGGATTCACTATAATGCCCTCTCTGCTGATGATGTGACCTAAAAATCTGACCTCGGATAGCCAAAACTCGCACTTGCTAAATTTGGCATATAGCTGGTGTTTCCACAAAGTCTGCAATGCTAATTGAAAGTGCTGCTCATGCTCTGCCTCCGACCTCGAATAGATTAGAATGTCGTTGATGAATACTATCACGAACTGGTCCAAGTATGGACGAAAAACCCAATTCATCAAATCCATGAATACCACAGGTGCATTGGTTAGCCCAAATAGCATGACAAGAAATTCAAAGGACCCATAACGAGTCAGAAAGGCGGTCTTGGGAATATCCATCTCCCGAACCTGCAACTGATGATAGCCAGAACGAAGATCAATCTTCGAGAAGTGCTACGCTCCTTGCAGCTGGTCGAACAAGTCATCAATCCTCGGTAATAGATATCTGTTTCGGATAGTGACCTTGTTCAACTCCCGGTAATCTATACAAAGACGCATACTGCCGTCTTTCTTCTTCACGAAAAGGACCGGCGCCCCCCATGAAGAATGACTCCGGTGAATAAAACCCTGAGACAACAACTCGTCTAGCTAAGTTTGTAGCTCCCTCATCTCAGCAGGTGCCATACGATAGGGAGCTCGAGATATCGGTGCTGTGAATGGCTGTAACTCAATGCAGAACTTAACCTCTCTTACAGGAGGTAGCCCCGGTATGTCCTGAAAGACATCCTGAAAATCTGAGACAACCCTAGTCTTACACAAACCAGCACTTCGATCTCTCAGCATCACCTCCTCGATATACGCTAGAAATGACTTCGCAAACTGGTTGCCATGTGAGGTCGCTATGATCAACTCAGACCCATCGAATGCTCGCAAACTGACTGTTTTCGCAAAACAGTCAATGCTAACATGGTAGGATGATAACTAATCCATACCAAGAATGACGTCGAAATCCAACATCCGCAAGATGATCAAATCTATGATAAACTCGGACTCATCTAAGCTGATGACACATCTCCTATAGACGTTCTCTAATAGGGATAGCTCCCCTAAGGGAGTAGAGACGGACAACAGAACATCTAAAGGATGTGCAACTAACTGAAGCCTATCCATGAAGGCATGAGATATAAAAGAATGGGAAGCTCCGGTATCGAACAGGATCCGAGCTGGAAAAGAGTTTACTAAGAAAGTACCTTCTACTATAGCTCCGCTCGCACCGTGATCACGCGGTACGACTGCATAGACTCTGCCAGTGGCTGGTGACTGCTGAACTGATGATGGTGGAATATACGGGACTATCTTTCCCTCGGGAATCTCCCGAATCGTGCGAATTTGGCCTACTGGCCCCTCAATCCTAGGAATAGCTGGCGGTACCTCAATCCTCTGCTGCGGCTGTTGGCCGTAACCGCGGCCCTGCTGATGCTGACCCTGACCACGGTTCTGCTACTGACTGTATCCTCGATTCTGCTGCTGGCCCTGACCTTTGCCCTGCTGGCCTCCTGCTGGTGCATTGCGACAGTCCTTGGCCTTATGTTCGATCTTGTTGCTGGCCTTATGTCCGAGCTTATTTGACATAGTGAGTGAGATCCCAATCATAAATAACATAACATATACCAATAGAAAAAATCGTATCACTTATCATTCATGCATTTACTTTTCAATCAAAGTAAGGTAGTCATAAAATTTTTTTTTGTAATTTTTGAGATATAAGTATATATCGTCCGCACTCATTTTAGAAATTCCTAGCGGACTCTATACATGAATCCTAAGAAACTCTATACTAGATCCACGACTCGACACAGGATGATCCTAAGGATACTGGAACTAGAGCTCTGATACCAACTGTGATGCCCCTGGGTTCACACAAGGTTGCAGTCCAATGTGAAACTAGAGATGTCAAACCTGCCATGCACCCACACTGTGCATAAACTATTGACCTTCTTGTTTTGATGATGTTTAACAAACAATTTACTTCTAATGTTGTTTGTCTAGTATTTGTGTTTTCTTATTTGTTATAGACAAACAACGTAGTTGGAGGATGGATGGAATTGCGCTTCAACGATCATATCCAAAGGAGGTTGGTGGAATTGTGGAGTGAAGCATCATACAATTCAAGTTTAAGATCCAAGTTTAGCTTCATCCGCAATGTATACCAAGTTGAGCTACAATGAAGATCAAGATTGCTTGGGTAATGTAGTTTAGGATTTATATTATGTGTGTTAAGTACCTTAAGCTCAATATTATACACACACCTTATATTGGTTTTCATGTATATATATAGTTTCATATATACATATATGTTTGGTTTCCATGTATATATATAGGTATATATATATATACATAGTTTTGAGTTTTCATGTTCATAAATATGAGATTACACATTTCATATTTATTATTGTGTTTTGGTTTAGCTATATAGATATGAAACAAATTTACATTCATATATATAATTATATGTTTCATACTCTATTGTGTTTTTGAAAATATTGCATAGAATATGCAATTTTGTGAAAATATTGTATTCTTAGTTTGTAGACTTCAATATCAGTTTATACATGTTTTACTAAGTCTATAAAAACATTTCACAAAGTTTCAAAAGTTGGTTTTTGTCAAAACATCTAAATTCAAGTATCTTACATTTTCGTGTTTTGAACTATTTTGCAAAATGATGATTTTTCACAAATGGGAAATGCAATTTGGAAAATTCCTTTTGTAACATGTTTGTTTTCATGTTTAAATACTTTTCCCAAAGTTTCATTATCTTTGGACTTCATTTGTTATTTTTAACATTTTTCCAAAGTCTCAAAAATCAACTTTAAAATCAGGTTTTTGAAATGTCTGTTTTCGGTCGACCGCACCGGTCGACCGCTCATATGTTCATTTCTCATTGGGCGACAGAGAGTCTGTCGGTCGACCGGTCCGGTCGACCGAAAAACTCCATCGGTCGACCGCACCGGTCGACCGACGATGGTCCAGATCATTGCTTCGGGTTTTTGCTCTTCGTCGATCGACCGACGAAATTTTCGGTCGACCGACAATAGATCCGTTGGGCACAACGGCTATTTTTCTGAGGAGCTTATTGGGGGCTATTTTGTCTTTTTCTTGGGTGTTTTTGGCTGAGCTTTGAGTGGGTATATATACCCCATTGCTGATGTCTTTTCAAGTTAATTAAGAGAATAGTTTAAAAGATTTTAATAAGGGTTTAAACTTGTTTAGTGTTTGTTTAAGTGTGTTTTAAGAAGCTTTTAAGCATTTGAGTGTTTCGGTTTTGTGATTCAATTCTACAAGAGCTTGAGGAGATCATCTATTGGTGTTTGGGCATTCAACTATTCTCACTCCAACTCTTGATATCTTGAGAAGTTTTCTAAACTCTATTTCTAGCTATTTTATATATTTGATTATCATTGTTATTTAGCTAGAACTACATTGAGTTTAGTTTTGATTTATATCTCTTTGTTCACACACACCCTTTTGAGCTTATTGTATTTACATTCATAGTATAATTTGGGGTTGTGGGTTTGTGACTAAGAGTTGTGCTTAATTGAGTTCTCACCTTGTTTTGAGAATAATCATTTGTTATATTTGTGCTTATTGTGAGATTCACTTTGTAATACACTTGTACACCGAGTGAGGAGTGTGTGGTGAGAGTCGGGGATCGTCCCAAGAGGAGTGGCGTCGGTTGACGTGCCTAGAGAGAGGTTGTAACCGAGCACTTGAGGAAGACACGGCTAGGTCCAACACTTAGTGGGTGTAGAGTGTGATTGCATAGTGTTTGTCGTGTGAGAGTTTTCGGTGAACTTGTAAACCGAGTGTGTAGAAGAAGTTCCGGCTTCCAAACCGGATTGTGTTAGTAGATTTCTCCCCGGGAGTGGGGAGCAGAGACGTAGGACGGAAGGTCCGAACTCCGTGATCATATCGTGTGTTTGAGTGTGATTTGGCGCTTATTTATACTTATGTCTTTATCTCTTGTCGCCATTGTCATTAGCTCATTATTTATATGATCCACTATCTAGTTCATATTGTTTCCCCCTTGTGTTAGTTTATATATCCTTGCATATATATATTTCATCATATAGGATATATCTCATTGTGTATATTGTATATTCTTGCTCATTATTGGTTGTGTATCTATCTTGCAAGAATGTAGTTGTTAACTAATTTTAATTGGCATTTAATCGGATTAGATTAGCATAAGATCCTAATCACCCCCCCTCTAGGGTCTAACATAAACATGTTTCACCAATCACAGTAATATCCTCTAGTTGAACCAAATAGAAGTACAGGTACAAACAAGCAAAATAAAGGGAATAAATATAATAGACATGATATAGAAGAGATATCTCATAAATAAAAGAATCATGTCTCAACTATAATACATCTGATATCTGAATAATGAAAATGTCTCAACATGAATCAACTAAAAATCGTACTAAGGCTCACTGCCTTTACAATATGAATATGAAACTCTAATATCTGGATAAAACTCAAAACTACAGTGGAGTCTCTACAAGTAAAAATATGCGACGGCGATTATGCCAAAACTCCGTCACCCTATGGCTCTCCGGAACTCTGAGCTACCTGAAAGGGTATTTTCAAAAGAAAAAGAAACAACAACAAGAGCGTCAGAGTGCTATAGCAAGATTACCTTCATCCGCCCCCAGGGAAAGGTATACTAGATAGAGTGAAGACACTATCTATTAAGCATAGTCTACCTAGATTTATTTTCCCTGTATCTAAGTAGGATTAACATTTAGAAACCTACAACACCAGATGTAGTACGTCGAGCGAAATAATCCAAACAAGGAAACCCTCATGTATATACCATAAGTCTCAAATTGTAGATATCTAAACATTAATACCGAACTAAGAAAAAACAATCTAATGAAACCAATAGTTAGAAATCCATAACACGAGACTGGTATGTCAAGCGAAATAATCCAAATAAGGAAACCCTCATGTATATACCATAAGTCTCGAATTGTGAATCTCTAATCATTGATCCCAACTAAGAAGTAAAAAAAAAAAGACAGTAAAAGAAATAAGATATCAACACATCGTATTTATAATATCTTCCACAATCACTAGAGAGATAGAATACAATACTAACATAATTTTGTATACTTTCAAAAGTAACGTATCTCAGTTATATAGTTCAATGATAGGTCGTATTCATAATCGGCATCTGTTATACTTAGGCTATCAAGTAATTGTCTCAGTGCAACGGACTACCCTGTAGGTATCTAGAACTGTGTACACGGCTCATTAGTCTCATCGCGATCTTAGTGCATAACATAAGTGCGGGACGGACTACCAAATAGGCATCCTAGAAATACGGTTCACGAGCCTCATCGTACCCTAGTGCGGTACAGACGGCTAGATCAAGCCTCCTAAAATCTGACTCAATGGCCTGTACATGTGGAATATCGATGTACTACCTCATGTAATACTGAACTGAGCTCATCAATGATATCCACCTTATGTATAAACTGTGTATATCTAGTGTGTCGACGCACTATCCCATATAATACTTAGCTGTGCTCATCAACGACATCCAATATGTATATGAACCATATCTAATTCAAATATGATCAAATCAAAATTCATCATAATCCCCTTGGGATTCTTAAATGTATAACATAATATATTCATGACTATACGTATAACATCAAGCGGCTCAAAACTCCGCGAACGCACATCAAAACGGCGTAACACAGCTCCACAAAACGAGCAGGAAAAATAGACGTGATATCTGTTAGTAAAATAAGCATATCTTTCTCTAGGAAAAATATTTTTACAAATGGTTTTCTGTTTTGAAATCTAGATTCACACATCTTTCAAATGACAAAAGTTTAGTTCCATTTGGAGTTCATTTTTTATCCCAAATCTCTAGTTAAACATTATATATGTGCAGCCGTTTTTCTATAAGACATATTGTTAGTAAATATAACATATCTTTCTCTATACAAACTATTTTTAAGAATAGTTTTCTGTTTTAGAAACTAGATACATATATATTTCATATAAAACTAGTTTGGTTAAGTTTCGAGTTTGTTTGCTATTTTAAAATCTCAATTAAATATTATACAAGTGTCGTAGTTTTCTGCAGAAAAACATATATATAGTATATCACTTAAATTTCTCATATATGAATAAAATTATAAAAAACCCTAATGATTATGATCATGATACTATCATAAACAGCAAGAAAAAATTATTAATCTAGCATTTTTTAAGGTTTACTATCAAAAATCTGACTTTTAACACATCAGGTTAAGATTAAAGTATGAAAACACATATTCAACATCATATTAATCATCTACACTAGTTATTTAACTATGGGGATAGGTTTGGATGAAGATAATATTGCCTTAATCTCATGTGCAAGCCTCTAAAATAAACAGCAAGCAATCCATGAGCACAAACCACCCGTTCTCCCTTGTCACACGTCGATGATCTCGCCCTTTTGTCGATATTTGCTTCACAAAGCTCTCAAAACTCATAAGAATAAGATCTAGGATTTTTGAGGGGAGAGGGTAGCTGATAGAGTTCATAGATATGATAAAATAAGGGAATTTTCATAAAAAATACAGGTATTTATAGAGGCAAATCTGAAAAAAACCTGTTTGACCCGAACCAGGAAACCTAGTCTGACTAGGAAAACAACCTTCGGTATTTTGGTAATAACTTTCGTGTCTGATCTTGGAATGAGGTGATATAAAATTTATTGGAATAATCTTAAAAAGACCTACAACTTTAGTATTTTGAGTTTTCCAAGATTCTAAGTGCATCATTGTGTAAAATCTATAAACTCTTAACTGGTTATTTTTCCCATATTTTTTTCTCGTGCATGTTTTGTGCATTTGCACTCATATATTCATATAAATGTATCGGATTAATCTCAAATCAATTATTAGCATACTTAAATATTAATAAACATTATTTATCATAATATAACATGTTTATTATTATATCTCATAACATTCAGTATTACGGGGTTTTACACAAGGGCTTTATACCGACTAAAAAATCGTTGTGTCTTGGTTTTATCCAGATTAGGAGCCAAGGGCTTGATGCTGACTAAGAAGTCGTTGTGCCTTGGTTTTATCCTGAGAAGGTACTAAGGGCTTGATGCCGACTAAGAAGTCGTTGTGTCTTGGTTTTACCCTGAGAAGGTACCGAGGGCTTGATAAGAAGTCATTGTGCCTTGGTTTTACCCTGAGAAGCTACCAATGTCTTGACCATGATGATCGATGGGAACGGACAAAATCGAACCATATTTTGTGTCTTGGGCTTACCTTTAAAAAGAGCCAATGTTTTATACCGACTAAAAAGTCGTTGTGCCTTGATTTTACCCTTAGAAGGTACCAAGGACTTGACCATGATGGTCGATGAGAGCAGACGGAATCAAACCATTTGTTATGCCTTGGGCTTACCCTTAAGAAGAGCTAATGTCTTTGTGCCGATTAACAAGTCGTTGTGCCTTGGTTTTACCCTAAGAAAGTACCAAGGGCTTGATGCTGACTAAGAAGTCGTTATGCCTTAGTTTTACCCTGAGAATATACCAAAGATTTTATATCGACTAAGAAGTCGTTGTGCCTTGGTTTTACCCTGAGAAGGTATCAAGGTCTTGATGCCGACTAAGAAGTCGTTGTGCCTTGGTTTTACCCTGAGAAGGTACCAAGGGTTTTATACTGACTAAGAAGTCGTTGTGCCTGTTAGATCCTAGAGGGGGGTGATTAGGGTCTTATGCTAATCTAATCTGATTTTTATGCTAATTAAAACTAATTAATAAATTATTCTTACAAAATAGATATATAATATGTTACAAGTAAGAATAAGCAATATGAACAAAGGGATATATCCTAGCAATGAGATATATGGTGAAATATATGCAAGGATATATAAACAACACAGGGGTAAACACTCTAAACTAAAGATACAATTGTGATATGGCAATCTAAAAAATACAAACACATAATATGATCATGGAGTTCGGACCTTCCGTCCTACGTCTCCGTTCCCCACTCCCGGGGAGAAATCCACTATTACAACCGGGTTTACGCTTACCCGAACAACATTTACACCTCACACTCGGTTTTCTAGCTTACCGAAAACTTTACAATCACCACTCTTGCAATCCTAATCTACACCCTCTCAATTGTTAGTCACGGACGTGCCTCCCTCAAGTGTTAGGAATTATAACATCTCTCTAGGTATGTAACCTACCCCATTCCTCTTGGGACGATCCCCGACTAACACCACACACTTCTCTCGGCGTACAAGTGTATTACAAAGTGAATCTCATAATTAAGCACAATACAAAGTGTTTGTTCTCTACAATGGATGAGAACGAATTATAAGCTCACTCTCTAGGTTACACAATCCCACAACCTAATTATACTATGAATATAAATACAATAAGCTCAAAGGTTGTGTGTGTGTAAGCAAAGAGAAATAAATCAAAGAACTAAACTCAATATAATTCTAGCTTAATAATAATGACAATCAAATATATATAAAAGAGTTAGAAATAGAGTTTAGAAAACTTCTTAATAGATCAAGAGATTGAGGGAGGATGGTTGGATGCTCAAACACCAATAGATAATCTCCTCAAGCTCTTGTGAAATTGATTTCCCAAAATCAAACTCTCAAATGCTTAAAAGATTTTTAAACACACTTAAACAAAAACTTAAACCCTTGATGAAACTCTTTTATACTTGGTTTAAAACCCTCTCTTAGTTACTACTGAAAGAAGAGAGCAATGAGATATTTATACTCACTCAAAACTTCAGCAAACACCCCATTAAAAGACAACAAAGCACCCAGAAAAACACAGCTAAAAATAGTCGTTGGAGTCCAACGGATAGTTCGGCGGTCGACCGTGGGAATCTCGCGGTCGATCACGAGCAGCACAGAAACAAAGAAAGGGCTCTGGACAACAGACGGTCGACCGCAAAATACTCTGGACTTCATCCGATCGACCGTCACGGTTGACCGTGAGCCATAAAAACACTTACTGAGTCTCTGGATTCAAGGAGGTCGACCGTGGCGGTCGACCGCAAACTGACACATGAAATATTCAGGTTTAAAGTGGTTTTCTGATTTTGAAACCCTGTTTAAAAATATCAAATAAATTCTAAAAATTATAAAACTTTGAGAAATGATTGTAGACATGATAATAAACATGCTACAAAGACTGGTTTTCAAAAAGAAGCTCCCAAATAAAAAATATCATCATTTTGTAAAATAGTCCAAAACATAAAAATGTAAACACATGAGTTTTGATATTTTAGCTTAACCATGTTTTGAAACATTACAAAATGATTTTGCAGACTTAATAAAAAATGTATATGATTATTGTTAAGTCCAAAACTAAGAATATAATATTTTCACAAAATTACATATTTTGCAAACTTTTCAAAAGTAAATATGATTTCATTGAACTAAATAAAATTGATATTGATGAAATCATATATATGCATGTAAGTATGAAACAAAAATATGTTTTCTAATTATATTCAATTGTTTCATATTAAAACTTGAAAACTATCAAACCAATATATATATGTATATATATAACTATATATATACAAAACCAAAACGTGTACGTGTGTATATGATTGAGCTTAAAGTACTAACACACATAATATAAAACCTAAACTAAATTACCCAAGCTTGATTGATCTTTGATGTAGCTAAACTTGGTACACTTGTGGATGAAGCTAGAACTTGGATCTTTAATTTGAATTGCATAGGCTTTACTCCACAATTCCGCCAACCTCCATTAGATTTGATCGTTGAAGCACAATCCATCCAACCTCCAACTTGTTGTTTGCCTAGAATAAATATGAAAACACAAACACTAGATAAATAATATTAGAAGTAAATTGTTTGTTAAACATTATCAAAACAAGAAGGCCAACAGTGCCTTGGTTTTATCCAGATTAGGAGCCAAGAGCTTTATACCGACTAAAAAGTCGTTGTGCCTTGGTTTAATCCAGATTAGGAGCCAAGAGGTTTATACCGACTAAGAATTCATTGTGCCTTGGTTTTATCCAGATTAGGAGCTAAGGGCTTTATACCGACTAAGAAGTCGTTATGCCTTGGTTTTATTCAGATTAGGAGCCAAGGGCTTTATACAGACTAAGAAGTCGTTGTGCTTTGGTTTTATCCAGATTAGGAGCCAAGGGCTTGATACCGACTAAGAAGTCGTTGTGCCTTGATTTTACCCTGAGAAGGTACCAAGGGCTTGATGCCGACTAAGAAGTCATTGTGTCTTGGTTTTATCCAGATTAGGAGCCAAGGGCTTGATATTGACTAAGAAGTCGTTTGCCGAGACGACTAGGTCTTTGATGTCTCTCTTTTATTTTGAAACTTTCATTGATTACTGGAATTTATACATAATGGAGTACAATTCTTCAATATTGATTGATCGAAAGGTATCGAACTTTCGTTTCTTGTTCAGATGCATTTTGGAGATGGCTTTCTGTTGGGGACAGGGTCACTGAGACGGAGCTTCCTAAGTTGTTTCGTGTCGTCTTTGAACTGACTTGTTTTGATGAGAGCGAGTATAGGATGTCTAAAAATCATAATAGATAGCTAATCCCCATCAAACACCGATGATGGAAGTTATAATTCGACGGCTTCCAAAAGGCTACAATTTGAAGACTCCCATATTTTTAAGGAGCTAAGATGAAGATTACAAGATGACGGTCTTTGCAACGCTCCAGCAAAAGAGACCACAAATTAATGGTCTCTTCACATCAAAACGCAGAGGTCATCCTTGCGTTTCACCATCAAAATGTAGAGATCATCTCTGTGTTAAAACATCAAAATGCATAGGTCACACCCACGTTTTAGAGTCAAAACGCAGAGGTCATCCTCAGCACTCTAATTAAAAACACAGAGTTCGTGGACTCAAAACGTAGAGTTCATCTCTGCGTCCTAACTCTGCGTTTTAGATTTACAACATTGTGCGAACACTGTATTTTCAGCCTAAAACATGCCTAACTCTACGTTTTAAGGCTAAAACGCCGAGTTCGGACCTAGAATGCCATTTTTGGCATTTGACTCGTTCAAACACGAGCTGAACGGTTTCAGGAATCGTTTTCCCCCCATATTTTGAGGGATTTTCGTCCCCATTTAGGAGCAGATTAAGGGGGCGGTTACACCCTATTCAACCCTATTATGGAGAGAATTAATACGGAGGTTACACCCTTAATCTCCTATAAATAGGATTAAACTCAAATGAGTTTAGCAGCGAAGAAGAGATCTTTGGCTGGCTTTTAAGGAGAATTGCTAGAGCTTTGGAGATCAACAATAGAAGCTTTCTTCATATTTGGCTTACAAACTAATTTTCGGTTAAATCAATCAACTCTTCCATAGAGTTATAACTCGCTCGGAGTTTCCTAACTCATTAAGAGTTTCAAACTTGCTCTGCAAGTTCTTCTAAACTTGTTCAGGGTTCTAAAACTTACTTTGCAAATTCCCCACAGCGTCAAATCGTAAGGAGGAGATACCGTTCCAGTGAATCAAGACGTTCGGATCATCAACGGAGAGCAAACTCGACGCGAGCACTCAAGGGAGGCACTCCATCACCACCGTGAAGAACCCAGACTTAAATAAAAGGGAGAATTCAGATCAATTCTCTTCTCTTTTGTAATCCGGAAATCCAAATTGTAATTGAGATTGAGAGAGTTTGATACGGGTGTATCTTCTCTTTGGAACTTAGCGATCCTTATGGGAGCTTGAGGATAGATGATTCTCATGATAGCATGAGAATAGAGGTGTCAAACAGTACAGGGGAACGCAGGTTGGAGCGTGGAACGAGACGACGAGCAGCAGATTCGAAGAATACAATTTTCAGCTCGTGAGTCGACTCATACATGTACATGAGTCAACTCATTAGGTTAAGTCGACTCATGCCTGTCATGAGTCGACTCACGAAATACAGCCGTTTTGTCAAAAGTTTCTGCTCGGTCGACTCATCAGTTTATGAGTTGACTCATCAGTCATGAGTCGACTCATATAAAGTGTTGAGTGGACTCAAGAAAGCAAGTCCTGTTAGCAAAAGTTTCTGACCAGTCGACTCATCAGTTATGAGTCGACTCATATGAGGTCATGAGTCGACTCATAACTGTTCATGAGTCGACTCATCGGAGATTTCCAGATTCGTAAAGGACTCTATTTACGCGTTTTCCTGTTTGGGTTAGGCTTGGTTATTTACCACTTTGCCACCCTTTTTTGTACACATATATAAGGGATTGTTTTAGGGTTTAAAACAATTAGAGAGTTTAGTTAAAAGAGATTAAATTGTAATTGAGATTTGGAGAGCATGTTCTTCAATTCTAAAGTAAGATTGTGAGAGATTATAAATTGCATACTCATAATCTAGAGAAGGTATTTTCCTCCACCCAAAACCTGAGTTATTCTTGTGTTCTTATTGTTTTCTCCTCAACCCACCTTTGATAATTCCGCGATCAAAGATGCTCATACGGCAACTCGTACTAAGTTGGTATCAGAGCGATCAGATCCTATGAAGGGGGCATCCTGTGTATGGTCCTTACTTGATCACAGTACAAGAAGCTTAGCAAGATCCTTATTTAATTAGAAGGAGTACAAAAATTAAGGAAGGAGAAGATGATTAAAGTAGATAATTCAGTAAGACTTGATGCCATGGAGAAGCAGATCGAGACGATCGGGATGACTCTCACCCAACTCGTAGGTCTCATCAATGGAGGGGACAAAAAGGATGAATCTTCTTCGAAGGGTAAGAAGAAACTCGTCGAATCCGACTAAGAGTGCGGGAAATCCGATTCAGATAGGGAGACCGAGATTGTCAAGACCACTAGGCATCAAGGGGGTAAGAATAATTACCAGAATTTAAAGATTGACTTCAAGGTTAAGATTCCTATTTATGATGGGAGTATTAATGTGGAGAAGCTCGATCATTGGATTTAGCGTATGTAGATGTACTTCACTCTCTACGGATATTCATCCAAGGAGAAGATCGTGTTCGCGAGTTGAAGCTTTCGAGTAACGCTTTGACGTGGTGGAAGTCCTATTGCAAATAGGAAAAGAAGACAGTGTTGTGAAACAAATTCAAAGAGCTACTGAGAAAGCAGTTCTATCCTGTGGGATTCCTCGAAGAGCATTGGTACAAGTGGTACGGCTTGCATCAAAGATTCAATCAGACCGTTCAAGAGTATACGACGGAGTTCTGTTTCCGGTAAAAGTTGCTGTTTTCATTACTTGTTCTCTTTTTCGAGATCTGTTACAACTTTGAGCGTTACAACAGAGTTTAAATGAAAAACAAAAGATTACAACTTAAACGAAAATAAACACGAGAGCCCGGTTTGGTGCGGTCTCGCTTGCGTGGGTTGTTGGCCTGTGACGGGGACGTCAATATCCGTGGACCGCCGACTCTTCAAGATCCTTGCCGGTAAAATCCGGCAGAGTTTCGTCTATCCGCGTAGGATATAGAAACAGAACCTCGTCGATCCGCGCAAGATCTAGAGGTTATAAGCGTATATCTCGGCTAAAACGAGATAATAGCTCTTCTTAGTGTCACCGCTAAGGAGCAACACTAAGGAAAGGGGTGAATGACGGTGGAGGCTCCTCGATCCGGCAGGGCTTCGCCGCTCTCCTGTAGACTCTAACTCCTCACTCCGGCAGGGCTTCGCCGCTTCACACAAGAGGAATCCTTGGCTAAGATAATTCAGCCTTGAATTCGGAGCCAAGAGAATGGAGGCTAAGGGCCTCTATTTATAGGCAAATGAGAGGGGGGTAGGGGGCTGCCTTGAGGACACCCCCTAGGGGGTGTCTCGGCTCTTGGCCGAGACACCCCAAGGGGTGTCTCGGGCCTGCCGAGGCCCACTTGGGTGTCTTAACGCAGTCC
>BQKN01000484.1:554133-574400 GCA_022839385.1 Asparagus kiusianus | reverse complement strand
TAATTTTTTTTGGATTTCTTGCTTTTTTCATTGTCACATCCTTTTTTCGTTTTATGCCTTCAATGTCATATCATGCTTTAGCTCACATATGTGCCAAGAGGAGTGTAAAGGTATGATACCGGGGTTGTCCCAAGAGTAGTGGCGTCGGTAGCCTAGAGAGAGGTGGTAATTCCGAGCACTTGAGGGAAACACGGGTAGGCCAACACTTGAGGTACATTGTGTGATTCCTATCGCATGAACTTTTCATATATCCCCATTTTTGATGGTGACAAAGGGGGAGAGAAATCTCCTTGTGCACCTCGTAAGGGGGAGCCTTATAGATACGGGGAGCGACTATCTATAAGCCATATATCTTTTTTTATTTGCTCATAAATAATGGTTGTTTGTCATCATCAAAAAGGGGGAGATTGTTAGGTCCTTTATTTTGATGATGATTTACAAACACCATTATTGGTGCTAATTGTGTATTGAGCCATATTGTAGATTCCAATTCATTAGCACCATGTTATGGAGGATTGGATGGAACATAAGCTACAACGATGATATCTAAAGGAGGTGGAGGCAAAATGATGAAGCAACGCTTATCAAGAACATCATATGCTATATAGAAGCTTCATCAACTCATAAGCAATATCAAGACTCAAGAAAGATGTTTCTATGTGAGGGATATTGCTATTTTATTTTTTCTCTCTAGTATTTATATGTAGGCAAGTAATTGAAGATTTCTCTTGAAGCTTTATGGGATATTGCATACACACACACTTTCTCAAAATTCATTTTTTTTGTACTTGGGTCAAAAAGACATTTTCCACAAATACATGGACCCATCTGCAAAATTTCTTTTCAAACAAGTATGGTAAAGTGTTTACAAACTATTTGCCAAGTTTTACATTTTTATAGATTTATTTGATATTTTTCTTCAAGGTTTTTAATCCAGTTTTCTGTGTGTATGCTTATGAGTCGACTCATGCATAACAATGAGTCGACTCACAAACTGCTGCGTAGTTTCTTTTTTCTTTCTGCTGAGTCGACTCACAAGTTCATGAGTCGACCCGACAGGTTGAGTCGACTCATGCCTGTCATAAGTCGACTCAAGAACTGCGCTGGAATATATGTTTTGTTTCTGCTGAATCGACCCATGACCTCATGAGTCAACCCATGCATTATGAGTCGACTCATGAATTTTATGAGTCGACCCATAAGTTGTTTTCTTGGTTGTAACGGTAACTTATGAGTCGACTCATAGACACCGAAGAGTCGACCCATAACACTGTAACGGCTACTTTTGTACAGATGTTGACTTCCGATTTTCTTGGGATTTCAGCTGATCTCTTGGGGTTTTAAATGCAGTTTTCACACCTTATAAATACCCAACTACCTCAACTACTTCAGTAACCAATCTTTATTGCAAATTACTTGAGCTTAAGTTAATTGTTTTCAAAGAGCCCTAACTTTCATTTGCTCACACTAATCAAGAGTTCACATCCCAAGCTTCAATTGCAATCTCTCTTCTTGCCATAGGCTGATTGTAAAGAGAGATATTTTCTTCCATTTGCTACTGTTGTGAGCTTGATCTCGTGGAGATCTTTGTGTGGTTGTAAGATCTCAAGAGGAGATCGCTGTGTAGAAGAAGTTCCGGCTTCCAAACCGGTTGTGTAGTGTATTTCTCCTCGAGAGTGGGGAGCGGGGACGTAGGTCGGAGGACCGAACCTCGTGAACACATCGCGCGTCACAATTGGCTAACTATTTTCTATCCCTACTCTCTTATTATTGTTTTTATACTTCTTCTTGTGTGTGATTTGTTGTGTCAAGTTTTTAATTGCATTTCATTAGTCCATAAACCCTATTCACCCCCCCCCCCCTCTAGGGCCTTTCAATTTCCAGATTCATAAAAGACTCTATTTACGCGTTTTCCTGTTTGGGTTGGGCTTGGTTATTTACCACTTTGTCACCCTCGTTTGTACACCTATATAAGGGATTGTTTTAGGGTATAAAACAATCAGAGAGTTTAGTCAAAAGAGATTAAATTGTAATTGAGATTTAGAGAGCCTTTTCTTTAATTCTAGAGTGAGATTGTGAGAGATTGTAAATTACATACTCATAATCTAGAGAAGGTATTTTCCTTCGCCCAAAACCTGAGTTATTCTTGTGTTCTTATTGTTTTCTCCTCAACCCACCTTTGATAATTCCGTGATCAAAGATGCTCGCATGATAACTCGTATCAGAGTTGTAAATATTTTTTTCTAAGCAGTTAGAGAGAATAAAATTAAACACAGTTCTTTTATTTTCATTTCACAAATTTTCCACCAAACAACAAGTTGTTGCTTCTTTGGCTGTCTTTGTTGCCAAACTGAGGAACGCCCAGAATCGGGAGTTGCTCTTCCTCTTGAGGGTGAGCTGTTTGGCCTTAGATGTCGTTGAGCTATCGACATATTCGTCATCTCATCAGCCAAGACCTTTCTAAACTTTTAGTTTTTACTGAGGTCCTTGCTGGTCGACGGTGGACACGAGGATTTTTAAGAGATCTTGCTTGTCCATTGTTGGTTGTGCTGTATGGCCAGAGTCCTGGTGATTGAGATTTTGGAGGATGATGATCAACAGGGGGAGACCCATGCAACTTTTGTGATGGGGGGCTTCTTGTTGATGAAACCCCCCATGTCAACGCTTTGTCTCCTGGAATGTGATGGTATCATGGTTTCCCCTTGGGGATTCCAGGAGTGGTGACGATCGGACCATCCTGTAAATAGAGGAACCTTCTTTTTGTAAGGGGAATGAGAGTCGCATGCTTCGACCACCAATTCTTTCTTTGACTTTGGTGGTTCGAAGACCTGCTGAGGGCCAGAGCCGGATTTGCTAAAGAGGCAGTCGTTGGGTAGCGCCCTGAGTTTTTCCTGCAATCCTATCTTTGGAGAGCAAGGACTCTCCTTTGAAGGTGGTGATGGTCCAAGGAGCCAGCTATAGACTTAATCGCTGCTCCTTGCTCGTGTGAGTTGTTGCTGAAGGGAGCTTGAGTGATACTGGATCTGATCATAACCTTTGGGGTTCTGTTTTCGATCCAACCCCAAACTTCTTGGCTGTCCAGGCGATGGGGTTTTTATCTGTGGTGACAGTAAGAAGCATGTGCTTCATTTTTAAGCCAGACAAATAGCATAGTGGTGTGTCTTTTTCAGGAGGGCTTTCGGGGTTCTACTTGGCAAATACTCTCCACAAAGCTAGTGGAGTCCTCGAAGGCTATGTCTATGTTGGCTCCTTATAGCCATAGATCCTCCTTAGCTTGAATGATGCAACTCTAGGTTTTGTTTAGCTTGAATGCTGCAATTCCAGTGTTCTTTAAGAATGAACAAGACCAGACCCCTGCTTAGCATTGGGCATTTCTTCTCAGAGAAGAAAATGGGCTCCACGGTGGGCGCCAAACTGTTGATGTCCGTGAACATACAGTCGATGGGGTTGCGGTTCTGGTCTCCGAGCTAGCGGCGAAGAGGGAGCGGATGAGAGATGGGGCCGACTCCTACTTTGACTTTATGCCCGATCCTTAGGTTGTAATTCTTGATCCTTCTGCATAAACAAGAAGAAACCCGTAGGAGGGCGGGGCTCATTTCCCCCGTGGTACCACCGATGGTCAAGTCAGCTGGTGATGTTGAGTGGGGTTTGAGGGAGAGTTCCTCAGCCATTGAGGTCCTTAGTGGGTACTCTTTTAGAGTTATCAGTTCTTTTTAGCAAAGATAAATTCAGAGCTTTTATGAAGAAGTAGTAGAAAAAGAATCCTCCCTTTGTTACCTTCTTTTCCTCCTTTTATAGCCCATCGCCTCTAAGAGTTTTGACCTTTTGGCTTTGACTATGCACAGGAGGCGGTTGAGGGGTGAGCAGGCAGGCTGCTGAGTCATCTTTCTCCTTCCAAATGTTGGCTGGTGATTGGAAGGAAAGTCATTTGAGTATAGGAGAGAAATGTCTTCTTAGTAACATGGATTTGACAGATGAGGCAAGACAGAGGATAGGCCAGCTACTTGGTCATCCTTCCCCCTCTAGATGGTAGCTGGTGATTGGAGGGGAAGCTATTCGAGCCTAGTAGGGCATCATGGCGATCTCTGGGAAGTGACTTGTGAGGAGAATAAACGGCTTATGCATGGGATTTGTCAAAACGAAGATCTCGATAGGACTGATCAATGCTGTAGTGCCGATTGACATCTGAAACGTGCTTAGTCGGATCTTATCCTTTTAGTCGATGTAGGTTGATCTGTGAGTCATCATTATGATTTGCCGACCCGATAGTCGAGTGAGCTTTGAGTCGAGTGAGCTTTGGGTCGAGTGTATGATCGAGACGTCTGCTCGAGGAGTCATCTTAATTACGAGGGACCGACCGACTGATTCCGCACTTTGAGTCAGTAATGATGACCCTTGGTCAAAAGATTACTTGTATGCTTGGTTGGCCGATAGACTTGCCCTTGGCTGGGCTTTTGGGCTTCTAAGCTGGTTTGGACCATGGCTTTTTAAGCTTATGCAGACAATCTTTCGATATCTTTATCTTTAGATGGTAAATTATCATAACAGATGCGGGTGAGCAGGAGGCTCATATCATGCAGAATGCTTTGATCCTTGCTGTGGACAGTGATACAGATTCTTGGGTCATCGACTCTTTCCACGCCACTGCTAATAAGAAGCTTCTTCAGAATTATATAGCAGGGAACTTTGGAAAAGTATATATTGGGGATAATGAGCCCTGTAATATTGTTGGAAAGGATGATGTTCAGATTCAGATGAAGGGATCTAAGTGGAACTTAAAGAACGTGAGACACATACTGAAGCTGAAGAAGAATCTTATTTCGGTGAGACAACTTGGAGCAGAAGGCTATGTTTCGACATTCACAAGGGATTCATGGAGAATCTCTAATGGTACGATGGTAGTTACCCGAGGTAACAAATTAGGGACTCTCTACTGCACCTCACATGTGAGTGACACCCTCGCAATTATAGGTGGTAAAGAGAGTACAGATCTATAGCACAACAGGCTAGGGAACATGAGCGAGAAGGGGATGAATATCTTACATTCACAGGGAAATCTAACCAGGATCGACTCCGTAGAAGTCGGGGTTAATGAAGACTGCATCTTTGGAAAACAGGAGAGGGTTAGTTTCCAAAAGGGTGGAAGGTCACCTAAGGCTCAGAAGTTAGAGTTGATTTATACAGATGTATGGGGTCCAGCCATTGTGTCTTCTTTTGGCGGTTTGAGATACTATATCACCTTTATCGACGATCACTCGAGGAAGGTGTGAGTATATTTCATGAATCACAAGTCAAAGGTGTTCGGAGTCTTCAAGAAGTGGAAGGCTATGGTGGAGAACAAGACAGATCTAAAGGTGAAGTGCCTGAGATCAGACAATGGTGGAGAATATGAGCTGGATGAGTCCAAGAGGTTCTGTGCTACGAATGGTATTCACTAGAGAGTACTACTCGAGGGACGCCGCAACAGAACGACATTGCGGAGAGGATAAACAGGATCTTAGCGTAGCATGTCAGGAGCATGAGATTACATGTAGGTCTGCCTAAGATATTTTGGACGGATGCGGTGCATACGATGACTTACTTTATTAATCATGGGCCATCAGTTTCATTGGATTTTGGAATTCCAGAGGAGGTTTGGAGTGAAAAAGAATATAAATCTCTCACACTTATGGGTATTTGTTGTGTGGCTTATATTCATATTAGCGACCATGTTAGGGACAAGCTAGAGGCTAAGTCACAGAAGTACACATTCATTAGATATGATATTGATGAGTTCGGGTATCGTCTATGGGATGAGAAGAACAGGAAGATCATTAGGAGCTGAGACGTCATATTCAATGAGGAGGTGATGTACAAGGATAGGGAAAATGTCAAGGATAGCCAAAACAATGGGAGCAACACTTCGGATGCAGGTGGATCCAAGTACATGGATTTAGAGGAACTTCCAGATAGGGATAATGATGTTTGTTTTAACTGAAGAACGAAGGAGGCTCCACGTGCAAAAGCAACTACCCAGGGCGTGAAGCTTAAGAGGTCATCCAGGGTATCCAAACCGAATCTTAGATATCTTTCATCTCTTAATTACTTATTGTTGATAGATAGTAGTGAACCAGAGTACTATGAGAAAGCTATGCAAGTGAGTGAATCTCAGCAGTGGGAGCATACGATGCAGGAGGAGATGAATTCTCTACTCACTAATAAGATACGGGAATTAGCTCAGCTACCTGTACAGAAAAAGGCCTTGCATAACAAATGGATCTACCGGATCAAGCAAGAGAGTGATGGAAGCAAGAGGTTTAAAGCCAGATTAGTTGTAAAGAGGTTTCAGCAACGTTGAGCAGTTAGATATGAAGACTGCCTTTCTTTAAGATGAACTTGAAAGAAGAAATCTATATGAAGCAACATATTGGCTTCATGTAGATTTCTTTTAAGATGATGTGCAAGCTCAAGAAGAGCTTATATGGTCTGAAACAGGCTCTGAGACAGTGGTACAAGAAGTTTGATAACTTTATACAAAACAATAGCTACATGAGATGCAATTCGGATCATTGCTGCTATTTCAAGAGCTTCGAGTTAGCTTTATTATATTGTTATTATATGTTGATGACATGTTAGTAGGAGGACCATGTTTAGAGGAGATAAATAGTTTGAAGAAGCAGCTAGCAAAGGAGTTTATAATAAAGGATCTGGATGTAGTAAAGCAGATTCTAGGGATGCGAATCAGTAGGGATGAAGCTAAAGGGACGTTGAAATTAAGCCAAGCTGAATATATCGATAAGGTACTTCAGAGGTTCAATATGCAGAATTCTAAGGTTGTTATCACACCCCTTGGAATCTAGTTTAAGTTATCTAAGGAGCAATCGCCTAAGACAGATGCAGAGAGAGAGAGCATATAAGCAGGGTGCCATATTCTTCGGCCATTGGGAGTCTCATGTATGCGATGGTTTGCACGAGGTCAGATATTACCCATGCAGTAGGAGTTGTGAGCAGGTTTGCAAGTAATCCAGGAAAACAGCATTGAGAGGCCGTGAAGTGGATATTGTGGTGCCTGAGAGGGACAACGAACAAGCCACTATGTTTCACGAGGAATGAGCTGGTGTTGCAGGGATGTGTGGATGCGGACTTTCCGGTAATCATAATACGAGGCGAAGCACCACGGGGTATGTTTATACCTTAGCATTGATAACAGTGAGCTGGGTCTCACATCCGTAGAAAATTATGACTTTATCTATAACCGAGGCTGAGTATGTCGTGGTGACTGAAGCAAGCAAGGAGATGATCTGCTTGAACGGGTGCTTGGAAGAGTTGGATCTGAAGCAAGGGAGATGAGTTTTTTATTGTGATAGATAGAGCGCTATACATATTGCCAAGAATCTAGTTTATCATGCCATAACGAAGCACATCGACATACGATACCATTTTATACGCTCGCTGATTGAATATGGAAAGTTATACTTAATGAAGATTTTGGGGAGTCAAAATTCGATGGACATGTTGACGAAGGAAGTTACCATTGAGAAACTAGAGTTGTGCGTAACTTCAGTTAGCCTTCACGAGTAGAAGATGAAGGCGGAGCCACACTAGAAGGATCGGCGAGATTGTCGGGATGTTGATGATTAAAGAAAGGATTTTCCGGGGAGGAGAAGATACTTGCGAAGAAGGGAAGAGTTCGGGTGAACTCACTGATGGCGCTTTGGTCTTCAAGTGGGAGATTGTTAGTCTAAGTGTAGACCCAAAGCTGAAGCCAAAGCTAGAATAGAGAAGATGAAGCAAAACGAAGAAAACAGGAAAACTGCAATGTGGTCGACCACGGTGCTCTCGACGGTTGACGGCGAACGTTCACGTGATTGAGAAAAGTCTCTAGACTTTTTGTGATCGACCACGATGGGTTCTGTGATCAACCAGAGATACCCTGTAGGCATTTTGGATTTCTATCATTTATTCGGTCCACCGTGACTGGTTCGACGGTCGACCGTGAGTCGAGCTGGCAGTTTCCTAATCTGTTTGGACTGGTTCGATAGTCGATATTTTCTAGGGCTAATAAGGACATGAAAAAACCATCTGAAAGAGAGAAAAGAGAGAGAATCTCAGAGAGATTAATCCCTTGTTTGAGTGCTTATATTCCTTCTTCAATTAATCAAAGAGATTGTGTAGTGTGGCTCCTGAGGACGTAGGCACGTTGCCGAACCTCGTTAAATTCATGTGTTCTCCGTTGTTCTTATTTCTGTAAGTTTTTATCTTTGATTTGTGGTGAATTTCTTTCTTGCTCAACTTTCTAACAAGGTTCGGAAGGGTAAGGATTCGATTTGATTATTTCAAATCCCCAACAGAGAATTCATCATCACTTTAATGGGGTTGGTCTTTTCTTTCCTTATATAACGAAAGCAATATTACAAGAGTTTTATATAATTTGCTGATACACTTTAAAATAAGAAATTCTATTACACAATAGATGTGCCTGTGAAACGTAGGAAGTTTTTAGTGACTCGGGAGTATAACAACTTGATTATCTCCACACCGTCATTCCTACAAATAATGTTGTTTATCGATAGCGGCCTACTATATGATGTGCTGCTATTCCAATCACAGTCGTCATACTCCCATATCACTGAACGATGTGATCATTTCCACATCGTTATTCTTGAAAATGACGTTGTTCCCTTATAGTGGCCTACCATATGATGTGTTGTTATTCCAATCATGATCATCATACTTCCATGTCACTGAATGATGTGATTGTTTCCACATCATCACTCTTGAAAGTGACGTTGTTCTCTGATGGCATGCCTACCATGTGATGAGCCTCACTTTCAAATTCCTGACATTTAAAACCCAACTTGATTACAACTTAGTCATTGTAATCACGTTCTTAATCTGATGCCTTAAAATGGCTAAGTATAGATGAGAAATCTTAGCATTAAGCCTAAGAGAAACTTCTCGATAACTTACTATGCTAAGGGTAAGAGCATGACTAGTCCAACTCAAACGGTAGTTGATAAAGACAAATCAAGTCCGTTGATAGCTGAGGGTTTGCTAAAAATCCTAAGTCCTGATTGTCAGTCCCACCTGGGTCTGATGAACTTTGCACAGAACGATGAGCCTTATCAAGTAGTTGAACCTCATCTCGAAGTGTCGAGACTCGAAACGACTAAGTTCATCTAAAACCATGAGGTTCACCCCGAAGCGTCGAAGCTCGCCAAGAGGCTAAGTTGACCAAGAGGCCAAGCACACCAAGAGGCCAAGCTTGTCATGCAAAGCAACCTCATCGTGGCCAAGAAAGTTCAAAGTATTTCACACCCCATACAAGTCAATTCAAGTCTGAAAACTTTGAAGGGGGTCTTGTAGGCACTAAAAAATACCAAGAAATAAAGCAAGGTCGAACCTCGTCACAAGCATGACGAGGGTCGTCATCATGATGAACCTCCTCTCAGCCAACAAGCTTGTCATTGGAGACAAAGCTCATGATGAACCTCATTTCAGCCAATGAAGTCCATTCAAGAGGCGAAGTTCATCCGCAGACGAACCTCGCCCATGGCCATTACTGGCGAACCTCGCGTATAGCCGTTATTGACGAACCTCATTTGGCACCATTTCCAGAGGTTGCTTTTAATTAAGAAAGCAATTAATGACCACTAACTCACCCATGTAAGGAGAGTTAATGATCACTAACTCACCCATTTAAGGAGGAGTTAAAAACCATAAGCTCCCTCATTTTAAGGGGAATTAAAGCCCAATAACTCACTCCATAATGCTCCCAAGCCTATAAATGAGCATGATAACCATGAAGTAATAGGGGGGAGGCAGAGGAAAGGTCTTTGCTACCGAGGAGGGAGAGAGGGAGAGAGAGAGAGAGAGAGAGAGAGAGAGAGAGAGAGAGAGAGAGAGAGAGAGAGACTCAGAGGCTAGTCAAAAAGCCTATTTCTCCTCCATTCTTATTGATCCTCATAGATCATTATCATCGGCTAATCATTTGGCCCTGTAGGCATTAAATATGCCAAAAGAGCATCAAAGCTCACAGCAGGTATGTCGAGGGTCATTGAAACGATGAACCTCATCTTAGACAACAAAACTTGTCCAAAGCTCGAGACAAAACCACCATTAAAGACGAAGCTCATCGTTGGACACGAGGTTTTAAGTTCATCATTGGAGGCAAAGCTCTTCGTTGAAGACAAAACTCAGTCCAAAATTCGTCAATAAGGACAAAGCTCAAAACTCGTCAGTGAAGACAAAATTTGTCACGACGAACCTCGATGTGCATCAAGGCTTGTCTTGAAGACTCAGCCAACCCACGTAGGCTAACTTTAAGGAGCCAGTTACGCTCCTAATCTCAGCCGATAAACTTCGCCAAGCTTGGATCCCCGGACCAGCTCATGAGGGCTAAATTGTAGGAGGCAGTTACGCCCCTCTACCCATGTGTTAACATCGGTTACATGCCATAGGTCTGTAAATAGCCATGAGTAGCTATGAAGAGGCCAACTAGGGAGATCATCTGGCAACTTGAGAACAACTTTTGGATCATTAGAGATTCTAAGCAGAGCCTCTGGCACACAAGCAACCAAGGCTAGCACTCACGTTCTTGGAAGATCCGAACCTCGGTTCTAGCCATTTAAGCCATCAACAGAGGTTGATTCCTCTTTTGAGCAGAAGCAATCTTGATCTGATCGTCAACGGGAAGCAAACTCAACTTGAGTATCGAGTGAGACATCCTTTCACCACATGGAATCTACTTTAAACAAAAGAAAAGTCAAATTAATCTTCTCTTCCTCTATACTCGAGAGAGAGAGAAATTATAAGGGATTCTTACCAAGTGATAGAACCCATTCTTAAAATAAGAATCAATTGTATATTTTTTGACCTTACAATACCATGTTTGTTCATATATAATTTAGACAAAGCTCACATACATAGAAGAGGGGATGAAGAATGAACGAATGAAAAGAACACGAGAATAGGGATAGGACCTTGTTGTCACCTATTGCTCATATTCTATCGGGCGACCTTCAACACCCCAACAAAAGAAAAAATGATCACAGTTCAACCAAGGAAAGATGCTGATCACAAGTATAACCCAACACATAGTTAATATAACAAAACATTACTAAGGATTAAAACCGCTGAGAAGAAGGATCCACGGGTATAGGTTTCATATGTTAGGCGGGAAATTGTCCCCTACCGCGTCTTCTTCGACCTCATGTACCATGTTCTTGAGTCCTGATTCTTGAGCCGTCTTGTTGATCTTCCTATCTTTTTGTTGCTAGAGGCACCTATCCATAATAGAACAAAATAGACCACGTTAGATGCCAAGGTTTGAGTGTGTGTTTTGGCATCTTGGAAGATAATTTTATTCCGACATCTCCATATACACCAACATATCATCGCCAAAGGGATCTATGTCTGCCGTTCTGAAGGAAACTCCCCTCTGAAACTACAACAGAGTTGAAGACTTACGGCCATTGTGATAAGGAGAAGCAGGGAAGGAATAGAGACCAAATTGCTTGTGTAAACTGGCAATCTAAAAACAAATGGCTATCAGTTTCTAAGAGTGTATTACATAGAGAACATGTGGAGTTCCCGTTCCAGCCTCTTTACATCATATTTTCTTTAGTTGAAAGCCTTCTTTTGAGGATGATCCAAAAGAAGATTTTCACTTTGGCAGGGATCCAAGACTTCCATGTGAACTTGTAAGAGATAGATGACATACCTCCATTGTTGATAAAGGAGCACATAGAATTGATTGAGTAGATATCAGAGGAGTGCAGTGACCAATGGGGACAATCGACGTGAGGGCTGCCTGGGAAATAAGTTGAAGCAAGGAGTTTTGTATAATTATGTATGTTGGCCTTTTTTTTTTTGATAATGTTTTAACAAAGAATTTACAACTAATATTATTTGTCTAGTGTTTGTGTTTTTTATTTATTTTAGGTAAACAATGAGTTGAAGGTTGGATGGTGTAGGCATCTTAAAATGCCTATAGGTGTCCGCACACAGCTCGAGACGGAGAGAAGGTGATGAACGCCATTATCTAAAGTCAAAGAGGATTATCTGACACCGACCAGTGAATTAACGAACTATTGATAACGTGGCCCGCACGCTCACCGGCCACCGCCAAGTGTCCCGCGCGCTCATCGACCACTAAATCAGCGAACCGACTGGCCCGTGCACTCGTCAGTCACCACCAAGTGGCCCGCGTGCTCATCGGCCACCAAAACAGCGTACAGAACAACGCAATGATGAAATATGCGTAACGACGGAACGAGTTAAACCCGAGAAAACCAAGAAAGCCTCTGGAGGCCAGATCGCGTCAAAACGATCCGGTCAGGCCAGTGGCTCGGCCATGGCCGAGCCACCAAATGGTGGCCCGGCCAGGCCGAGCCACCGGGTGACGCATCGGCCAGATTTGATCATGTTTCGGTTTTGACGGTTTTTCTTAGAATTTATTTGTTCCTGAGCCTCACAACTGATCTGATACTGTGGTTATTCAGTTCTTAACTAAAGATAAAGAGGAATCCCTCGTTCTTATCCAAATACCCGTTTTCGAAGCTTATAAATAGGAGCTCGGGTGCTCATTTCTCGGGGGGTGAAAATCAAGAGGGCGAAACGCTGTCGAATTGGAGAGTGGAGCCGCGAATTTATAGCGAGAGTTCGCAGATTTTGGCGATCTCCTATGCATAAAGAGTGGAGTTCGAGAGATCTGAGACCTATCCCCTATTCCTCCGGATTTAAGCTTGGTCTTAAATCTCAAGAAGAGCCGTGATCTCGCTTGCTCGAGATCATCGCTGCAGCGATTACTTCCTTCGTGAAGTAAGAGCTTTGATCACCAATCTGTCAACCGGATCTAATCCGTGGCGGTCCACAAATATTAACGTCCCCGGCACAGGCAAAGATCTCACGCAAGCAGCGGGTGATAAACGTCCGTTGTGCTACTTAACAAGAGTCGTATCTTTTGTATTTTTATTATATAAGGAGATCTTATAAAAAGATTAACTATTTATATGAGTTTATTGTAAACGATTAAAGTTGTAATAGATTCAATCACAATGAAAACATCAACTTTTGAACCAAACACGCTGGCGACCATAGTGGGAGCCAAGAGCTTCGCTGCCGAAGCTATCGTGTCACAACCACGGATCCGGATCCCGGTTTGCGAAGAGGTCGAGTACGAGTTCGACCAACTAAAGTTCGAGGAGTATCTGTCGACCTCCTCCAGATCCTCTGCTCCTCACAAGCGCATGAAGATCAAAACCACCGTTGCTGCGGTAGCTGCACCTTGCAACGCCCTTCCGGCCTCCAACGAAGCCGGATTTATAGATCTGGACTCCTCCTCAATCAAAGAGATAACCGATGTAGCCGCGCCAACTTTATCGAAGAGGGCACGCCAAAGGTAATGCCAACGACTTGCACGCTGATTTGCTAAGGATTTGGAGCCTGTTGACGGGATTGGTTATGAGGTGGATCTGAAATGCAGAAGGCACTGAGTGCCCCGGCAGCAAATAAATGGCCTCTCCTCCAAACCAACAACAAATGAGTGGATCTAAGTCAAACGGACCTGCTCAACCCTCGAGGAGCGCATTCAGAAGCGTCACGCCTTGATTGCGTACGCGCGAATTCTCGTGCGAGAAGCACAGAAGCTGAAGCAAAAAGAGGTGATCAAGAAGCTACCGAAACCACGCTAAGTCTGGAAACCAAAGTCCGGAACATCGTCAACAAAAAGTCAAACAGTGCCCGAAACTGCTGAAATATGCGAACCACTATCTGTTGGCTCGGCCAAAACCGAGCCACTAAATGGTGGCTCAGCCAAAACCAAGCCACCAATTGGTGGTTCGGCCCAAGCCGAGCCACTAATTGGTGGTTTGTGCCGGTTCACGTCCGGTTCGGTTCGGTTCGTATCTGGTTCGGTTCGGTTCGTATCCGATTCGGTTCGGTTCGCACCTGGTTCGGTTCAATTCGCACACGGTCCACCTCTCGTAGTCCCGTTTGAGCCTCCGGCAGCCCTTGTTTCTATTCCGATGAATCACACACCTCCGGTAGGGCCCCGCGATAGTATGGACTTGTCCTAATTTAAGACGAGGATGACGGATCGCCTGGATCCTTTACACGAGGATCGAGGTAAAGTTTCGATCAAAGAACGCTTGGGTCCAGTGACTGAACCCTGGGCAACCACTCGAGCTGGGGGTCGCACACGTCCTCGTAACAAGTCAGAGCCTTCCTATAATAGGAAAACCCCTGTAATTGACCACCGCGGACGGCGAATTGAAGACCAGGAGCCCGTTGAGATCCCGTGCTCCCAAAAGCGTGGTTCCAAACATGTGACTCTTGAGAACACTAATAAAGCGGTAAACCCCCTGAAAGAAACGTATTCATCTGACGATGATAACATTATACCAGGGGAGTCGTGCCAACACACGATAGGATGCTCCGGTCATCTGACAGACGAGTTGTACTATCGGGCTGGGGGTACGAACAAGTCTCGGAAGAGAAATACCCGGGAAATAAAACCTCACTGTCCGTTTGCAGAATTTATCAGGGCAGTATTATCAGGGCAGTATTATCAATGTGTAGCTGCCCCAAGACCGCTCCACAGAGGGTCTCGGTATTCCAAAGGCTCTCCTCGAAAGTGTTGAAAACCAAGCTAAGATATTTTCGTAAGAAACGATCGGCTGTTCGAGATGACGAACTCTCAGAAGTTACCATCAATATGGTTGATAAGGAAAAGTCCCCGATGGTTCCAAGTGGTTCTAGCCCCAACTTTTCTCCAGGAAGAAGAGTTAATTCGGGAATAGCTCGACTGATGTCTCGACTCCAGCTGGAAGCGGTCGGACCTGAACAATCCGCAGCCACAGTTAATATGGCTGGTAGAGGAAAGTCAATTCAACCCTCTGGTTCTGATCCTCTCATATAACATCGTCTAATCCGTTTACGATCGGGAACCATTAGACAAAGGGATTATCAGACGATTAATCGAGGATTATCCTCGGATGACGAAGTATCAGATTCTAACTCTGCAGTCGCTTCTGACAATACGGTCTCTAGCCCAGGTCAATCCCGCGAAGCATTCATGATCAACACCGAGCAAGTGGCCAAAATGGTCGAGGATGCTTTAGCCAAACAGAAAGAAGCATTCAAAATTGAAATGAAAATGACTATACTGCCAATGAGGGAAGAGCATGACCAACAGATCCGAGCCTTGTCGAACCATATAGGTGAATCCAGCCACCGTAGTCGATAGCGATCCAGAAGTGGACGAAATTATAATAGCCGACGCACCCCACAAAAATACTGGGGGTGGTTCAAATACACCCCCTACAGATAACAGCGTTGGGGGTAGTCCCACCGAAGATAATAATAGCGAGGGTGACCACATTGTTCCTCTCAGAAATCGTCCAAAACATGATACAGACGAGGACAAGAAAATAAAAGACCTCGAGAGCAAAATCAACGCTCTAATGTCTGCTCGAGAGGTGAAAAGAACCGGCATTCCATGTCCTTATCCAAGAGAGTGGGATTCAATAGCATACCCGGTGAAGTTCAACCTGGTTAACTTCACCCGTTTGATGGGAAGGGTTCCCCTACTTAACATCTTATCTACTTTAAGTCCCACTTGAGCATGATCTCTGGTAATAAAGTCTTGATGGTTCGGTCATTCGTTGGCACCCTTCGTGGGCCCGCCTTCGATTGGTACCGCCATCTTAAGTCTGGAAGTATCAACAGCTGGAACGACCTAGAGAACCTGTTTCTCACTCACTTCTTTGATGACGATGCCGGGGTGTCAACCAGGACACTCTTCGATGAGAAGTAAGAAGACGATGAGACGGTCGACGATTTCGTCAAGCGCTTACAGAATAAGATGATGAACTGTCGAGATCCGATCACAGAGGACTTCATCCTCCAAACCTATCACAACAACCTCTCTTTGGACGTGTTGGAAGTTATGGGAGTGGCACACAACTGGAAAGAGTTGAAAATACGCGGAGAGCGGGCCGAACGCTTCCTCAAAAGGAAAAAGATCGAAAGAAGCCAGCAGTCAATACCTGTGGTTGCTGGTGATAATAATCAGACGTCACAACAACAACCTCAAAAGCAGCAAAGGACTCCAGATCCGAGACTCCAAAAAGAGTACTCTTTCAAAGATGAGGAAGTTCCAGATATTTTTGAGTACCTCCTGAATAACGGGGAGATTGAATTACCACCTATTAAAGATCAGGAGGGAGCTAAGAGGATTACAGACCCAAATTGCTGTGCGTATCACAGGAGGGTTCTCCATCCTACTGAGGTTTGTTTTGGTCTAAAGAACAAGATTCAAGCTTTAATCGACTCTGGCATCGTAAAGCTAGAATAAGCCGAATGACGACGCAATACTCCGACAAGTATAAGAGTATAAACTGTTCCTTCCGATGATGACGCAATACTCCGACAAGTATAAGAGTATAAACTGCTCCTTCCGATACTCCAATAGGTATATGAGTCTAAACTGTTTCCTACAGTTGACGGGAAGTTCCTGAAGAATTTTTATAAGGATAACCCGGTCATGTAACTGAGTACAAAGTCAGACCCAGTTCCACAAAGGAAGTTGGGGTGGATAATTCATGTAACGGGAAGTTTTCGAAAGAATGTTAAATGTAATATTCTTAGGGATAACCCGATCATTACAAACAAAGTGATAAACACTAAACCCTCACTGTGATTTCTGAACACTCTTTTGTTGATGATTCATAGTCTTCCACCACAAAAATCCCCCACCGATTAGACTAACTGACTGTAGGACCACCAAAATTCCTTTCTGTTGAATCCACTCAAACTCTTGCTACGTCTGTGTACGCAACCCTCCCATTGTTTGAGTCCGGACAGAGTACTCGGAATGTTAATCTCATGATCATTAACAATTGTTAAATCCCTCTATGTTAAGTATTTGTTACTTAACACCAGGAACCCCCTTTGAGTGATTTGTACGAATCAACACTCCCATTGTGATTTACACTCCCACTCCATCTTGGTCAAATCTTTAAACAGTTAGGACCACAACCAAAATTCTCTCTCGATTCCTTCCATGAACGAGAGGTCCACGAATTGAACGATCAAACCTTTAAATAGTTAGGGTCGTCTCGAATTTCCATCTTGATCAAACCTTTAAACAGTTAGGACCACAACCAAAATCCCCTCTCGATTCCTTTCATGAACGAGAAGTCCACAAATTGAACGGTCAAACCTTTAAACAGTTAGGACCACAACCAAAATCCCTTCTCGATTCCTTCCATGAACGAGAGGTCCACAAATTAAACGATCAAACCTTTAAACAGTTAGGATCGTCTCGAATTCCCATCTTGGTTAAACCTTTAAACAGTTAGGACCACAACCAAAATCCCTTCTCGATTCCTTCCATGAACGAGAGGTCCACAAATTGAACGATCAAACCTTTAAACAGTTAGGATCGTCTCGAATTCTCATCTTAGTTAAACCTTTAAACAGTTAGGACCACAACCAAAATCCCCTCTAGATTCCTTCCATGAACGAGATGTCCACAAATTGAACGATCAAACCTTTAAATAGTTAGGGTCGTCTCAAATTTCCATCTTGGTCAAACCTTTAAACAGTGACTGGAATATCCTTTCAATAAACGAAAGACTTTCACCTATCCATTTTCGGCCAAACCTATAAAAGTTAGGACCGAAATTAGAATTTCACCTCAATAAATGAGGAATTCTTATCTTGGATTAAGCAACCAATCCTATAAAAGTTAGGATTGCTTGAATCTTTTCGATTCTCGGAGTGGAGATCTCACTCCTAGTTTCACTTTTCTGGATTCTTAGGATGGAGATCCCACTTCAAGTTTTCTTGGCAACTGGAGATAGAATATAAAATTCTTCCTCTTCGATTTTGGGGATGGAATATAAAATTTTTCCTCTCCCATTTTGGGTTCGTCTTTACCCCAAGAGAAGACACAATCCTTCAACTCTAAAATCCGTACGTCACACGCACGGGGAATTTTATCCCGAATCCTAAAAAGGGATAAGTCAACGCCTAACAAGCATTGCCGGTTTAGTCTTTCACCGATTAAAGAAGATACCCGAATTCAAGTCTGAGGATTTTTATCTTGAAGCCTAAGTAGGGATAAGTCAGCGCCTAACATGCGTTGCCGGGTAGTCTATTCCCGTGAGAAAGACAAAGTCTACGTATTTAATATCGTAGCACTAAAAGAGTTAACTCTTTTAGCACAACGTTACATGCGGAACGGACTTAAACAATTCGCATGCTAGCCCGACTCAAACGGTAGTCGGTAAAGGCTAATCAAACCCGTTGATGGCTGAGGGTTTGCCAAAAATCTTATAAATGCGAGAGTTATTGACACACCAGCCCCATTTAGTTGGTCTCGTGACTTAAGCATCCAACAACTTTGAGATAAAATCCATATCTGCAGACGAAACAACTTTAATAGTTGGTCCTGCAACCTAAAATTTGGGACTGTCACACTCCAATACCTTAAGGGCTTAAACTGTGCAAACTCCAGTAAACGTATGAGTATAAACTGTGTTAACGTCGGTCAGCGCGTTACAGCAAAGGTTAACGCCGGTCGACGCAAAGGTCGATGTCGGTCAACGTATCAGCATTTTCACCAAAATAAGGCAAAAGATGATTCCAGGGAGTTCAATCGCATTCAGATATGAATTTCTGATAAAGATGATTAGTTAAAAGTCAACTCAATGGCACAAGCCAAGTTCAGAAGCTTACACACCAACTTCAGTTCAAGACTTCGACAACGGTCAGACGATAAACGCAGCGCCGGAAGAACTTTATCTATTCGACAAGATACTAAATAGACTGAAGGCTGAAGAAGTCAAGAATTGAAGCAGTTCACAGGTCCCTCTACGAGATTGAGCAAAGGGCCTATCTTATCCAAAGCATTCCAGACTCCTCTATAAAAAATAAGTCTGAAATACTTAGAAGGGGGTATCTATAGGCGTCTAAAATACCTATAGGTATCCACACACAGCTCAAGACGGAGAGAAGGTGATGAACGTCATTATCTAAAGTCAAAGAGGATTATCTGACACCGACCAACGAATCAACGAACTATTAATGACATGGCCCGCACGCTCACCGGCCACAACCAAGTGGCCCGCGTGCTCATCGGCCACCAAATCAGCGAACCGACTGGCCCATGCACTCATCAGTCACTACCAAGTGGCCCGCGTGCTCAACGGCCACCAAAACAGCATACAAATCAACGAAACGATGAAATACACGTAACGACGGAACGAGTCAAATCTGAGAAAACCAAGAAACCCTCTGGTGGCCGGATCGCGTCAAAATGATCCTGTCGGGCCAGTGGCTCGACCCAGCGACCGATCCACCAAATGGTGGCTTGGCCAGGTCGAGCCACCGGTGATGCATCGGTCAGATTTGATCATGTTTCGGTTTTGATGGCTTTTCTTGGGATTTGTTTGTTCCTAAGCGCCCTAACTGATCTAATACTATGGTTATTCAGTTCTCAACTGAAGTTAAAGAGGAATCCATCGTTCTTATCCAAATACCCGCTTCCGAAGCTAATAAATAGGAGCTCGGGTGCTCATTTCTCGGGGGGCAAAAATCAAGAGGGAGAAACACTGCCGAATTGGAGAGTGGAGCCACGAATTTACAGCGAGGGTTAGCAGATCTTAGCGATCTCCTGTGCATTAAGAGTGGAGTTCGAGAGATCTGAGACCTGTCCCATATTCCTCTGGATTTAAGCTTGGTCTTAAATCTCGAGAAGAGCGGTGATCTTGCTTGGTCGAGATCATCGCCGCAGCAATTACTTCCTTCGTGAAGTAAGAGCTTTGATCACCAATCTGTCAATCGGATCTGATCCGCGGCGGTCCACGGATATTAACATCCCCGGCACAGGCAAAGATCTCACGCAAGCAGCGGGTGATAAACGTCTGTTACGCTGTTTAACAAGAGTCGTATCTTTTTTATTTTTATTGTATAAGGAGATCTTATAAAAAGATTAAGTTTTTATTTGAGTTTATTGTAAATGATTAAAGTTGTAATAGATTTAATCACAATGAAAACAGCGACTTTTGAACCAAACAGATGGAATAGAGCTTTCATGATCATATCCATTGGAGGATGGAAGGAGTATAGGTGTGAAGCCAATGCAATTCAAAGTCAAATACAAGGTCAAGCTTCATTCACATCCAAGAAGAGCTTATTGAAGACCAATTGCTTGAGTAATTTAGTTTTAGGTTATATTATGTGTGTTGATACTTTAAGGTCGATCATACACACACACACAC
>BQKN01000484.1:522573-542475 GCA_022839385.1 Asparagus kiusianus | reverse complement strand
AGAGAGAGAGAGAGAGAGAGAGAGAGAGAGAGAGAGAGAGAGAGACTGGAAATGCTCCATATCACGAATCAGATAACCCGCTCGCGTGTGGAATATGTTGTGAGGGGATGTGTAATTATAGTTTTGATCATTAATTTATGGAGTTATTAAAAAAATTTAAGGTTTTTCTTCTTCAGCAGATAATGCCAGATAGGAAAGAACAAAGCTATTGATCAAAAGCACAACCGGTGCTCGTACTAGCACTCAAATTGAAGATTTACTGATTTGATGCATAATTTTCTGTTCGTGCTTGTAACGATGATACTTTATTTTTATTACAATATCTAATGAAATGATTTCTTGACTAGAGCCCCACCAATTCAGCACTTTATTCTTGGGGGAAAAAAAAGAAATTATTTGCATATTCCATGGTTGCGAGTATGGGCAGACCCTACACATCAAATTCAATTTGAGCGCAAGTATATCTTTAGCTTCATCACAAAGCACCAAGCTCCCTAATGCTTGTACGAATATATTTCCTTAAAGTGAATAATTAAGGGTATAATGCTCTTGCATGGCCCTACATAAAAACTCCTACCGATTTGCTTTAGAAAAATTCCTCAAGAACTCAAAATATAGGACCAATAGGGGGAACAAGTGAGGTGTCCCCTCCTATTGGATAATAAGTTGGCTATCATTAATGATGACCAACTCATTATCCAATAGGAGGGGGACACCTCTCTTGTCTCCCCTATTGGTCCCATATTTTGGATCCCTGTAGCAAAGCTCGACAAAACCAAATCAAAGTTAATGTTCACCAAGGAGATATCAGCATTAGATCTGTGCACGAGTGCCTAAGTCTAATAATTCAAGGATTAACGTCTATTTGGTACATATTTATTACGTGCACATTTAATGCAACAAACCGATCACCATTTTGATACTTTCTCATCAATGGGGGCCTCCAGCTCAGCTACCCTACGATATTACAATTGTGACTTGCTGGTGGTGATACACTTGGGAAGCACAATTTCTTACTTAACTTTCCACTTCTGATTAAGTTCTCCACTACCAAAAGTACGCTAAGAACTTCTCAATCACGGGTCTAAACCAATCAACACTAGCAATTATCAATCCCATTAAAAGAAATAAAACCAACAATTGGTTGCCAGTGGTACTCATTTCCATGATTTCACTTACAAGTTGGGACCCCATCAGTTGGCTGGGGCATAGAAATTTAAGTTCGTAACCACTGAAAGAAGGTATTAATGCTCGCTTGCTCACCTCAATTTAGGGGGAAATAAACCCCAGTTCCCTGTTAAGGAAAGAGCAAAGCAGGGCTTCAGTAGTATATTCTCATTCTCATCTCTGCTACCATTTTCTCCGCTGACCAACTGTTAAACCAAAGTGCCACTTCTCTCAGGTATGCAACATGCAGGAAGAATAAGAATAAGAACAAGTAATAAGAATAAATCTCCTCTTTCATATAATGACAATTTAGGATGTTGAAATCTTTACACCTTAGGTTGTGCAGGAAAAAAACGCAAAGGTGGCTATGGGGCCTAGACTTCAGATGGGAGGTATGTACAAGAGATTGAAGCCGCACCTTCTCATGACTCTCGCTCAGATTGGATATACCTTGCTCTACTTCATCACCGAAGCTTCCTTCAACCGAGGAATGAATCCCCATGTCTACATAACCTACCGACATCTCGTTGGTGGCGTCGTCATGCTGCCTTTCGCTTATTTTCTTGAGAGGTACCATCCATTTCTATGCCTAATTTGAAACCCTAAACTCAGAACTATGATGAACTGCTCCTAATTTCTTCTCCTGTATTTGTGCCAGAACAATCAGACCGAAGTTGACATGGGCATTATTTCTAGAGATTTTTGTGCTTTCTCTTCTAGGGTGAGTATACTACGAGCAACTTAAGTGTATACAAGTAGAAAGCTGATCAAATACCGACAGATGATAACTGATAGTAACATTACGGAAATGCAGGGTCAGCCTAACTTTGAACATGTACTTTGCGAGCTTGAAATATACATCACCAGCATTTGTTTCTTCCATGGTTAACACGATTGCTTCCATGACATTCGTGATTGCTGTTCTTCTGAAGTATGCAATCTCCCTATCCTAACCCTGACACGTTAACCTCTGAACGATAATATGTCACCTATTATTTATGGGTTTCAGATTGGAGAAACTAGATGTTAAGAGCCCTCGAGGGATGGCGAAGATTGTGGGGACTGTAGTCTCCCTGGCCGGAGTAACAATAATGACGCTGTACAAAGGGGCAGCGATAAAGAATCTATGGGGAGCACAACTTCATACTCAAGGAAGTGTAGTCCATGGAAGATGGTTAGAGGGATCAACTCTTACGGTAGTGAGCTGCATCACGTGGTCCATATGGTATATCATGCAGGTATTGACTTCTGTATCATCTAGTGTAATCCATGTGACTGGTTATTATGAGCTAACTCAATAATCTGTAGAACTAATTTCTGATAGGTTTCTATTTCTATACATATGGAACTTCCGTGTATAAATCACACTGAACCAATACGCTGATTCTGTGTGATTTCCATGGAAGAGAAAGTTAATTCCAGTAAGTGCTCTGTCTAACAGCTGAAGCTCAACGAGAAAAGACAAGAAAAATTTCAGCCTGCTTCGCAGATGAAGAAGTATAGTCCCACAGATGGGCTCACCCGTATAATAATATAAATAGGTAACAAATAAGCAAATAAAACATACCAAATTAGAAAGTGAAGATGTTCACTGCCATATTGATGATGTCGAAAAGTCTGAAAACAGTCTGGGTCAGGGTTAATTTATAAAATAACAGGTCTATGAAAACAGTGGAATTTACATGGTGAGAGCCTAAGCGGTAGCATTATGCAGTACATGTAACTGTAAGCCAACATATATAGCAAAAATAAACAACAGCTGATGGCCAGGTAGATATATAAGGATTAACTAGACATGCGAGTTGCTTCAGGACTAAATAGACAATATTAATGGCTACAGCATACATCAAACAACACAGAAATAATATAATAGTAAATGCATGACCTTTGAAAGATATATATAACCGAAAATTGGAAGAAAAAAAAATTTAAGATAACAAAAGTTCGCATCTTTAGTAAAATGTTTTCTTATAGTTTCTGTAGCAAGTTTATATCATGATAACACAATTTTTCTGGTAATGTAGAGCTAGTTATGACATATATTTAATTTTTGTGCAGGCTGTAACCTTAAAAAGGTATCCAGCACAACTTTCACTTACCACATGGATGAATTTCGTTGGGGGGGCACAATCAGCAGTTTTCACTGCATGCATAGCACACAGACCAGCTGAGTGGACTGTTGGGCTTGACATAAACCTTTGGAGTATTTTATATGCTGTAAGTAAATATTAGGTAATCTTCTAGACTTCGCCAAGGTAACAGATTCTCTGAAAACTTGGTGTTATGGTATCTCATGCAGGGAGTGGTATGCTCTGGTTTGATAATATTCATTCAGCTGTGGTGCACAGAGGAAAAGGGTCCTGTATTTGTAACAATGTTCAATCCTCTTTCAACAATACTAGTGGCAGTTCTAGCGTATTTCGTTTTTGGTGAGAAACTATATGTAGGAAGGTAAGGGTGAACAACTTATTCCAGAATTCAGAAGCATTTTTAATTTGAGCACATAAGGTAAGTTTTCTCGTTGTTGGAAATTTGATTCTGACATTTTCTAGTCTGTCTTTGCAGCATAATTGGAGGAGTTGTAGTCATTATCGGTCTCTATTTGGTTCTGTGGGGAAAAGAGAATGACCAAGACTTCGATGCAGACTCTCAAAAGCTTCCTTATTCAGCTAATAGCGAACTAAAGGGAGCAATTGATGATTCAGGAGGAAAAGGTGAGAACTTTCAGGGGACGTAGAAGCCCGAAATGATGTATACCTGAAAGCTTTACATTCTTTATTTGCTATGTCAAACGTTTTCAGCTGAGTATGTTTCATCACCCTCTAGTCACAATTGTCTGGATTTGGATCCTCTTCCCTACAAAAACATAATGGGGAGACCATTGCTATTATTACAATCACTGATTTCTCTAGTGGGTGGTTGTGATTCATATTATATTTTAACACTCATAATATCCCCTATGAATTGCAATCATTCTTCCTTTGTACTTAAACACAAATTATAACTATGTTGATTTGAGAAGGATGGTGGCCACTATAAAATATTTTATTATTATTTCGTTAGAAGTACAATCCTCTATACTCTCTCCAATACAAACACTCTATATTATAAACTACTACACTACCACACTCTTTTACAACACACGACTCATTTTTCTTATTCTCTCTCCCTCTTTATTTCTTTCACTCCCTATTCTTGCTCTTTGGCTTGTTGCTACGAGGATGGAATACACTCGATGCTTTGGAGGGTTACTAATAGCCTTCATATTGTGGTTGTTAAACACTATAGACGGGTAGGTGGTCACTGTAGAAATGGTGGTTGGGGTAGGTGGGGGTAGATAGTCGGTGATGATTTTCACACTACTCATCACTGACTTTTCTATCCACAAGTTCTAAGCTGACTTCTAAATTCTACAAACTTTGAAGAACTCAGTGCTTTGGTGAATATGTCAGCTATTTGTTCATTTGTCCTGATTGACATCATTACGATCTCCTTTTGAATAACGTTCTCTCGTAGAAAGTGATGATGTACTTTGGTATGCTTGATCTTAGCATGAAATACTAAATAATCTGCCAATCGTATTGCAGACTGATTATCGCAATGTAAGACTACTGAGTAGTCTGTGGATTGATGTAGATCCTTCATTAACTAAAAAAATCACATACTTTCCTGAGCTGCCATCGCTGTTGATCTATATTCCGCCTCTGTAGTTGATAGTGAGACTATCTTTTGCTACACCAAGATATAACTGCTGAACCGAGATCAAACACGTATCCAGTAGTAGACCTCCGAGTGTTATGATCTCCAGCATAGTCAGCATCACAATAGCTATAAACCTCACACTCTTCTCCTTTCTTATACATGAGACCATACTTAATTGTACCCTTGATGTACCTTTAGGATCCTTCAGATTGCTTCGTAATGAGACTTCTTTGGCTTCTGTATGTATTAGCTCATCACACCAATCGCAAATGAAATATCCGGTCTTATCATCATTAGATAGATCAAGCTTTCAACTAGTTGTCGATACATAGTTGGATCTTTCAAATCTTTTCCTTCATGTGCACACAGCCTCAGGTTTGTCTCCATCGGTGTTGAGATTGACTTGTAGTTGAGCATCTCATACTTGAGCAACATGTCTTTTGCATATTTTTATTAGCAAAGAAACAATCCATCCTTCCTTCGGTTGACCTCCAATCTAAGGGAATGCTTGAGCTCCCCAAGCTCCTTCATTTGAAACCTAACTGAGAGATTTGTCCTTATTCTCTGGATTTCCGCTTCATCATCTCCAATTAGGATTAAGTCATCTACATAGACCAATACAATTGCTAGCTTATTAACAGTCTGTTTGACAAATAAACTAAAATCTGCAGGGGCAAGAGAGTATCCACTATGAATTAAGAACTCACTAATTTTGTTGTACCAGGCTCTCGGAGCTTTCTTTAGTCTGTAAAGAGTTTTTTAGTTTACAAACATATAATTCCTTCTCATTGCTCTCAAATCTGATGGGTTGCTCTATGTAAATCTCTCGTCCACCTCACCGTGTAGAAATGCATTCTCCACGTCCATCAGCCAGAGCTTCCAACTCTTGTTAGCTGCTAAAGCTAGAAGAACTCGAACTATTGCTATCTTGACAACTGGACTGAATATCTCATCTTAATTTAGTCCATTTTATTGAGAAAATCCTCGAGCCACCAAGCGTGCTTTGTATCTCTCAATCGCCCCGTCCGTTCGAGTCTTGACCTTATAAACTCATTTGCAGGAGATATGTTTGACATCCTTAGGCTTCGACACCAACTCTCAAGTTTAGTTCTGTTGCAAAGCTTGAATTTCTTCATCCATTGTTAGTCTCCATTCAGCAATTTTGTATGCTTCCTCGAAGCTAGATGACTCATTTACATTTTTCATAATGGCAGCATTAGTATACTTAGGATTCGGCTTCCTAGATCTGATACATCTTCGAAGTTGTTCTACTGGTTCTTCTTCAATATTGGGCGCACTACTTCTGGTGTTGTCTGACTGGTCTTCCATGGATTATTCTCCTTTGAGAATGTTGAAGAAATTGATTCAGTCTTCTTCTTAACTTTGCTCCTCCAACTTCTCTTGTAGTCGATCCTCCAGATCTTTAGGATCTGGTAACACAACTTCTTGTGAAGCCCACCAAGATGAGGCCTTGTCAAACACAAAGAAGAGTGGTGGACACTAAGAAATATATTATTATTATTTCTTTAGTAGTACAACCCTCTATACTCTCTCCAACATAAAAACACTTTCTACTACAAGCTACTACACTACTACACTCTTTTACAACACACCACTCTTTTTCCTATTCTCTCTCCCTCTCTTTATTTCTTTCACTCCCTCTTTATTCTTGCTCTTTGGCTTGTTGCTATTGGGATGGAATACACAGAATGTTTTTGGGGGGTTACTTATAGTCTTCATATCGTGATTGGTAAACACTATAGACGGATAGATGGTTACTGCTGGTTACTGTAGAAATGGTGGCTAGGGTAGGTGGAGGTAACTCGGTGATGATTTTCACAAACTACATACTAAACAAATCATACAAAAACGGTAATCTCTCCACTACTTTTTTGTAGTGGATAAGATCCAAATCCCAATTGTCCAGTGGGGTTTACTGTGATGGATGAATATTAAAATGTATAAGCAGAACCCTACAAACGAGTCAACATATTACAGTTCAAAGGGGCTCAATTCCAGAACACAAGATAGCAAACATGAATATGTGCAAGACATGAGTACGTTTTAGATCACACTACAAGCCTTCCTCCTGTGCAAAACGCCCACTCATCAATAAGAAGGTGGCCAGCTGTAGAAAAAATAAGACAAAATACAAAGAGAAATTTAAACAGGATCTTAATGAACCGTAACAAGTTTTCTAGAATTAGAGTAATGACTAAACATGTTTCTCAGAAGAATAGTTTGATTGCCTCCTCATCTTTAAGCTGATTGTCTGACATGGCACTATTATCAGATATTTAAAAAAATATTTAGGATAATGGTAATGCAAAATTAAGTTTATCAGGGAAAATGCACATGAAACACACGAATATGGGCATATATCACTAACTATCACAGTTCAAATGTTTTTAAGAGAGGGGTCAGGAGGGAACATAAGAAGGATAAGGTGAAACAAGGAAAAAGTGAAAGAAGAATGAAATCATAATAATTCAGGCAAAACAAGATGCAACATCGTAAAAGGGGAAAAACTTTAATGTTTAAAAACATTCAAGGTAGGGCTGATGTGAACATGAACATATATCCCATGTATCGTACTTAAAATGTTTCTTTTTCTCATGTGTTTGTAGATTTTTATTCTTTTTCTTTTTTTCACTTTTTTATTGGGGGTGGTGGGGTCTTTTTTTTTGGAGGGGGGGAGGGGGCGGTTTTTTTTTTTTTTTTTTTTGTGTGTGTGGGGGGGGGGGGGGGTCGGGAGGGGGGCAGGGGTGGAGGATAAAGTGGATAAGCTGTACTAGAAAATGGCATAAGGAAAAGAAAGGGAAAACTCAAGAATCCAGGCAAAAATAGAAAAAGGAAAATACTACAAAGTTTTAAAACATTCAAGATGGAGTTGATAAACTAGGAATTGCGCTTAATGAACTTATGAATTACTTTTTTGGAAACTCCCCATGATCCATTTTATTATGCTATACTGTATTTCATTGTATATTACTATTACGCATACACTAACAAGAACAGTTTTGATGCATGTAAGAGATATTTCTTTTGCCTTTTTTTAGTTAGAAGATAACAACTATGAGCAAATTGATCACCACAAATAAGATGCTGAAATATCACTTGATAACTGTAAGAAGCATAGAGAACAGGTCAAAACCATTAATGCAGCATCCCCTTACAGAAAAGGGTATAAATGAATCAACTAGGGAAATAAACCAAAGAATGAAGTATACCTTTCATCTAACAAGACATCATTGTCTTCACACGAATTGATTATTCATTCTTCATAAATGCTGGGTTTAAGTTATTAGATCAAACAAAAGGATCTAAAAATGACTAGAAATGCACGAGTCAAATGACCAGCCCCAGTATTTTAAGATCATGGTCCCTGGAAGACTATCAACCTTTTCTTTAACCAACAGTCAGACATCAACAACAAGAATAAGTTGAAAAGAAAAAGTACATTGTGAGAGGGCACTCTACTTTGTGGATATTGTTTAAATCAAAGTACAATCAAGCAATTCCAGAAGAAAAAGAGATCAAAGAATCTCTTCCAGATTCAAATTCATGGCCAGCACAGGAGGCAGCTAATGGTACATGCATGGTTGCACTTGCAAAAATAAGTGACATCCAAAGAAACTTAAAAGAGTAAAGGGAATTAGAAGCAGCACAAACTAAATAGCAATAAGCAATTCCAAATATAAGGAAACTCCATACATCTCCAACTTGTTTATCGGAGCTGAGTTAAGTATAAGTCTTCAAGACATAATGTAGAGGGTATAACATTACAACTATTCTCCTTATTGCCATTCACGAGCACAAAGTGTATGGTCATTATTACTGGCAGTAAGAAAAATATGTATAGCAAAATTGAATAGATTTGATCCCCCAAGCCCCAACCCGAAACAACAACAGAAAAACATAATAAGACAAAAAATAAAAAAAAGAACAATACCCAACCACCATCAAAAGAAGGAAATGGTTGTTTATACAATTTGCATGACTTGCTCCTAAAAAGAGATATAAGATGCATCCTGCAGCTATAGTCACTGTAAAAACCATAATGTTGCATAGAGGAAAATTCACAATGCACCGTTTGATACATGCAAAGCATTTTATAGTACTCCATGGCTACATTGCAAGTACATGGTTAAAGAGGTACTACATGCTATGAATTTTGAACAAAAAAATATTCCAAGACAATAAAACCTCCTTCGTTGTTGGTTCATGGAAAAAATTTTACTATCAAGACTTATTGACACCAAAGACTCAGATCATCACTGAGGGTGACAAACTAGCACAGAAAAATTACCTAAATGAAATAGCAGTGTTTGAAACAAATTTATTTACCAATTTACCTGAAATGATCCACCATCCTTGTCATGTAATTAAGCCATTGGTGGCCTCAATTCATGATCTTTCGAGATATCACGAGCAGCAGGAGGCATCCACTGCCACATAGGAAATGGTCCATAGCTAGGGAAAGCAACCATCTTGTTTGCTCCAGGGTGATAAGCTGCTGGAAGTGGGGGTACATACCCAGCTGGTACCATCGACATGGCTTTCACATGTTCTTCCATCTTTTCTTTCTCGGATTTCATTAGGGATTTCTCTTCCCGAAGTTCATGTTTTTCCTCCTGAAATTGGTTCCAGTTTTCATATGAGATATTGAAGGGAGGACAAATTTTCAAAATAGACCCCTTAGAAACTTATTTTCAAAAAACAACCCCTTTTAAAAATATTTGTCATTTTCGACCCAGTTTCAGCCACGTGGCTGAAACTGGGTCGAAAGTGGAGAAAAAAAATCAAAAACTTCACGGGATTTTAAATCTCATAAAGTTTAAGGCCTCATTTAAGGCCTCATTAGCGCTAACCCAAGTGCTAATGAGGTCTTAAACTTCACGCAATTTAAAATCCCATGAATTTTTTGATGTTTTTTCACCATTTTCGACTAGCAAGGTGGCTGAAACTTGGTTGAACTGGGTCAAAAATGGCAAATATATTCAAAAGGGGTCGTTTTTTAAAAATAAGTTTCTAAAGGGGTTTATTTTGAAAATTTGCCCTTGAAGGAAAGCATGCATCAAGAGGCAGATGCTGATCAGGTACATAAGACTAGGAAATATTTGTTACAGCACCTAGCAACGTTAAGTAAACAAACTGATGAAACTTGCAAAATAGGAGGAAATGATTAGGGTATAAGCTGAAGGAATCAACACAGAGGATTATTATCAACAAGAATAATTAGCACTTAAGTAAAAAAATTTGACAAATAAATGACAAAATGAGGACTTCTTAGACTAAAGGAGTCTATCAAGGCAATAACTGCATGCAATGCCATACAAAGCAGACTTAACTATTAAGAATTCTGTATTACGAAATAGATATTCGGATATTTGATGAGAAGATACAAATACAGAAAATGCTTCAGAATGTAACAATTAATCTGTGTTACATAAAGAGATCTAACAAAGGTGAAACCAAAATTAAGTTGGAAACTGAATTCAGAAGTTCATGACAGCATTATTATGGGGATACAATACAAGAAGAAAACTGTACAGATGAACTCCAGCAAAAAAGGTATAGGTTTTACCGTTTTAGTTTGCATCTTTAAAGCTTTCGCCGAATCAGATAAATGAATTAAAGCATTATTATCGAGATCCAACAGACAAAGTGGCCAAGAATCAAGATAGTTATGCACTGTAAGTAGAATATTATAAACTCATTGAACATGTAAGCCAGCGGTCAAATTGTTCCAACTTCTCAAGATCTAGAGGATGTCTAGGAACAAATTTCATATCATTTGTTTTCATCTTCCAGAACTTCATGACAGGATGAGGTTCAATATCCTCCACAACTTTCTCCACTGCTTTGAATGCAATGTACAACAAAACAACAACATCATCATCATCATCTTCCCTGGTAGCATCTGAAATATAAGCAAGAAGAAGATACTCCAATCTTCTAAATCACATGTAACATTGTATTTTCTGCTAATGAGATAAAAATCACCTTGAGAAACGGAGGAAATGGCTCTAGGATCAATGTCACATTCAAGAACAGGGATGCTGATATTGCCAGCAGATTTCTAGTAGAGCAGATTTTGGATAGATATGCCACTTCAGGTGCTTTACAAATAAGAAACTACTGGTTTCGAAAGGAATTTGGATGAAGATCTTTCATGATATCAAATTATTTCAGAACAAGGTAGAGACTGGAAGATAAGTAAAAATATCGGAAAGGGGAAGGGGAATGATTAAGGAGAAAGAAGTGAAGACAGCAAAAAAATTTGAAATACAGGCTTTTCAATAGCAATCAAATCCTCAATACTTCGAATTAGTAAATATCACTTTAATTTGAGCAGCCTAAACCAAACCAAACACCTTTTTAAATCAGAAGATTATCATGTTGTTTCCTAATGTTTTACATTCTTTTGTTTGTTTTGTTTTTCTTTAGGGTTTGTCTTGTGGTACCATGGAAACTTTATGTCATGAATCATGATGTAACCATCTGTTTCTAGTCACGAACTAACAAAGGTGAGATCACTTGCAGATTATATTGGTTCTACAATTTAGTAATTATAATAAATAAATCTCAGGACATATGCCTAACTCTTCCCTTAATAAATATGATAGTACCGAATGCAACATGTTTTAGAAGACACTATATCTGTGACTTAAGTTATATGAAAAGGGCTTGCTCACCTTTAAACTTTTAATTTCTTCTTCAAGCTTTCTATTGGCCTCTTTAAGATCCTTAGCTTCAGCTTTCAGCTGATTTAAAATACGAAGTGCATCATCCAGGATTGCCGATTTGTCAGTTTTGGCAGGCCTTCCAGGGTCCAGAATTTTGTTCAGTTCTGAAAATCTTGAACAAAAATGACCATCTGTTAGATACTTGAAACTCCACCTTTAGACATGACAAGTTATATCATGTTCTCCGATAACAAAATTGTTACTAATTTGGAATTAGTATGCTGATAACGAACAAATATGTTCAAATGCCAGGTGAAGGTTGAAAAATTATTGCAACAATAACTGTAAAAAGAATTGTGAGGTTTCTCTAATTACAGTACTGCATGTTTGCACTATCTGGAAACTAGCCATAACCCTTCATTGAGAATTGAAAACAGATCTCTTATTATAGATACTTACCTGTATAAGACAATAAATCTTTGAATATTATTTAATTTATGTAATATTCTTCAATTTATTTGGCTATAAAAAATACTGAAATTTTGATAAGGGAGTTCTCCATGTATGGCACAGAATTGTAAAGCTTGCCATGTTCTATTGTGAGCAGAATGCTCGAGTCTACTATGTCAGCACTTACAATTTATGTTCAATGATAACAAACAACTTCAGCATATAACAGAGTGCCAAGGCTTGTATTCTTAAGCTCTCCTTAATCACAGAGGGATCACTTTAGATACTGATCCAAGAGGATCACAATGCATCAAAGATAACAAATTCTGAGTTCCACTTCCAGCAAACAAACACCAATTTCTGAAAATTATTCAAAGCAGATGGACCAAACCTAATTAAAAGCTTATCTAGTTAGCTTTTGAAAACACTAGAATGGTGCAAAAATTACTGCAAGAAAGGGAGATGTGGAGGGAAAAAAACAAGTCAGAGGTGAAGAGTTTTGTAAATCAGAAATCAGCAGGAATTGTTTGGGTAATGTGGGCGTCTTTTGATGTAATCCTATTCCTGGTTGGATGGAAAGTCCCTAATAATCTAAATAGATTGAGAGATCTACAGATAACTTCTTGGAGATTTATTTCGTAGAGATATGGTCACAATATGGTAAGGAGTCATATGGAGTATAGAACTTTGGCTTAGATCCACATAAAAATTAGAAGCCTAGAGTTGCATGATGTAATCCCTCAAGAAAACCGCCAAAACACTAGTGCATGGAACAGTAACACCTCCCTCTCTAGGCAAAATCCTAGATAAAGCATAGAAACTCATAGCCCCAGATATGTCAAAGCGGTTGTGGACCTTGTACAATGTGTACTAAAGAGATTTGAACATGAGAGCTGGAAGAAGAATAAATCTTCAAATCAATGTAATCATGTTACACCAATAACAAAATTTATAGGAGAAATTTCCACTTTCACTCAAAAACCCTTTTTTCAGTACTTCATTTATGCCGACTGTTGAGGGGATTAGAGTGTGCTAGCCTCTGTTCCAAATTGATGGTGGATCAAATGAGGATCTACAAGTATTTACAGAACTTGGAGTCGCATCAGAACTCCAAGACAACTATTCCTTCTCAATTCACTAACATGTGACCCAAATAAATATGCACTTAGCAACTTACACAACTAAAATAATAAAAATAAATAAACCAATCTAAAACAGGGAAGCACTAAGTGAAAAGTCTAGCATGATTGGCTCTTATGTTAAAACTTCGAATATAAGAATTTATGGTTAAACAACTCTATCATAAGGGAACAGATAGTATGGTCTTCAATAGCCTTAAATAGTTAAGAAATCTCAAGATGAAGATTACTCCAATTCCCTGAATGAACCAAGTTAGGCCACAGTTTTAATAACAAAAACCCTAAATAAAGTCATACTTGTTTAACTGATAAAAACAATTCCCTCAAAATTTTGAGTCTACAAGATTTTACGTCAATTTGAAACAAAGACTTTTAGTTACTATAGAACGAAAAAGAAAATAAGGAAAAAAAAGAACACAAAGAAGTAATGATAATTCAACACATGGTACAGACTCTGAAATCCTAATTGGCTTGAGCAGAAAAATAAAATAGAAGTTCTCATTCGTCATGTCCCTTGTTTTCTCCAAATAAACTGCTAACACAAACATGGCCCCTCAATGATTTGGATCCCTTATGTAATTGAAAAAACAATGAAGTGGTAGTTTGTAGATTTTTTAAGCAACTTACACCAGTAGCAAGAGATATAGAAAGACACTAATCCACAAAAGTGTAGACGGGCTGCTTAATAACTATAACTAACATAACATGAACCATGCAGATCATGTAGATTATATGTTGTTGTTCCTGTATCATCTATTTTTTTCCAACTGGGTTGGTGGGGTGGGGGGGGGGGGGGGGGGGGGGTTCAGCTTATTGTTGCATAGTTGCATTCTGACCTAAACTTTGCCTATTCGCAGATGAATGGGAAATAATATAACTACAGATTGGAGCATGAATTCAAAATGTAAAGTTAAACTGACAAGGAAAGACAACCTATGATAAGAGCACTGGAAAAAATGCATACCGTTCATTGATCTTGTCCCTCCGCATTTTCTCGCGGCAGGCTTTGGATCCCTGCTTAATAGTCTGCTCATCACGATCTCTGATACAATGAATCACATTATTGCCTTCGAAATAAAAAATTAACGACAATTTGTTCAAAGGTTAATTGCACATATACCCCCTATAATCTTGATGTTTTGAACTTACTACCCCCATAGTTTCATTGTTGCAGATATACGTCAGGTTGAATAGTTTTTACTCTTTTACCCTTGGGATAAACTCACTCATTTCACCCATGGACAATTTCTTCCGAATTTTCACTCAGGTTGTTAAAAAAATTACCCGGGGATCTACCTGCAACAATTAATCTGCAGGGGTAGTAAGTTCAAAACAACGGTACTTCAGGTGGTCAATGGGCATTTAACCCTCAGTTCAATGTCAAAATAATAGAAAAGTGTTGTCACACTCAACAACAATCACATATGGAAAGCAAATTTGATATTTGATTGGAAATCAGAAATAAATGGAATGAAGTTCCTATAATTCCCTTCACAAGAATGTTTCTATAACTACCTTCACAGAGTAAATAATTGAATCAACCTACACCTAAAGCAAACCTTCTGTTTGAATAGCTACAACAAAGTGAAAAATGCTGAAAATTAGCACAAAACATTTGAAGCAACCAAAGCTAAGGTTTGGTACAAATGAATGACAGCTCCAGCTTAGTTGTAAATTTTCACATTTCTCCTAGTTCCTTGGCTTATCTTCTTGACCTTAGTACAAAGAAATTTTTTTTAGCTAAAATATTTGAAACACCAAGCATCATGCAAAGCAGTGACACTACGTATTAAAGACAGCCTTAACTCAAATCTTTTAGTAAACCAACAGAGTTTTTGGGCAAAATTATGCAATATTTTCAGAGTAAGTATACTGTTTAGAGGGTGACATGCAAACAAACCTTTTCCGGGTACCATTTGCTTGGGTACTAATGTTGGCAATAGAAGAATCAAATTCTGCACCAGGGCTGCAAGTAAAACAACAATACAAAGATGTGTTATGACTTCCAAATATCTGCTGAGAAGAACAAACTACTTTAACAAATTTCACAGATAGAGTATGATTCACAAGGAATGCTTTATCAGTTTTTCGACATGATCTTTTAGATTCTTTTTCAATTGATCATCTTTTTGGAACCCAGTGTTCCTGTTTTGTCTCACCTTCCAATATGTTGGAATAAAATACAAGTGTAAATATAATGCAGCAATGTGGAAAATTTACACAAAATGAACTTTCCAAGACCTACAGGTAGATTTCTTTCTTATTTGTAATAAATTTATTAGGTATAAAATGTTTTCCTGGCACTTAATTAATCACCAAATAGAATAAAAAAATGGAATAAAGTTCAAGAGCTATACAATATTAATAGTTACTGCCATACTACAGTCCACTTCCAAATGAAATGGCAAGGCAAAGAGAACACTGAAAAATAACACAGAGTGGAAGGGGAATCCTGACTGACAAGAAACATATAAAAGAAGCAAAAATTGAAAAAAAAAAAAAAAAAAAAAAAGGTACAAGAATACAATCTACATTCATCCAGATGAATGAATAGCACAATTTACAAAACTATTTCAAAAGATAAATTCAGCAACGTCAATACTATCTGTACTATTAAATTAAAAACTTAGTGGGAGTGTCAAAAAGTTTGAATGACATTTTACTTCCCAGTCGAAATGTGAGAGGTATATGGGTAATTTTCTCTTCCTTTCTTTTCTTTTCTAGAACATTCAAAAGTATGAGATGAGTAGATAGTTAAAGCTCACTCATTAAAGTATACTGTTATATTAAAAACTTAGTGGGTAACAAAACATTTGAATGACATTTTACATCCCAATGGAAATGTGAGGGGTATATAGGTAATTTTCTCTTCCTTTCTTTGCTTTTCTCTTTTTTTTCTCCAAGAACATTCTAACGTGAGTATATAATTAGAGCTTACTAATTAAATATCTATCACAATTCCTGTTGTAAGAGATATAAATATAATAGGTTTGTTTCTAAAATAAATTATTAGATATGAATGAATATAAATACAATAATTAGAATTTCCATATGATTGAAACTAAATATTATCAGAAGGCAAAATAAATCTATATATGCTGGTCATAAATAATTAAATACAATAATTTGAAGATAAAATATGAAACATACTCTTCTTATTAACATTACTTAAAGTGCTCTTAGGATTATATTTTGAAAATAATCCACCAAATTATGGTGTGGCCGATTTTCTTCTATTAAAATCACATTACCAATCAAAGTGAATTTATGTTATACCCACTTTCAAATAATGTAACACAAAATAATTCATCTCCAATGAAAAAAAACCATAAAAATATCGTATGAGACTCGATGAAACTTTGCTATCCCTTTTATATAAAATTTAGGATGATTAAGTTTTCGCATTTGGTGCATGTGCATTTGCAAGTGCAATAATGCTAGTAATTACTAAATTAAACTCCTCATAGAACTTGGAAAGGACATAGTGAATGAATTAATGCATTAGTGTGTATTGAGAACAATTCTCCGCATATAATAGAGTATGACATAAGCATTATTCTTACGAATATAACAATTTCAATCAAATGAAAGGTTTACATAAACCAATCCACAGCAAAAGCACAATTTTTTACTCAACCTCTAGGCATGCAAAATCTAGAGCTGCTTTTTAACACATTTCACGCTTATAACTTATTCAAGACAATTCTTCTGACTATGATTCTAACCCCAGGAGCAAAACCATATTCAAACATCAAACTGAATATGCTTCGATTTGATGAAAGATCAATACACATCACATAGACAGTAGTTCAGCATTAAAACTTCAAAAGGAAAAGAAAATACGACGAGGAATGGAAAGTTTGAACCTTGGGGAATCGTTCAAGTAGAAATCGATGGATTGGGCGTCCTCCATGATCCGCGCATAATAATCAAGGTCAAGCTCGCCATCTTGGACCAAACCCATCTAGTCCAGATTAGGTTAAGAGAAAATTAAAATAAAATAAACCCTAGAAATTAATAGAAAATTTGGGAGAGATTTCGAATTGGGAATCTCATAGAATCGGAGGGAACGAACGAGTGAGCGAAAAGGAAATGAGAGAGAGAGAGAGAGAAGGGATTTAAATATGAGAGAGAACAGAGGGATTTAATTAAGAAATTAAGAAATAGAATAAAGTCAAAAAGTACAGAGAAAAGACAAATAACCTCAACCGTCCTTTCGTAGCCTTGGAACGTGTGCTTTCCGAAGATTTTTGTTGGAATCTGGAAATGTGATTCATGGGAGTAAATACCGCTGTCATTATCTATCTACAGTCACTTCCAAGGTGAAAAATAGCGTTTTTGTTATGTACCTGCAAAAACCAGTACTTTTTGCAAGTAAAAAACCCGCTGTGCCTAAAATATCTATATCGAATCGAAATATACGTATCTTGATCTTACTGAACTCTATATCGAATATGATATAAAATCTATTTGTATAATAGGATATGATTAGGGATGAGGTTACACAAGAAAATATAAAGATCCGTATTCAAGATATCTGAATATATGTTGAGCATATAATTATAATTTTTTTAATATCTAAATTAATAGATTTAAGACTAATTTTAATGATCAAGAGATCTAGTTTTAATATTTAAATTAATGGATATGAGACTAGTTTTGATGATCAAGAGATCTAATTTTAGATTTGCAGATGGAACACGTTAATGAACCCCTTGTATCATAGGAAATATATTTTTTTTTCTCAATTTTATCTATATCTGCATGCCTATTCTGTATCTATATCCGATCTTAGCGGATATAGATATGACATTTGCTTATAGCGACGTATTTGTATCTGTGTTCCTAACTGATAAGCGAATATAGGTATGGTAAGTACCATATTGGAATTGTATCCGATCTACATACACGGTACACCCTTAAAATTTTATTTAAAAATCTAGTTAAACGCTGTTTATTGATAAAAATTACTAATTATACTCATTTTCAGAAATTTAATTATTGGTTGAATAAGAGTATGCTAAAGTTATAACTTACCTTGCCACGGTTCATTACTCCCACGGTCATATTTGGAATTCGTTTGTTTTTTTCTGCACTTAGCAACTTGCTTTTATGTGTGGATTCTTCTAAATCTCTACAAATGGCATCAAAAACATTCAAACTTTTCCGGTTGGTTTGACTTTGATATTGCAGTATGAACTAACGCTTCGTTTGGTAGGTGTGAATGGGATGGAATGAAATGACCATTCCCACTTAAGGCCCGTTTGGTTACTGAAGAGGACTTGGGAAAGCCTGCCAAAACTGACAAAAACTGTTAGTTTTGACAGGCTTTCTTGCAAAAACGCTATTTTTTGGGGCGTTTTTACAAGAAAGCATGTTAAAACTGACAGTTTTTGTCAGTTTTGACAGACTTTCTGCCCATTTCAACTCATCTTTTCAGCAACCAAACGGGCCCTTATTATTCCTCCATACCAAATATAATCATTTTTTAGAAGTTGGAATGCTTATTCTCAAGAATGCTCATTCCCACTTTTTGTGGGAATGCTCATTCTAAGGGGTTGTTTGGTTGTTGTTGGTAAAGTTGTGTATTTATGACACAACTTGGAAAGTTGTTGTCCACCTCATAAATTTCACTGAGCAACTTTTCTTTGTTTGTTTTTTAATTCATTAAATCATAAAATTGCTTGTTTGATTTGTAAAATGTAACTTTAATTGTCAGTTTGGAAAGTGTTAAAAAGTGGTTATTGTGTGGTCCCTACTCAAATGATTCCATTGGCCTAGCCCCCTCACTTCTGACTCATATGTTAGCTTTCCTTCAAAATCAGACCATTTTGAAGGGATTTTTGAATCCATGCCACATCAGCATAATAAATCACTTTATACTATTTTCACAACTACAAACAAACAATTGAAAAGGAGGAAAGCTGATATTGGGACCCACTTTTTTACACTTTCCATCCTTTTACATAGTAAAAACTTACAACCAAACAGCCCCAAGTGAATTGATAAGGAATAATCATTTCCATTGAGTAGAAATCAAATTAGTTACATAATTTCAAATTATACACTCGTTGATAACATAAATAAATCTAAAAATCTCATCTCATTGACTACATATTAGCGTATCTCAACAAATCATGTTTTTTTCTCTCTTTTTTTTACGCTGCGCTGAAATAGTCGGCTCTCCGTTGTATGCAACACCTCTGAATCGTCTTGCCTCGCCTCGGAGCGTCTCTCTCACTGCTGGAAACCATACAACCTCTCTTTAGACTCTCACTTTTGATTGTCATTTAACTACACATGTTGATTGTTTATGGCGCAAGTTATGATTTTCATTCCGATTTTGGATATTTTTGTTAGATCTTAAACAAAACTTGAGATCTAAATCATAAAGCCATGATTAATTCAAAGAGATTAACAATAATCAAAGGGAGAGCGGAATCTTATACCTGAATCCATAGTTGAAACTTGAGATGAGTTTTGATCTTCTAACCTTAGGGTTTTCTCTAGCCGAATTTCTCTCTAGCTAGATGGGGGTGAAGAGAATTAGAGAATGTAACCCTAGATTAGGGACCATAACCCCTTATTTATAGATGTTGTACATTTAAAATTTGACCCTTCAACAAATCACAATTACAACCTGGTATCTGCACATATAACCCCATGACTTATTTAAATACCCATTAACCCAAATTAATTGATCACTTTAGTGGGTTATCCTGAAAGATAGCAATACACATTGATTAATCATATGT
>BQKN01000484.1:474783-512573 GCA_022839385.1 Asparagus kiusianus | reverse complement strand
CACCAAGTGTTTCTAGGTACTGAAGCTAAATTAACCTCAGAACAGACAAAAGTAAGGAACGTACCCTTATTAGCACGCCAGGCGTGATATTTTGTACAATCCTTCTTTACGTGTCCAGGTTTGTTACAGAAGAAACAACCCTGATTATCCTTATGTTGTTTCTTCTGAACTGGACCCCTTAGTAGTTTCATTATCATTCTTTCTTTTCTTGCCCTTATCCTTAGAGGCATAGGCCAAATGAGCACTTTCTGTCTTATCTTGCTTCAACCTGTCTTCTTCTTGCACACAGTATGAAATGAGCTCATTTAGAGTCCATTTCTCCTTTTGGCAGTTATAACTGACCTTAAACTGATTGAATTGTATAGGAAGAGACAGCAGAACCAGATGCACCAATAACTCATCACAAAGATCGAGTTTAAGTGCCTTAAGCTTTGAAGCAATATGAGACATTTCCATAATGTACTCCCTGATATTTCCTTTGCCCTTATACTTTATTGAAATCAAACGAGCTAAGAGCGTGCTTGTTTCTACCTTATCGTTTTTCGCAAAACACTTCTCAATTTCGGCAAGGAAATCTTTAGCCTTGGATTCTATGCCCCTGAAGGCTTCCGGAACGCCGCGCTTAATGATCATAAGACTCATGCGATTTGAACGCTCCCACTTCTCATACTCATTCTTTGCATCAGGAGTGCTATCCGCATTGAGAGGTTGGGGTTGTTCAGTTCTTAATGCATAGTCAAGATCTATGCAGCCAAGAACAATTGTATATTCTCTTTCCAAACCTTGAAGTTTGTCCTATTTAGCATGGGAATTGAGTTGATGTTAGCAGAAATTATTACAGCAAATGCATTAGCTGAAATAAAACAAAAGATGCTCACATCAATAACCATAATTAGTAATCAATAAAATTTAAATAATGATAAATCCCATCCAAGATATCTGGCACAACATTAATATCAAGTCTTTGGACAATAATATTAACTTGTAAGTGATACCTTGTTGTAATGATCAAACATTGACAATAACTCATGTCAAATAATGAAACCATCTTTGGATCGATTCATTATTCACATGTAAACCTTATAATTATCACACGCTTATCATCGCAGATGTGTATACAGTCTAAATAAATATTAACCTTACTTTGGGCCGATTAAATATTTACACGAAAGCATACACACAAACATCTCACATTCCTCATGAACAATCTACACAAGAGAGGTTACTTTGGCAACTTCTTGTTTCAATTAAACAATTGGAGTGAGAGACAACCTTAATATCTTAGTGTCATAATATTTGAATCAAATAATTGATTAACTACCAAATTAGATTTAAATTAAAAGGTTTTAATTTAAATCAACTGAATTTTCAAAAAACTTAATTGGGGTCTCATAGCTTGATTAGGGCCCATAACTTAATTGAATAAATTAAGTATACCAAATTGGACCCATGAAAAGCCGAGGCTTAACCATAGTGAACACGAAGTTCGTTTGACTTCGAACGCAAGGTTCGACTGTATTGAGTACAAGACTCACCTAAGCACGAACGCGAGGTTCGTCTGAAAATGAACGCATGGTTCAACTTGAGAACGAACGCGAGGTTCGTTTAAAAATGAACACAGAACGAACGCGAGGTTCGTTTGAAAAATGAACGCGAGGTTCGACTGGAAACGAACACAGGGTTCATCTTGAGAACGAACGCGAGGTTCGTTTGGATTGAGCACAGAGCTTGCCTGAGGATGAACGCGGAGTTCAACTTGAATTGAGCGCGAGGCTCACCTAAGAACTGAGCGCGAGGCTCAACTTGAATTGAGCGCGAGGCTCACCTGAAATCTGAGCGCGGGCTCACATGAGAACGAACGCGAGGTTCGTTTAAAATTGAGCGCGAGGCTCACCTGAGTTGAGCGCGAGGCTCACATGAGAACGAACGCAAAATTCATTTAAATTGAGCGCGAGGCTCACCTGAGTTGAGCGCGAGGCTCACATGAGAACGAACGCGAAGTTCGTTTAAATTGAGCGCGAGGCTCACCTGAGTTGAGCGCGAGGCTCACATGAGAACGAACGCGAAGTTCGTTTGAGGTAACCACCTCCTTAATGTTCGTCACGTTTAATCGCACAAATCCTTAGGGTTTCAAACTGAAACCACCGCCGCCATTGCTCCGGCACCCAAGAGGTCGAAACCCTAGGGTTTCCTGACGCCGCCATCGTTATCGGAGTCGAGGACGAGGCTACCAGCGACGCTGCGCCGGCGAGGAGCACGAGACCGACGACCAAAAACAAAGAAGATCCAAAAAAATTTCTCGATTTTATTTCAAAAATCAGATCCAGAATCAGAAAAATTTTCATGATCCAGATCCAAGGAAAAATCGAAGAAAAAATCCAAAAAATTCCAAAAAGTTACTGCCCATGGCGAATTTTTTTACTGTTCATCAGAAAATAAAAAATGTAACTGTTCATCCGAACATTACTGTTCATCCGAGAACAATTCTTAATAAAAAACAGAGATTTTAAGATAAAAAAACCCAATTTTTAAGAACTTAAATCCCTAAGAATTAATCAAAAGAGGCTCTGATACCACTTGTTAGATCTTAAACAAAACTTGAGATCTAAATCATAAAGCCATGATTAATTCAAAGAGATTAACAATAATCAAAGGGAGAGCGGAAACTTATACCTGAATCCATAGTTGAAACTTGAGATGAGTTTTGATCTTCTAACCTTAGGGTTTTCTCTAGTCGAATTTCTCTCTAGCTAGATGGGGGTGAAGAGAATTAGAGAATGTAACCCCAGATTAGGGACCATAACCCCTTATTTATAGATGTTGTACATTTACAATTTGGCCCCTCAACAAATCACAATTACAACCTGGTATCTGCACATATAACCCCATGACTTATTTAAATACCCATTAACCCAAATTAATTGATCACTTTAGTGGGTTATCCTAAAAAATAACAATACACATTGATTAATCATATGTACCCACAAATAGATTTATTAGATTAAATCCAACATTTTTTAATTATTATTTAACTTTCCAACCACCTAGTTGACCCGGAGAATTCAGGCTAGTGAACAAAGTATTGAGATGGGGAACTACGTAGTAGAATGTACAAAGACAGCAAATAAAGCTAATGACATTGTAAATATCAAGATCAAATTCCATGGTAACTAAATTTATGTAACTATATTCGGAGAGGACCAAATTACGCTCTGTATTATGATGCAACTTAGTGATGATAAGTGGAAAGTTCTCACAATTCTCAGAATCATGAATAGTTAAGTAAGAAAGGGTACAACACAGGGAAGGGTACGTAGCAGCACATTACAAACATGCACAAGTTTATAAAAGAAACAAAATAAAAATAAAAAAGTACTTCTTTAGTTCTACATCAAATTTATTGATGATCTGTTGCAGAGTGCGTAGCTAATTTCTCTTCTATTAATGTTGAATTTGATAGTTAGCTTATTATGAAAACTTTCTTAAACAACAAGAATTGCCATTTCATGATATTAAGAAATACACCACTTTGTAAAATTTCATATACTGCATTATATTAATGCCGAATTTGATAGTTAGCTGATTTCACGATATTAAACTTTTTTTTGTATGAAGGGCTTCTAATGCAATAGTTAAAAGTTACAGCCTTTCTTAACTCATTAGACAAGGTTCAATCCTTTCTCCAGGCATTATTGTTAGGGTCTCGTTAAACTAGCTTCAACCTTTTCTAGTTATAATGATCACATGAAACCTAGTTTTAACATTTTAGATAGCTCATCTTGGGGGGGGGCGGGGGGGGGAATTCTAATGAACAAATGTCTAAGATCTCGACTTGCGAAATAGCACCACTTGTGCAGAAGCCCTTAAAATATAAATTTTATAGCCTTAAAATTTCCCTTGTACAACTTCGGAGGTTTGTTGGTGGATATATGAAATTATGAATATTACAAATGTCTACAATCAGCATCAAACAGTTGTGGTTTCTTACCTTTTCTATGTTGAAGAATTATTACGTGCATTATCCTATGAATTACCTTATTTTATTTATAATATTTAATTAATTGAAATATTAATTTACATGTACCATTTTCTTATCATAATCAACAATATCTCTGTTAATTAAGAATCCTCATTAAGATTAAGAGATTATATAAATTGTTCACATTCCAAAATGAATATACTTCTTTACACTTATGCAGTCAAGATATATCATATTATGGATTGTTTGTTGGAAAATTTGTAATAAGAAAAAAATAATGAAAGAATTGTGTTTGATTTTATTCTCTCCAACTTTTAGAAAAAGAATGTTTCAAAATCTCTCAACTCTCGATTACAATTGGGTTTCCTGAATACAAAAGAGAAGAGAATGATCTGGATTCTCCCCTTTGTTTAAATTTGGGTTCTTCACGGTGGCGATGGAGTGTTTCCTTCGAATGCTCGCGTCGAACTTGCTCTCCGTTGACGATCCGAAAATCTCAATTCGCTGGAACAAATGACTTGTCTGGTTGAACTGCTCAAGAACTCTCGAGGATTATTGTAGCTCAGAATGAGTAACAAACTCTAATAAGAAAAGAGTTGTTTGAACCGAAATAGTTCTGTTGATAAGCCAAGTATCGAATGTCTGGAGCTCTTCTGTCGTAAGTGGTTGCCCTCTAGTTGTTTAAAGATCCAATCCTGAAAGATTCTCCCCGATCTGATTTTAGAAAATCTCTTCTGACTTCCCAAAAATCCGATCCCCGAATTCTGTTGAGTTTGTTGATATTTATAGGGGGATTAGGGGTGTAACTGCCCCCATAATCCACGCCTAAATAGGGGTTTAGTTACCCCATTAATCGGGTATAACAACCCACGTAAACCACTCCCTAAATCGTGGGTGAAGAACAGCTTCGAAGTTGTTATGATTACATTTGAATGAGTCAGAACCTTGACTTGCGTTCTGGCATAGATTTTGTGTTTGAACGCAGTATCTGGAAGTGCGTTCTGCAGCGGTTGGAGCTGCGTTCTGCAGCGATTGGAGTTGCGTTCTGTAGCGGTTTGAGCTGGTTCTGTAGCGGTTGGAGCTGCGTTCTGTAGCGGTTGGAGCTGCGTTCTGTCCTCTCTGTCTTTATATATGGATGACACCAATGACAAGTAGAGAATGCCTTATCCAGGTCAGTTGTGACGCTTGAGGCATCCCAATAACGCTCTATCAACTGCAGGTCACGATATGACGAGCTTTTTAATAAGACTGTTCACGTACTCTCTAGATCTCCCCGCTTTTCTAAAATCATTACACTGCTCATAAGCACCTCTGATAGTTGCTAATATAATATTGGTCATGTTGTTGTTGCAGCCATCAAGATCAATCATCTCCAATATAGGGCTGTGTTGATAGCTGAGGATGCCATGATTACGTTGCTTTGACCTTTGGAACGTAGCCATTTGTGTTTTGACTGTAGGGATGAATTCTACCTCTCGGTTTAAAGAAATCATTGACTTGTAATTTCTTCATAATCCATAGGGGCATCCTTCGATTATAGCTTTCCTTTTGTAATAAGAAAGTCGTATGATTGTAACCTTCTTGATTGTGGTTAAACGGGGACTAGCTTTCTATTGTGAATTTTTTAGACAGCCTACAGAACCCCCTCCAAAGTTTTCGAAAGTTCGCGGTTGACTGGGACGAATTTTCGAAATACTTTGGATCCCAAAATATTGTTGATTGAATACACCGCAATGCAGACCGAGTGGAGCATCTCAGGGTCTTAGACAAATTCGATGACGTCATCTTTTTAGTTTGTCAATAATGACTTGGACTTTAGCTTGTTTGACCAAGTTCGTCGTCTTCAGGGAGGTTGAGCACTTCCTGGCGTAAGACTAATCTATTGTCATAAACAGACAGAATCACAAGCTTGTATGAGAAGAACTTCATCCCCAGCTTAGTCAGGAGGACAGCCTAGGAGGAATCCATCATATCGTCATCACTTGGGATATTAACCTCTTTAAAAGGGTTGATTGTGTGATCGGCTGATGCGTTCAACCAACCGAATGCGGTGCTGCGTTTGGAAGCTAACTCCCCTTATTTGAAAATACAAAAATTGCGTTTCGAGTGAGATTTTCGCCTAAAATCCCGCGCTGATTTGATGGCTACAGCTGTATATAAATAGACCACTAAGGTCAAATCAAAAAGCCATTCGACTTTTCTCTTCCTTGCTTTCCTGTCGACCGCTTAGCAGAGTTCCTGTTCATCTTCTCCAGCGCTTCAGCGAAAGAGAAATTCATCTCTAAATCTTTCGTTAATCCATTCTACATCTTCTTCGTCACTATTAGAATGGCTCCCAAGAAGAGAATGGCCTCCAAATCCAAGATCGTCCATACTCAGGGTGCTCCTTCGGCTAAGACCTCTGGAGATGTCCAGGCCGCCGCCCCGACGTCTCCGACTTCCTTAATTAACGGTAAGTCTGGGTAGTTGAAAGATATTTTGACAGATTCCTTCCTTTTGATTTTTGATTGGAGGTTTTGCCTTCCCCTATTAGAACATAGAGATCATACTTAACATTTCTCGGTCTTAAAACGCATGGTTAGCTCCATCGTTCATGGTACTTCAACGCAGGTTCAGACCTTGCGTTTCAAATTTTGAATGCAGGTTGAGACCCTGTGTTTTGGGATTTTAGACACAGGTTAAGACCCTACGTTTTGGGACTTTAGACGCAGGTTAAGACCCTACGTTTTGGGACTTGGACGCGGGTCTGGGCCTTGCGCTTGCGTTTAAAATTCTGGGTGCGAGTCTAGACCTTGCGTTTAAGATTCTGGACGCGGGTATGGACCTTGTGTTTAAAATTCTGGACGCGGGTATGGACCTTGTGTTTAAAATTCTGGATGCAGGTTGAAGTCCTGACTTATCATTTTGGACGTAGATCTAGAATTTGCTTTCTTGAGTTGGACTCCTGAGTTTAACTGACTGACTTTGCTATTTGCAGCGTGCTATTCCAATGAGCCTCTTTCTTTCAAACACTATTTCGGTCATGCGGGAGGTGCGGAGAAAAATACAATCTTCAGTTTTCGTTTTGAGTACCCAGCTTTCTAGGACACGAACAAGGAGCGGGCGAAACTCATTACCCAAGCTTTCCCCGAGACACTCAGGTCCTTAGTCACGGATGCTAAATTTAAAACCGCCGAACGTGAGATTTTAAAAAAGCCATCCTTCCTCTTCGAGGATTCTGTTAAGATGGACCCTAAGCGGATGTCGGAAGGAAACTACAAATGGCTGAGGGCTGTCAACAATCGTCGTCTTTTCCTCCCCAACTTAGAGCGAATGTGGCCAATTTCTTATTATCAGTGCGCTTCCATCCTACGATCAATGAATTGGAAACTTGTTCAGGATCAGGGAGGTGTTGCCACTGGGCATATTACTCCCTGAGGCACTCACCTGGCTGGTTTTAATCAATTTGTGGCCCTGAAACTAGGTTTATTCAAGAAGGAACATCTCGTCGGCGAACCCGCTAAACTGACGGAGGTCTTCATTAGAAAATTTATATCTGTCAAAGGAGAGTTCCCTGCTCAAGACTTTAGGGCTCCAACGTGGGTACATTCGAGTGAAACAGACTGATGGGCCCGAATGATAAATTTTGTCTTGGAGGAGCTGGAAGAACCTTTAAGGATTTCAGAGCTGAGGACTCCAATAACGGCTACTCGATATGGGATTTCTCCAAATTACAGCGGACTTTTTGCTATGCTAGAATTTTATAATCCCCACACCGGTACATTTTTCACTCCTGCTGGTGAATTAGGCTTCGCTCTTCATGAGATGTTTGAAATTTCTGGATTATCTTTTGGAGAGCTGCCTCATGAGGAATTCGTTCCCGGTAATAGGGAATTGGAGATCCTAAAGCATGGTACCCCCAAGATCTATGACACTTATTGGGAATTAATGTGTCATTTTCAGATTTGTGCACAAACTACTGGGAAAAGGGCCAGTGGTGTGAAACAAGGACAATGGGCAGAATATCTTTTTCGAAACCTATGGGACAAGGAAGCTGAGGTGACTCGTTTAGCTACCAGTACTCTTGAGGAAATCAACGAGCATATCAACGATGCGACCTCCCACTACAGTTGCGATGTAGAGGAGGATGTCTTCCCAGGTTTTACCACTTTTGAAAGCTTCCATTATCAGGTAGAAGTTCCAATCTCCGACATGGCCCTGTTCGCGGGTTTTCTTACTCTCTGGTTGAAGCGATGTGTGGTACCCAACAGGCCGGTGGACGCTATTACAGTAGAGGTGTTATACCCCGCTGTACTTCTAGCTTATGGACGACCCCTAAATCTTCTTTCAGCCATGGTGTGCTGCTTGCAGAGTGGTTTGCGGGAACTCGCCTCTGAATTTGTTGCCGTCAAGAAATTAGACTCGGATGGGAAGACTATCATCCAAACTCTGACCCCTCGAGTGCCAATGCCATATATTTATTTGGTATCTTGGTTTGTGTTGCACTGCCCTTCGATAATGTCGACTCCTGAGTCAAGTGACACCTCAGCTCCTCTTGTTTAGCAATTAGAAACTGCTCAATGGGTCAGTTGGTATCAAGTTAAATTCCGAGAAATATTTAGGCGGGACCATAATTACGAGATCGCTTGTAAATTTCCCATTTTCGAGGGCGGTGCGTATGGAGAATTCCATCAAGACACTCCGGGGCGAAATTCTTTCACCATACTCAGTAGAGGTGCCTTCTGGTGGCTCATCAATATTCGCCCCGGCTATCTTATTTTTTGGCAAGGGAGGAAGTGTTTTATTGAACCATATCAGCCTTATCGCTTTTCTCGGCAATTCGGCTATGATCAGATTTACGTCGGGAATCCAAACCCCGCTCTTGCATACACAGGCAACGTGTATGAAGGAGCAAGAGCTTGGTACTACTCGGTAGCAGGATGTACGGGAGTGAAATTCCGACTACCGCATAAGATGCCCAACGTTCGTACTTCTTTAAGTTTTTGCACGTGGCACCAAGCTGCTTTCCAAATTTCAGCTTACAACATGAATACCTCTTGTTTGAGAGCCATCCGCAAATGGTATGCTTCAAAGAGGAGTGCTAAAAGGTTCCGTGCCGGGGTGCCAACGAATATTTATCATACGAAAAGGCGATTACAGAGGATGAGCGGCGTCAATCACCAGAGGGAGTTCAGGAAGAGGTCAGGGTGTCGGATACTCACGAGGTGGAACCTTCAAGAGTCTAGACTCGGAGTAAGAGTGCCACTGGAAAAAGAGCACTAGGTGCGGCTGAAGAAGCCAAATATGACAAACGAGCTCGTCGGAAGTTAACGCTCGAACCCCCTGCTTCTAAACTTATGTCAGATGCTCAAAAAGCATGGCATGCAGAAGAGGAAGAATGAGAGTCAACTGTTATGGGACTCTCACCTCAGCCTGGTCTCCCTAGCGTTGGTCCCGCTTTAGGAGGCCCTGCCTCTTCTGCCCATTCATTGAATGAAGAAGAACGTGGGGATGAATCATTTGCAGGGGGTATGGAGTTTACCCCGGAAGACACGCTTCACGATACCGCCTCTACTGCCCCTCATGTTGAAGAAGATAGACCTCCGGTCCAAGAACCTACGGTGGCTGCCCAGCAAGACTTAGTAGCAGACAACTCTCCTTCCGCTTCTGTGCTATTACCACCTGTAGGAGACGTACAGCCTAGCCCTACTACTGGAGTCATATCAAAACCTACTCTCACTGGAGATCCATCAGCATTTCCCCCTGTGAATGAAGAGGAGCCTACAAATCATAGCGATGGTGCAAATGATACGGATGGTTGTTGCGACCAAAGTGGGAGTGATGAGAACAATGACAATTTAGGTGATGACAGCGATGATCCCGGGGAGTGGGATATTCAACCACCATCTTCTTCAGACAAAGCGTCGCCCTACATCCCTTTGCCTCTCACGGGTAAGTGTCGTTTGTTTTGATTTACGACCAGTTTTTATGGTATATCTAAACAATTTTCTCATATAGACCCTATGATACACGAGGCAAGCGCTGTCATCCCTCCTTTGACGCAACAGCTTATGTTACCCCCAGCTCAGGTGTCAGAACCGCCTTGCTTGGAGCTCTCAACGACAACTCTCCCACCGACAACCTTATTGATAATTTCTTTAGCTTCTACAGAAGTTGTAGATGTACCAAGATCATCTGGAGCGGGGGAACTTATGGCTCTTCAAACGAGTCCATCTCAGCTGGATGTCGACGTTCCCTCCCGAGCTACTACGCCAAAATCACCTGCTGGTCTTCTACTTGGCTCAGTATCTTCAGAAATTTCTGTACCATCTCCCATCGCTGCCTCGAGTCCCACAGACGTGCCAGATTTCCTTAAGATTTCTCTTAATTATCTAGAGAGTCTGACAAAGAAAGTGATTGAGGTGGTATTGGCTGGCAGGGATACTTTTGAAACCTTCAAGCCTATGCTCACCAATAGTTTGAACAACCTCAAGTTTGTGGGTAATGTCGAGGTCGTTCGTCATTGCTCAGAAGCTATCTCACGTCTGGAGGCGCAACTAAGGTTCTTGGAGGCCTTAGGTCGTGCTGATATCCAAGCATAGATTGCGTCGACGTTTGAAGACATCCGGGCTGAGGAGTTTAATAAATATGAAGCAGCTCAGCGTTATATAGCCGAGGAGGAAGTCCGGGTGGAACATTTGCAAAAGCTGCATGCTCAAAAGCAAGCTGAGCTAGCGCTCTCCAGCACTTCTCTAGAGAATTTACGGGAGAAGATCGTCGCTGCTGAAGTAGAGTTGACCAGGTTGAAAGCTCAATTCAAACAGGAAGAAGTTATCGTCACTGAGCTCAACATCAAGAGTGCAACCTCTCTAGTAGATTATCGCACATGAGCTAATGCTCTTGCAGAGGCCAAACAGAATATTGCCGCCATGCTTCCTAATGATGACGAGCTTCGGACACGAGCTGAAATACTGGTGCAAACTGATCATGAAGAGAAACTTTCTGATATTAAGTCTCAACTTGTCTCCTTCAGTTTGATGGATTGATGAGTTAGTTCTTATATTGCTCCTTTAGTAGAAACGATGCTTATTTCCTTGTTGCTTTGCTTTCCTTTGAATAAACGTAGTGCTGTTTTGGTTTTTCATTGTTTCTTTTACATATCATTTTCTGACATAGAACCATGAAATTCTGTTTTAATATCAAAGGATGGATTGTCTATGTGCCCTTGTTTTAAGCACTGGAAGAAATTTATAAATTTCAGAAGTGCCATGTTACATGGTGATTTTGAGGACCTATCGCTCTATTGACGAGAGTCGATAAGTTAAAAGTATTGCGTTTGGAGCAACTTTGAGGCCTTATCGCTCAATTGACGAGAGTCGATAAGTTAAAAGTGTTACGTTTGGAGCAACTTTGAGGACTTATCGCTCTATTGACGAGAGTCGATAAGTTGAAAGTGTTGTGTTTGGAGTAACTTTGAGGACTTATCGCTCTATTGACGAGAGTCGATAAGTTAAAAGTGTTGCATTTGGAGCAACTTTGAGGACTTATCGCTCTATTGACGAGAGTCGATAAGTTGAAAGTGTTGCGTTTGGAGCAACTTTGAGGACCTATCGCTCTTTCTACGAGAGTCGATAAGTTAGAAGTGTTGCGTTCGGAACAACTTTGAGGACTTATCGCTCTATTGACGAGAGTCGATAAGTTAAAAGTGTTGTGTTTGGAGCAACTTTGAGGACCTATCGCTCTTTCTACGAGAGTCGATAAGTTAGAAGTGTTGCGTTCGGAGCAACTTTGAGGACCTATCGTTCTATTGACGAGAGTCGATAAGTTGAAAGTGTTGCGTTCGGAGCAACTTTGAGGACTTATCGCTCTATTGATGAGAGTCGATAAGTTGAAAGTGTTGCGTTTGGAGCAACTTTGAGGACTTATTGCTCTATTGACGAGAGTCGATAAGTTGAAAGTGTTACGTTTGGAGCAACTTTGAGGACCTATCGCTCTTTCTACGAGAGTCGATAAGTTAGAAGTGTTGCGTTCGGAACAACTTTGAGGACTTATCGCTCTATTGACGAGAGTCGATAAGTTAAAAGTGTTGCGTTTGGAGCAACTTTGAGGACCTATCGCTCTTTCTATGAGAGTCGATAAGTTAGAAGTATTGCGTTCGGAGCAACTTTGGGGACCTATCGCTCTATTGACGAGAGTCGATAAGTTGGAAGTGTTGCGTTCGGAGCAACTTTGAGGAAGATAGAGTTCAAACTCTGTAGGAATGAAACCCATCATAGGTTTAATGTTGACATTGGAAAGATTTTGTCAACTATTTTGTTTTAAATTGTGCAGAAGTTTTAAACTTAAGCAGCATGTTTTCCAAGAATCCAATTCTAGAAATAGGGGTACCCCCTGCGTTCATGCTCTTGAGTTGGGCTGTGTATTTTTGGAAGAACGCATCTCCAGATTATTGCGTTTGGTCTGGCCTGCCTATCTTATGGACGCAGGGTCTTGTCCCGCGTCTTATCAGAAGTCCAAGCGGCTATAATGATGACGAAGAGACCTCACCCAGCGGGAGTCTTGGAACTCTACCTTATCATTATTAATTATTTATAAATAGGGCTGATTAGTCATGTCAAAAGCCTCAACGCTTAAACTTCTTTCTTGAACTCAGAAACGAGTTTCTTCTCATTAGTTCTTCCACTATTTCGTCTCGTCTTCTGGCCATGGCTTCCAAGAAGTCTTGCTCGAGCGAAGACGAAAAGATGGTGCACCCTACACCGCCGTCAGAGAATGTTTTCGGGTCCACTTCCAGACCGACGTCGACGCCTCCCTCACCGGCGGCTGGATCTCAAGGTAGGCCACGTCGCTTTTTTTTGTTTCAACGTTCTTTTAGGATAGGTTTTCTTGAAATCCCGTGGATGAATTCTGGTTGATGATGACGAATAAGATTCGTCTCTTCAATCTTGAATGTGAAAAGAACTTGCATGTCTCTTGATGGAAACTTGTTCGCCTCTTTGATTTTGGATGCTGAGAGAACTTCCTGTGTCCATTGTCGTAACGAATGGTCAAACCCTTAATGTTGAGCGCATGGAGAAGTTTCTGTGTTTATTGACGAAAACTATTCGTTTTCTTGCTTTTAGGTTCAAAACCACATTCCTGTGTTCTTTGATCTTGAACACAGAAAGGAACTTTTGTGTTTGTTGACGAGATGAAGGGTTGATCCCTTAATCTTGGACGCAGGAAGAAGTTTTGCGTTCATAGTAATCCAACGCGGGTCTAGATTCCTTGCGTTCAGGCTGATCTCGACGCATATCTAACTTACTGCGTTTGCATTCATCTACTTTATTGACTTTGCTTTTGTTTGTTTGCAAGGTGGGGCTTCTGCTGCTGCTCCCCTTATTATTCCCGAAGACGCTCCTCTCATTCCACCCATCTCCACGATCTTCCCGCACGAGGGCTTCGAGCGGGTGACTGATGAGGCTGTTTATCTGTCGCCTAATTGTACTCTTTTCCTCTCTAGGTGTTTAGAAAATCATGTGAAGCACGCCTTCTCCATTGTGATGCACAAGTGGGGCTCCTTCCTTGAGTTTCAAGCTTTTATCGAGGAAGGGTTGAATGCTCTTGCGGAAGTCAACCCCCTCTACGCTCGACGTTTTGAGGAGAAGATCTACCGCTACTCGGGGGCCGCTCGTTATTTAGAGGAGTTGCAGCACACAGACTTAGGACCTAAAATCCAATGGGCCATTAGCAACGCCAGGCTGAAGGAGAAAGTGGCTGCCAGGGCCCGAGCTTTGGATATTTCAGAGAGGAAGGCTCGCATCTGGAGCTTGCAGCAGCAACGTTGCCAATCCAGGGCCAGACTCAATGCAGGGGAGCTAACCCAGGAGGAGTTCAGCCTTAGGGATGCCACCCTCGAAGCAGAGGTTCAGGCTGAAAAGGAAGCCATCCAAGTGCTGCAACAGGAGGCTTCTGCTGCTGCTGCGGTTCTGATGTCGAGCTTCGTAAGAGAGTTAAAGAAGAAGTGCTGGCGAAGCACGAAAGAGTTATATCGAATACAGAAGCTCATCTTCTAAGCTTCTCCTTACTCTAAGCCCCAGCAACTCTTACTTTTTGTTTTGATTTTGTAATAACTCTATGTTATTTCTTCAAACACTTATTATCTGCATGAGATGAATTGCTGCTGCTTTTCTTGCATTTTCTGTGTTTGTCTGGGATGCTGCAGCTTCGTTGTGATGTTAGAATTTCTGAAAATTACCCCCTTGCGTTTGAATGATTTGAACGCAGGCTTAGCGAGGACGCATGGTTTTGTTTTTGCATCCAAACAGGTTTGAACGCAACTCCCAGACTTGGGTTGTAGTTATAAGACTTACGTTCAGGGAGATCTGACGCATTCCAACTTGTCGAGGATCCCCTTTGCTGTTGTTAGGGTAATCTCTGGAAGTTTCTTCGTTGTAGTTGAAATTCTGTGTTTGAATGCACTCAACGTGGGTCTGCCCCCTTATAGGAACCAAGAACGCAGGGTTGGGACTTGCGTCCGAGAGACTTGAAACGCAGTTATAGAACTTGCGTTCAGGGAAGCTAGACGCTCTTTCTTCCAACCTTGGGTGCGCATCTTAGGTCTCTAAGACTTTTCCACTGAACCAAATCAATCCAACAACTTAGGAAATTTTCTTTATTATAATCTTTCTCGACAACTTAAATTGTCAGAGGTGTAATGTTAACTTGATGACATACAAAGTAGGAGAACAATTCGTTCAAACAAACATTTAATAAGCAACCCTCGGCTAAGCTCCAGAGACTTGCAATTTACGGGTAATATTTCTTGAGAAATTTTTCATTAATTGGCATCATAAGTCTGTCGCCTTTTTTATCGATGAGACGGTAGGCTCCATTGGAATAGACTGTCTTTATCACAAAAGGCCCTTCCCATTTGGGATTAAACTTCCCTTTGGTTTTGTGAGTCATCACCATCAGTCATCGATTAGCCAAAACTAAATCGCCTCTCTTGAAAATCCGTTCTTTAACTTTTTTGTTGTAGGCTTTAGAAATACGGGCTTGATATAGTTTAATCTGCTGCTGAGCTTGAAGTCGCTTATTGTCTAAAGCTTCAAGTTCTTGAAGACGCCGTTGGTGTTTTTCTTCCTCTGTCAGTCCGGCTGTGATAGCGACTCTTAAGGAAGGGATTTGGATTTCCAATGGCAATACAGCTTCGCAGCCGTATACTAAAGAGAACGGTGTAGCTCTTGTAGGGGTCCTTACTGTTATGCGGTAGGCCCACAAACATTCGCCGATTCTTTCGTCCCAATCTCGTCGGCTTTTGGAAAAGAACTTTTTGAGGAGCTTCACGATAGTTTTGTTAAAAGCCTCTGCAAGACCATTCGCTGGCGGATAATACGCCGTAGATGCGACACTTTGGATTCTAAATTTATCACAAAATCTCTAAAATCCGAAGCTAACAAATTGTGTCCCGTTGTCGTGAACTATTCGTCTCGGGACTCCAAAACGGTAGATGACGTGATGTTTGACGAACTTGATCACATTCTTTGTCTTTACTTCTTTTAGTGGAATTGCCTCCGCCCATTTGGAGAAATAGTCGATCACGGCCAAAATGAACCGGTGTCCTTTAGAAGTCGGAGGAGAAATTGGTCCCACGATGTCTATGCCACACATTTCGAATGGCCAAGAAGCAGATGTGGGATGTAAGTTTCCTGGCGCTTGATGGATAAAATCACCATGAATCTGGCATGCGTGATAGCGTTTAGTGTAGTTTGCTGCGTCTGCGAACATCCTTGGCCAATAATACCCAATTCGTCGGAGACGATTGCCCAATTTAGCTCCAGGCTGATGAGCTCCACATATTCCGTCATGAGCTTCCTTCAGGGCCTCTTTTGCTTCCTTCCGAGAGAGGCATCTAAGCAAAACTCCATCATGTGATTTACGGTACAGGGTTTGAGAAATTACATCATAATAGAATTGGAGGGCCTTTCGTTTGATAGTGGCCGCTTCCTTAGAGTCATCAGGTAAAATTCCGTATATGGCATAGTCAATGTACGGAAACCGCCAATCTCTAGCTTCAAATTCCATCAAGGTCGTACAGACTTCTCCTGTCGTTGTCTTATCTGAGCTTTCCTCTATAAGAATCTTGGAGCAGTATAGCTCACGTCCTGTGACTAGGATCATTGTTTTGGCACTTGGCGGTAATGCCAGTGAAGTTACCAATGAGGCCAAAGCGTCTGCGTAAGCGTTCTGAGCTCGTGGAATGTATTCGATAAAGAATCCTTCGAACCTCTTAGCTTGCTTTAGCACTGCTAAGTAGTACGGGATTAGGTCCTCATGACGTACTTCGTATTCCCCTCGAACTTGATTTACGATGAGCTGAGAGTCACCGTAAGCCTCGAGGTGTCGAATATTAAGTTCTTCGGCAAATTGCATTCCTAGTAGGAGAGCATTATACTCAGCCACATTGTTGGTGCAAGGTTCGATTAGGGAAAATCCTCTTGGGATCACGTGACCGTTTGGGGAGACGAACACCACTCCTACTCCCGCGGTAATTGCTCCATGAGGATTTGCTCTGGATGCACTGTCGAAGAATAATTTCCACACTTGCGTAGATTCTCGAGTGACACAAGCTTCGGCGACTTCGTCGGGCAATTCTTCATACAATTTAGATATCCCTAGCACCGGGTGATCAGCTAAAAAGTCTGCCAACGCTTGACCCTTGACCGCCTTTTGGGGCATGAATTGCATATCATATTGTGACAAGAGAATGGCCCATTTTGCGAGCCAGCAATTTAGAGATGATGGCTTAGTCATTAGAACTCTCAAGGGATTCACCTTAGAGATGACGTGAATTGTTTGTCCAACTAGGTAATGTCACATCTTTTGAACTGCGAATACCAAAGCGAGACATTCTTTTTCAACTGGATTGTATCGGTGTTCGGCTCCCATCATAATCCTGCTTAGGTAATAGATGGCTTGTTCTTGACCTTGATCATTGTTTTGGGCCAACAAATCTCCAAGAGAATGTTCCATGGCTCTCACATACAATAGGAATGGCTTTCCTGATATTGGGGCTACAAGAATCGGCGGTTGAGTAAGATACTCCTTAATCTCTTCGAATGCTCTTTGGCAATCCTTATCCCAAATAAAGGATACTCCTTTCTTCATAAGCTTAGAGAAGGGTTGACAGCGTCCTGAAAGATTCAATATAAATCTCCGAATGTAGGCCAATCTGCCTTGAAAACCTCTGAGCTCTTTGAGATTCTTCGGAGGTGGCATGTCTTGGATAGCACGTACTTTTTCTGGGTCAAGAGAAATTCCCTTAGACGTGACGATAAATCCTAGAAATTTCCCGCTTGATACTCCGAGGAATGATTTTGTCGGGTTCATCTTTAGTTGATGTGCTCGCATGATATCGAACATTGTCTTCAAGTCCGTAAGATGATCACCCTTATGTTGGCTTTTTACTACTATATCATCAATGTAGCATTCTATCTTCTTACGCAGATATTCGTGGAAGATGGTGTTCATTGCGCGTTGATAAGTTGCACTTGCGTTCTTCAAGCCGAAGGGCATCACTGTATAGCAATACACCCCCAGTGGAGTTCTGAATGTAGTATGCTTTTCGTCTTCAGGATGCATCTTGATTTGATTGTACCATGAGAATCCATCCATGAAAGACATCCTTTCATATCCGCAGGTATTGTCGATCATGACGTCAGTGATAGGAAGAGGAAACTCGTCTTTCGGACAAGCTGCGTTGAGGTCATGAAAGTCGATGCATATTCGGACCTTACCATTTTTCTTGGGAACTGGAATAATGTTGGCTACCCAGTCTGGGTGTTGTTCTTCCCTGACAAAACCCGAGTCTATGAGCTTTTTAACTTCGGACTCAATTGCTTCCATGATCTCTGGACGAAACCGACGTTGTTGTTGTTTCACGGGTTTTGCATCCGAATCGATGTTAAGCCGATGCATGGTAACTTTCGGGTCCAGGGCAGGCATATCCTCATAATTCCAAGCGAAGACATCTATATATTCTCGAATGAGAGATATAATGTCCTCCTTCTCGGATGATGATAAATTTTCAGTTATGAAGATGGGCTTAGGATCATGTTCATCTCCCATGTTGACCTGGATCACTTTATCTTCAGTAGGCGGTTCGTGTTGTTCAAATCGCATATCCCACAAGATATTGAGACGCTTGATCCAAGGGTCATTGGTCGATTCGATTAACTCTCCGTCACCCCCTGCGTTTTCATCTGGACGACTAGTTGAAACCATGTTCACAGTCAGACTTTTAAAGAAAGGTCCGACACTGACGTCAGATTCCCAGGAAGACGTTCCGGATAATGGTCTTGATGCAGATAATTACTGATTTCGATTTCTGAGACAGAGGGAGTTGTGACGTAACCCAAACCTCTTCCAGTTTTTTGATAATAATCCGGAGGTTTTCCTTCAGGGGTTAGAGACATTCGGATCGGCAGTTAACGTCTCCTTCCCCTTGGAGCGCAACACATTATTCTGGTTGTGTTGCTGTTGGGGCTTGGGTTGAGTAACTTCTTCAGCCTTGACCCGAGCAACGATCTCTTCAGCTTGTTCTCCTTGCGATACCAGTTATCTCCAGGTGCGATATTCTGCTACTCCCATCTGAGCAAAGAGCTGCGTCTGCAAGTTATGCCTGCAAGTTTCAACCAAAGTTGATTGAGTCATACCTGATGGGCATCGCAATGCTATGCTGCGGAATCTCTCCACATAAGCTTTGATAGATTCTCCCTTCTTTTTCTTGGTGGCGAGAAGGGTAGGGACTGAGACCTCTGTGTCATCTTCGAAGAATCTGGCTAAGAAAAGCCTTTCCAGATCTACCCATTTTTGAATAGATCCAGCAGGCAGTTTCATAAATCATTCAAAGGCAACCCTTTTAAGAGTACCGATGAACAAACGGGTTAGGATGGCGTCGTTAGCTACCACATCTCCAGTCTGTGATTTGAAGTAGTAGATGTGTTGATTCGGCGACCCTGTACCATCAAATGGTTGTAAGGTAGGTGCCTTAAACTTCGGTGGGTAAGGGGCTGTGTCCCACTCAGCGGGATAAGGCCGCACGACCCCTTCTTCGCGGAGCTCGCTTCTGTTGGCGATTGCATTAAGGTGAGCCTCCAGCTCATCCACTTTAGTTGACTGAGGATTCTGTTCTCTCTCCATCTCCTTCTCTTTTTCGGAAGAAGACTCCAAATTGTGAGTCTCATGTTCCACATTTTCAAACATTTTCTATTTTCCCTTGGAGGTTGTCCTCCGGGAAGATTCGGGTTTTTGCCCTTTTTCGGCGAGGAGCTGGGCCAACATATTCTTCATTTGGAGAAGCATCTCTTGTTGTGCATGGAGCATAACATGGTGTTCATCAACTTTTTTAGCTAAATCCTCGGGGGTATCCAGTCATGTAAGCAAAAACTTCCCGTGCCACAACGGAACTTGAAGATTGGGATTCGACGATTGCCGAATGTTCATCATCAGAAGTAATTCCTTTGGCCAACTTTCTATAGTCAACTGGGCGGATAACTCCTGTCCGTGTCCTGGTGCGTCGATATACTCCTTCGAACTCGTCGCAAATTTCCTGAACAGTCGGGGAATAGCTCCTCTCTGATTCATCAGAATTGGGAGTGGAAGCTTTCCCTCTGCCAATCACATTAATAGTGACTTGAGGAAGTTCCGTTTTAGAAACCTTCTTTTTCTGATGACGTCGTCGCTTGGTAGGTCTTGTGATGTTAGACAGTCTATCGAATACAGACCTACGAGGCTCAGGTGTACAACAGTGACATTCGGAAAGGACTGTTGAAATAAGCCGCTCACAATGACACGAATGAGTTGCTCGTTGCGTTGGTCTTTCCCTAGAGAGTAATTCTCGCAAATCAGGGATTTGAGAGTAATTCTTCGTCGGAGATAAGACTGTCTGTTTTTGAGTGGGCGAGACTGATTCTTGTTGGACATGAATCTTAAGCCCGTGTTGACTCCTTTGTACTTGGCGGACCACAGCGCGTTCTGGAGTTAAAACGCAAGGGTTGCGTTGTGATTTATAACTACCAGGCTTTGGCCTGTGTTTAATTAATGAAACAGACCCCTTGGGATCCTGTTTTGTTTGGACGCACCCATGGGGTGCGTTTTTATTCTTAACAGTACTGCGTTTTGGATGGACAACGCACCGCTGATGGTCGCATTTAAGCTGTATCACTCGGGGCTCATAGTTAGGCTCATTGCCGTGAAGTATGCGTTCTGGAGTAGGAACGCAGTTTTTGTGTGGGGCCTCAAGAACGCGATCCTCACGTTGAACCAGGGATCGGTTTGCTCGAAGATGCGCTCGTCAGATCAATCTTCTCCGTCTTCGAGCGGCGTTCTTCTTGGCTTGTTTCAGAGTCTTGGCCGCAACGTCATCGACATTAATGGGATTTTCCTCCATCATAGGCCTTTTACCATTCACTACACGTCGTGTTGATACGGGTGTAGAATCTTCAACTTGCAGAGCGAGTTTGAGACCTTGGCCAAAGGAGAGGGCTTTCTTCGGCTTCTCAACAATAGGGTGGATCTCTTTAGAGGCTTTTTTAATGTTGTGCTTGGCCTTGGGGCTAAGCGATCCAGAGGAAAGAGCTTTCTCGTACTTGGCTTGATCAAACTCTACAACCAGAGTTTCAACGGTCGTTCCAGCGAGATGGACATCGGATTGCGCCACCACTTATTCGTCAGATAAGCTAGTCCCCAGCGGAGTCACCATCTTTTGTTTGTTAGAAAATTTATAATAAGAAAATAATGAAAGAATTGTGTTTGATTTTATTCTCTCTAACTGCTTAGAAAAAGAATGTTTACAAATCTCTCAACTCTCGATTACAATTGGGTTTCCTGAATACAAAAGAGAAGAGAATGATCTGGATTCTCCCCTTTGTTTAAATCTGGGTTCTTCACGGTGGCGATGGAGTGCTTCCTTCGAATGCTCGCGTCGAACTTGCTCTCCGTTGACGATCCGAAAATCTTAATTCGCTGGAACAAATGACTTGTCTGGTTGAACTGCTCAAGAACTCTCGAGGAGTATTGTAGCTCAGAATGAGAAACAAACTCTAATAAGAAAAGAGTTGTTTGAACCGAAATAGTTCGGTTGATAAGCCAAGTATCGAATGTCTGGAGCTCTTCTGTCGTAAGTGGTTGCCCTCTAGTTGTGTAAAGATCCAATCCTGAAAGATTCTCCCCGAACTGATTCTAGAAAATCTCTTCTGACTTCCCAAAAATCTGATCCCCGAACTCTGTTGAGTTTGTTGATATTTATAGGGGGATTAGGGGTGTAACTGCCCCCATAATCCGCGCCTAAATGGGGGTTTAGTTGCCCCATTAATCGGGTATAACAACCCACGTAAACCACTCCCCAAATCGTGAGTGAAGAACAGCTTCGAAGTTGTTACGATTACATTTGAATTAGTCAGAACCTTGACTTGCGTTCTGGCATAGATTTTGTGTTTGAACGCAGTATCTGGAAGTGCGTTCTGCAGCGGTTGGAGCTGCGTTCTGCAGCGGTTGGAGTTGCGTTTTGCAGCGGTTGGAGCTGCGTTCTGCAACGGTTTGAGCTGGTTCTGCAGCGGTTGGAGCTACGTTCTGTCCTCTCTGTCTTTATATATGGATGACACCAATGACAAGTAGAGAAGGCCTTATCCAGGTCAGTTGTGATGCTTTAGGCATCCCAATAACGCTCTATCAACTGCATGTCACGATATGGGGAGCTTTTTAATAAGACTATTCACGTAGTCTCTAGATCTTCCCGCTTTTCTAAAATCATTACACTGTTCATAAGCACCTCTGATAGTTGCTAATATAATATTGGTCATGTTGTTGTCGCAGCCATGAAGATCAATCATCTCCAATATGGGGCTGTGTTGATAGCTGAGGATGCCATGATTACGTTACTTTGACCTTTGGAATGTAGCCATTTGTGTTTTGATTGTAGGGATGAATTCTACCTCTCGGTTTAAAGAAATCGTTGGCTTGTAATTTCTCCATAATCCGTAGGGGCATCCTTCGATTACAGCTTTCCTTTGGTAATAAGAAAGTCGTCTGATTGTAACCTTCTTGATTGTGGCTAGACGGGGACTAGCTTTCTATTGTGATTTTTTTTAGATAGCCTACATGGATTCTGATGGTGAACAGAGAAAATTAAAGAAGTTGCCTGCTATCCAATCACATATTAGGAATGTACAAAATGTAGTGGCTTGGTGGTTCCTATTTTCATCTTACATAATGAAAATTTACATTAAAAAATCACTAAGAGAAAGATATTTGATAGATTTTTATTCTAAAAGGAAAAAAAATATCGTCTAGCATATGCAAGTGAAGTAACTTGCTATGATCAGCTTAGAATGTATATGTGCTCTTTTAGGAAGTTATGCACCATGCTAAAAAATGTAGGACTAAATGATACAAAAAATATGTTGGTAGACGAACAAGTAGCAATGTCTCTACATATCCTTGCCCACCATGTGAAGATCAGAGTCATAAAACAAATGTTTCAATGTTTAGGGAAACTATTAGTCGGCATTTTACTCATGTGTTGCACGCTATGATACGTCTACATGATATTTTGATTAAGAAACCCGAGCGAGTGCCAATTGACTCAACAGATGCGATGTGGAAATGGTTTAAGATAATCTATAATATAAGTAGCATTTGTATTTATTAATTTTTATAAGTAATCTAACACATTAAATTTTCCCTAATGCTAGAATTACCTTAGAGCTTTAGATGAGACTTACATAAGAGTGAGGGCAGCCGTGGAGGAAAAATCTAGGTATCGAACACAAAAGGGTGAAATTGCTACAAATGTTTTGGATGTATGTTCTCAAGAAATGCAGGTACTGTTTGGAAAAATGTTAAGTGAGGGGTTAAGAAGACTTAACCACTTTTTAACCCGTCAAACACAAAAAATCTATACAATGGTTAAAGTGAGTTAACCCTCCATAATTTACCAAACATAAAAAATATAGAAGAGTTAAGCTAACCCCTCTAGAGGGATTAAAATGAGTTAACCCCTTAAAATAAAGGGTTTACTAATATTTCTATTTAGAAGAATTAAGAGTTAACCCTTCTAATTATAAAGAAAATAGTCAAAATTCTTGTTATTCCCAAATACTAAAATTGATCACAATGACTAAAATAAAACTTATATAATGAGTTAATAATTTAGTCTTTTGGATTATCAAGTAGGTTAACTATGTTAATTATTCTCCTTAATCCCTCTTCCTTAACCCTTTACCAAATGAGGTCATATATATTACCCGGTTGGGAAGGGTCAGCTACCAATAGTAGAGTCCTTCGAGAAGCAATGACTAGAAGAAATGGGTAAAAAGTCCCATGTGATAAGTTACTTATAATTTATACTTTATTTGAGTTTATTAATCATCACCTCCACTAGTATTTAATTAAATACAATTTTGACATGTCTAATCGTAGGTTACTATTATCTAGTTGATGCTGGATACACAAATTGTGAAGGTTTTCTTGCCCTATACAAAGGTCAACGATACCACTTAAACGAATTGAGAGACAGACACCAATCTACAACTATGCGGGAGTTTTTCAACATGAAACATGCATCGGCTAGGAATGTTATTGAGAGACGTTTTGGATTGTTTAAATTAAGATGGGGGATCTTACGCAATCCTTCATTTTACCCTATAAAGACCTAAAATGGAATAATCATGGCATGCTACGTTCTACATAATTACATAAGGAGAGAAATGAAGATTGATCCATTTGAAGAGAGTCTTGATGTTATTGAGGAAACAACTCAAATGGCTAACAATGGTTCAATCACCACAATTGAAACTACAACAGCTTGGACTTCATGTCAAGATAACCTCACAAATTTGATGTATAACCAGTGGATAGGGCAAGAAGAGTAACTTATCAAAGGATATCATTGATGAAGTGGCATTAGTACTATTTTATTAGTTAATATTCAAGTTTATATTATCATGGTGTTTTTAAATTGTTTGACATTTATTTTAATTAGAATTAACATTATTATGCTTTTTTTGCTACTGGCCTCATTTTAAAGTCATCTTTAGTATACATGACTCTGATAAATCATTTGGGAATAAGAACTACTATGAATTGATATTTTTGCATACAAATATCTGCAAACATGAAAAAAGGTCAAATTCAATTCACAAGTTATAAGTTCATTATACTTGCTACAAACCAAAAGATATGCTTACTTTCATTAATCATCAAAGGAAGACTTATTTAAAAACTATTGTGATGATGTAAATTTAAAAATCATTATATGGTTTATAAACTATTCAGGAATGGATCGTGAAGACCAACGAGGACCTGGAAAGAATAAGTGAACATGGACGACTGAGGAAGATCAGAAGTTGGTTGATGTATTATTAGAGTTACACCAAACTGAAAAGTACAATGCTGATAGTGGTTTTAAGCCTGGACACTATAAAGCTGTTGAGAGGTTACTTGCTATTTCACTACCCAATTCGGGGTTAAAGGCTAATCCGTATATTAGATCAAGGATGAAAACACTTAATATACAATTCAGTATTGTGTTTGATATGCTCAACTGCAGTGGTTTTGGATGGGACGAAATGGAGCAATGTATAACTGTTAAAAAAGCAGTATGGGATGAATATCTAAAGGTATTTAGTTGTTTAAATTTTAATCTAGCATGTTAATTTTATTATATCTAGTATCTTCTTAATTTATGACTATTGATTTTTTAAAATAAATTTAATTGTAGGCCCACAAAAATACTACACAATTCAAGGAGAAAGCTTTTCTGCACCTTGATACCTTATCTATTATGTTTGGTAAGGATCTAGCGATAGGAAAGGGAATGGAACACCCATATGATGTTATAGCAGAATTTGATAGGGAGGCTAACCATGATACTGATGCTGATGATATACCCGAGTCGCATTCTCAAGAGGTAATACCTGAGAACACGAGTGAAGCTTCCTCCAAGCATAAAAGGAAGAGACGGTTATCGTAGGATAGCGAGTCATTTGAGATAATGAGGGAATCTTTTGCATATATAGGAAGTAAACTTTTTAGGTCGAGCCAATTAATTAAGGATGGATTAGATGAAATAGCTTTGACTAAGAAGAGAAAGAGGTTTACTGAATACGTAATGAATATGAAGTTACCTATGGACCAATGTTTGACTGCGATAGGGGAGATTGGTACTAATCGTGATTTGCTGGATTTGTTCTTCACACTCACTGATGATTTGAAGAATATATAGGTGAGGTGATATGCAAGTAGGCAATTTTAAATTGGCAATTTATGCTAGTATATCATTTTGCTATTTCACAACTTATTATTTTAGTTCGTATTATTTTATGGATTTTTTTTATTATGATATGAGTGATTTTGATAATTTACCAAATGAGTTATTTTATATATCTAGAACTTTGGATTGTGGATATCATTCTTTATATTATTTTTGGACCTATGAAAGATGTGGTACTCTTTTATTTATTTTTCTTTAATTTTTTAAGACTAAGAAATAATGAGCATTGTTTAAAAAATATAAACAGAACATACACCTAAGAGATAACATGTGCATTAGTATAACACATAGATAGATTAATATAACCTATGCATAAATGAAATTGTTTAGTTGTTATCGTTAATATTTACTTTTATCTTATTAAAAATCTATCTTGATGTAACGACATTATTAGAAAATAAGATTTTATTCTCACTTGTGAATTAATGATACTAAACATGGGAATGAGAGTGCAATTTTCATTCTAGCTTCATTGTACAAATGCATCCAAACAAGAGAATAAGAATGGTCATTCCATTCCCACATACATTCCCTTCCACTCCTTCCATTCTATTCTCATTTGAGTCTATTCCCGCATACCAAACGAGGCGTAACTTAGTGTGGAGCCAAAGAATGACTATGGAATTGCAATGGTCGACTAGAACTAGACTAGTGCAAAATAAAGGCGAGTTTGGTATTATTTTTTAGAGTGTTTCTGTTTATCTTTTCAGAAAGTAATCATTAATAGTGTTTGGTGAATTTTTTTAGAATGCTTATTAAAACTGCTGCTGCTTTTGAAGCTTCGTGTGGTAGAGGGTTTGAGCAGAGAAAGTAAAGTAAGTGGAGGTACAATGAGATAGAGGAATAAATATCCCTTTAAACATTCATATTTGGTTGGCATGGAGGAGAGAGGAGATACATGATTTTATAGTTCATTTTCTCTCTCTTGTGTCGTCTTAATTTGGGGGCATTCTTTTCTTTCTTACTTTTTAGTTTATTTTGTGTTGTCACTACCCTTACTTCCTCTTACTCTATTTCCACCTCAAAAAACTTTCTACCAAACACAAATCCATTTTTTCCCCTTACTCTACCTTACTTCCCCTCCTACCAAATCGTGCCTTAAATGATGCTTTTAGAAGCAACCTAGGAATCCTTTCAAAAGCGGCTTCTACTTTTTTTTTAGTTTATATAGAATATATATCTTTTACCTTTTAACAATAATTATTAAGCACAATTATACCAAACACCTTACTTGCTTTTTAATCAGTTTTTAAAAGTTGATTACCAAACTTCTATTTTCAACAGCTTATATAAGTTATTAATATAAGCTACTTTTATAATCACTTATTATAAGCCCTAACAATACCAAACTGGCCGTAAGGCCGACAACACTGCTAAACCATGATAAGATATACATTATTGTCTCCATTAGTTTTATATTAATCATCAATACTTATACTAGACTAATAAAACAACAACCTCTTCTTGACTAATTAGAGGAGTCAAATGTGAGTGTCAAGCGATGAGTTATCCTAAACTCTTAAGGGGGACTGTCCACAGAGGTGGATATAGAAAGTAGTCAATGTTTCATTTTTAGTTGTAAAATAATATGAGTTTATCCTCATTTAATGAGCGAGTTTTCTCCCCTCTCTCAAAAAGGAGGGAGAGATTCTTTCTCGTGCACATGCTACGAATGTATAAAGAAAAAATAAATATGATGTAGCGGTTTATTTTGTAAAATGAACTATCAAGAATAACATATGTGATGAAGCCCATCCTAGTCATCACATTAAAAATCATGGGACTCACCACTTGCTCTCTTGGTAAAACTAAATATAAATAGGCGCTACTTAACATTGCCAAAAAAAGAGAGAGTCAGCCTTTCTCCTGTACATGCCACCAATATATAAATACGCACTAATAAAGGCCGAGAGTGCCGTGTGACCAACTCAATCCTTAATGGTGATTTCAATCTGACTTAATTGCTATTATTATTGTTTTCTTTCTAATGCTTGGGACAGCTGTGGAATGAGAGCTTGATACCCAAATCAGTCATTAGAAAGAACTTTGTAAGCTCTACCGAAGGAATCAAGCATAAACAATCATCACCGAAAGAATCCATCTTCCACTATTTTATGCTGTTAGCAAACCTTTTCTCCACCTTTTTAAGGTCAAAAGAAACTTACTTTCCATCAGAAACTTTTCTACATAAGGGTACCCATCAAATGCAAACGAAATATCCTAACCTGTATCGTAATTGCTCGAAAACCCAAGAAATTGTTTTAAGTACGTTTCTAAAACACCGAGCTGCTTCTCCAAAACTCAAAGAATAGTCAGATGCAATGCAAAACAAAAGAGTTTCAGAACTGGAAATGAGAGTCGGTTTCGTGGAAATTCATTGCTGCACCGCTCTCCTATTTTCCCCGATAAAGTCAAAGTTAACAAAAAGTCAATCAACTTTGTGCAAGGAGAAATTTTACTACATAAGGTTATTTTTTATTTCATGGGTGCCAATTTTGTTACGCGAAGCAATGATATTTATAACCTGAGCTTAGTATATACAGTTTTATTTTTCCTTCTGCAATGATATTTGTAACCTGAGCTTAATATACTGTTTTTTTTCCTTCTTTCCATGAACAGCTGAAGCTTGTTTTTTCATAAGAGTGGTAGCCTGAGCAAAAACCCAAGATCTATAAAAACCCCCAAAAGAATGAAATACAAAGAGGTTACAGGACACGGGCTTCATTCTTTAACTTATCAATGAGCTCATCCACAGAGGAAACCATGATGCCAGCTTTCCTTTTGGGGGGTTCGGTGACCTGTAAAACCTCTAACTCTGACTTGATCTCCACATTCAGATCTTGAGGAGTCATTTTCTTGATGACCTTTGATTTCGCCTTCATGATGTTGGGCAGTGTTGCATACCTTGGCTGGTTCAATCTCAAGTCAGTGCTGCAGCAAGAACATGAAAACCATATCATAAAAGATGCACAACATTAAATTGAATGAAATGAGGACAATCTCTTTATCAGACTAATAAGTTGAGCAATTCTTCTTGGAGCAGTCAGTTAACTACGATGCCTGAGTCTCTTAGATCTCAGATTTACCAACCTGAGATATAATGATGGCTTGGGGGGGAAAGCTCGCCCCCCCCTTGGGCATGCACATTGATAAACAATATCACTTAACAGCCAATACTAACATTTGGCGAAGTTACAACTTACAAATATCTGTTGCAACAGAATAAGGGGCTAGTCAAGAGAATAAAATTTAAAGCACTAATTATTGGAGGATATGAGGCGAAGAAAAGAGAGAGGATTTAACACTAACAGTAATATGTCAGAGACTATGACATTAAATCCATGTTGCTCGGTGTCCAGAAAATTCGACACTTGCAAACTCCAGTCTTAGACATAGTCTGATATGCCCTATCCCCTACAGTCAATAAATTGAAGATTGTGGACAGCCTGCAGACAGATTCTGTTCCTAGTTCCATGTATTCATCATCAAGTTGTTTCATATTAATGCCGAGAAATAAAATTCCGCCTATAAATTGGCAATCTGTAAGCCTCCTTCTGATTTCTAACCAAATTTTATTATTTTCATGTTCTGTGCATAATGAATTATTAGACCAACATGCTTAAAATATCAACTGCCAAGTTGCTTGACGAGATGCAAGCAGCCTTTTATTGCAAGCAGACCTAATGGTGAGAATAATCTAATCTAGGAAGTATCGTCCTTCATTTTCATCCATCCACATCAGCAAAAAGAATAAGCTGCCTCCATTAACACGTTACAAGTAATGTCAACACGAATTTGTCAACGGGGAACGAGCGCTAAAGTATACGTTGCCCACTCCCGCCACTAGGGGTGCATTCGGTCCGGATATGGCTCGGATATGGTGCCTACCATATCCATATCCGCTTACTCATCTCGGATACGGTTACGGTTATGGATATACCTCGGTAAGGAAAATTCATATCCATATCCGCTAAAATCGGATACGGTTACGGATATACATGCGGATATATAAGCGGATATGTATGCAGATACAAAACGGATATGAGAAAGCTAGATAGTATTGAGAAAAACATAGTTCATGTGATACAAAAGAGTTCGTTTATATGTTCATTATATCTGAAAAGTTAAGATTAGACATATTGATCATCAAAATTAACCACAAATCCATAATCTAAGAATCGAAACTATCGTAAGAGTATGACTAATATGTATTCGGATATTTCGGATACGGATACGAATATTTCACTATAAAACCATATCCGTAACCATATCCTATCGGTTAAAGATTTGAGTAACCATATCCGTATCCTAACGGATACGGTTACAGATATTTCCTCGGATACGAATACAGTTTAGCACCCCTATCCGCCACGATCATAGGTGCAACATGCATTCTCCATATGAGGAGGTGTATATGATGCGAAACAATGTGATGCATGTATGAAGATTAATGACAACAATGCTTCGCCAAATCAGCGATCGATCTAGGCAGGAAGCTCAAGAACAAAGTGTAGCTTTCGATGAGTTTTAAGCAAAAAGTTGCAATGTACTAAGTTCAAATCTTTTGTAACTGATCCAGAAAATAAATGTAATGATTCGTTCTCTCAATACAGTTCAAATTGTAATATTTAGATAAGCAGAAATACTTGGCAACAGATTCGCTCGCTCACTTAATCAAACTGAATACAGCACAAGTACGATCGATAATAATATTGATAGCAACATGCAAGCAATAGCAGTTCCGAAAATATTTGGGCGAAAGAAAGTTAAACCTTCGTCGGGTTGTACCGGTTCGACGGGAGGCTCCTCGGGTGGTGGTTCGTACACGCCAAAAAGGAGGGGAGGAAGTTCTCCTCCGAGAGCGACGTAATTCGGGTGGAGCGGTGTATCTGGATGGAAACGCCGATGCCACGAACTGATTCCCAAGCTACTCTCTACGCTGTCAACGATCTGATGAGTCACACGCTCAACGTACTCGGGCACGCTCTCGAATGACTGATAATCAAACCACGGGGAAAGTTGTAGATCTACTATGCCGGTCTCTGGATCTAGCACGAGTCCGTCGTCAGCGTCGGGGTCAGCCATACACTGACAAAGCTCATAAAACCGGATCCAATCTCAATAACAATAAGGAGAGGAGACAAATTTGTCTCTTGTGGGAGTACTGTTCACAGAATCCAATAATAGGAGTAAGGAGTGTATTCTGGAATTAATCAAGTGGAAAGAAAACAAGAGAGGTGAACGGGTCTGTGGAGGAGAGAAAGAAAACGGGTGGTGGGGGTAGTTGACAAGGAGATGGGGGCGGCAAGAACAGGGGTGGTGGCGTCGGAAGGGGGGCTGGTCGCCTGGAGGTGGGGTGCGGCTGGGGGATTTGAAGAGGAGGCGGGTCGGGTATCAGGTGGGTAACGCAGAAGATGGCCACGGGAGGCGGAGGCAGGGAGGGTAGGTGGTGCTGGGTGGTGGCCGGAGGTAGGGGATTCGGAGGTGGGGCTTCGGGGCGGTGAAGATGGGATCAGGGGTTGATGTTGGCGGCGGTTGTTGATGGGGTGGCTACTGGTGGGGCGCGGTTGCTGATGAGGTGGCTGTGGTGGCTTGCGTCGGAGGGGGAGGCCGTCGGCCTGGTGGAGTTCGTTTGTGGGTTTGGGATTTAAGATGGAGGAGGAAGATGAACAGTGCAGTTTTTCGAATTTCTTTTGTTTTCTTTTTATTTTCTTTTGTGCTGTAGAAGAAACGAAAATGAACTTGCTAGGGTTTCACACCTCAATTGAGCAAATCAATTTCATTTTCATCTTCAATAATTCTTCAATCTGATTACAAGAGAGTTTAAATAAAGAAAAAAATACAGATTTGGAAAATCCTCTAAATCCCTCAAATCTCTCTCATAACCAAAATACAACCACTTAACTAATTAGCTGCCAAATGAAATTCGAAATTCGAAAATTTGAAATTCAAAAAAATTCAAATTTCAAACTAATTTATTACAATTGAAATCAAAACCATAGTGCTGCAACCTGGCGTCTCCTTCGCTGATAAACTCGGCGAAAATCCCGTGTATGTGTCCGGATGTCCCCATCATTCTCCCCGGGTGGGAGAGAACTCGACCCCGTCGAGTGTAAATCAGAACGGCTGTCATACTGCTCAAGAAGATCTGGATCCAGCCTCTACAAGTCATCCCTATCGAGCCAAGTGTCATCTGACTCAGGTCGCCCTTTCCAACGTACCAAATACCTGTGGATACCACCATTGCTAGTAGAAACAATGTTATCATCAATAATAGTATCAATGTCATGTGCTGTATATGTGGGTGATATCTGGGGAAGTGGAGGTAAAGGGGAGCTCTCAGAAATAGGCTCAGGGGCAGGCTCATCAACCAGTGGGTTGTCAGGGTTAAAATGTGGGCCTTTGTACTCTACTAAATCCTTAATATTAAAAGTCGAACCAATATTAAAACCTTCGGGAAGGTCGAGAACATAAGCATTATCATTAATTTTCTTGAGAATTTTAAAAGGTCCTGCACTTCTCGCATGCAACTTTTTAACAGTTCCCGGAGGAAACCGTTCCGGACGTATCCGAACCATCACATAATCACCAACATTAAACTCTTTAAACTTCCTTCTTAGATCTGCTCGCATTTTATAGTTAGCATTGCTGTCATTGATCTTCTTACTGATGTCTTTATGCAAGTCATGAATGCGAGATGCAAATGCGGATGCTGACTCAGATACTCTATGATATGCAGACACGGAGACAAGATCTATAGGCTGCCTAGGTTTGTAACCATACACGACTTCAGCTGGACTAACACCTGTAGACCTATTAACAGAGTTATTATAAGCAAATTCAGCAATAGGTAGATGTTGATCCCAACTCCTAAGATTCTCGCCAACTAGCGATCTTAATAGGTTACCTAAGCTCCGATTGACTACCTCAGTTTGACCGTCAGTCTGGGGATGAAAGGCCGTAGAGAATTGAAGTTTAGTTCCCATTTTATGCCAAAGGGTTTTCCAAAAATAACTTGTAAATTTAACATCCTTATCTGACACGATTGTTTTCGGAAGTCCGTGCAGTTTAACAACTTCATTGAAGTATAGCTTGGCCACATGAGAAGCATCGGAAGTTTTGAAGCATGGTATGAAGTGGGCCATTTTGGAGAAACGGTCCACAACAACAAAGACAGAATTGTGTTTTCTAATCGTTTTCGGAAGTCCTAACACGAAATCCATACTAACATCCTGCCATGGACAACTTGGCACAGGGAGAGGAGTGTATAAGCCAGTGTTCTGTTTACGTTGTTTCGCCAGCTGGCAGATGTGACATCGACCCACTAGTCTAACAACGTCGCGTTTAATGCCTGGCCAATAGAAGCGACTTTCAACTACCTCGACAGTCTTGTTGTTTCCGAAATGTCCTGCAAGGCCTCCAGCGTGTAATTCCCAAATTAAGAATTCTCTCAGGGAGGTGTCAGGAATACACAACTTGCGACAATGAAAAAGATATCCATCCTTCAGGAGAAAGCCATCAATTTCACGGGTCACTCCATCATTCAGCAAAGTATAAACTTCGCTAAAATCAGGGCACGATTCATATTGATCTTTGACTTTCTCAAAACCGATAACTTCCGCACTCAAAGTGGAGAGGAGGTGCATGCGACGACTGAGTGCGTCGGCGGCTTTATTCTCTACTCCCGCTTTATGTTTGATCGTGTAGGTATAATCCTGGAGGAACTCGACCCAACGACCATGCCTAGCGTTCAATTTCTTTTGGGAGTGAATATATTGAAGAGCTTCGTGGTCAGAATATATGACGAATTCTTGTGGGAGCAGATAGTGACGCCAGTGTCGAAGAGATTGTATCACCGCATAGAACTCTTTATCATAGGTGGAATAACGCTGCCTAGTATCATTCAGCTTCTCACTAAAGTAAGCAACGGGATGTCCTTCTTGAGACAGGACTCCACCTATACCAATACCAGAGGCATCGCACGCAATTTTGAAGACTTTAGAAAAATCGGGCAGACGCATAACAGGAGCCTGCGACATTCTTTGTTTGATCTCTTCAAATGCCTTGGTAGCAGATTTTGACCACTCGAACTCACCTTTCTTCAAGCAATCGGTAATAGGGACCATGATAGTACTGAAGCCCTTGATAAACCGACGATAAAAAGTAGCGAGTCCGTGAAAGCTTCGAACGTCTCTAATGTTCTTGGGTTCGGGCCATTCTTCAATAGCTCTGACCTTTTCAGGGTCAGCGGATACTCCTTCAGACGAGACCACGAATCCTAGAAAAATGACTTGCTGTGTAAGAAAAGTACATTTCTTAGGATTAGCGTAAAGTTGCTCTTTTCTTAACACGGCACAGACTTGACGCAGATGGTCCACATGCTGCTCATGAGAGTTACTGTAAATAAGGATATCGTCGAAGTACACCACCAAAAATTTTCCTGTGAAGGGGCGGAGTACTTGAGTCATCACTCTCATAAAAGTGCTCGGAGCGTTAGTCAACCCAAAGGGCATGACCATCCATTCGTACAATCCATCTTTTGTCTTGAAAGCGGTTTTCCATTCATCACCGGGACGGATGCGAATCTGATGGTAACCACTCTTTAGATCAATATTAGAAAAGATAGTGGCTCCAGACATAAGATCAAGCATATCATCCAACCGTGGAATGGGGAAACGGTATTTCACCGTGATCTTATTAATCGCATGGCTATCCACGCACATACGCCATGTTCCATCTTTCTTTGGCGTCAGTAATGCGGGGACCACACAGGGGCTCATGCTTTCTTTGATAAAGCCTTTCTTCAACAGCTCATCAACTTGCCTCTTCAGCTCTGCGTGCTCATTGGGGTTCATTCTGTAGTGAGGTAAATTGGGAAGGGTTGCTCCCGGGACTAAATCAATTGCGTGTTGGATATCACACATCGGAGGTAATTGGTCCGGGAGGTCTTCAGGAAAGACGTCAGAAAATTCTTCTAACATAGTAGCGACTTCTGGGGGAACCACGTTAGAAATATCCTTCGGAGCTTCTCTAGCGGCGAGGGCGAAAATAGGAGCTCCGTTGGCCAGTTCACGGTCAATTTCTTTGGCTCCAATCAGGTTAACACCTTGGGAAGATTTATTTGGGTCGGTCTTCTTGTCATTTCCTTTTGGTTGAACCGGAAGGATCTTGACCTTCTTCCCGTCGTGTTCGAACAATAGCATGTTGGTTCGCTCGAAGATATGAACGTCGTTATCAAATAACCAGGGCCTTCCAAGAATAACTTGACCCACATCCATTTTCAGAACATCACACCAAACTTTGTCCTTATAAATGGAAAATTGAAGAGGGACTAGGCATCTCTCTTGAACATTAAGGGCGGTGTCGTTAATCCATGATATCTTGTATGGATTAGGATGGGGTACAACCTTGAGACCAAGCTTAGTGATCATAGCTGAGGAGACCGCATTGATACAACTTTCACTGTCCACGATCACCTTACAATTTTTATCACCAATCTTTATGAACGTATGGAAAATAGAAGTACGTCTCCAATCATCAACAGCCTTGGGTTGAGAGATGGCGCATCTGATAACTGATACGGTAGGAGTTTCAATTTTTCTAAGACAACCTAAGATAGTATCATCTGCATCATCCTCGAAATCATCGGTATCATCATCAACTTGATGGACAAACTCGTCACCTTCAGATTCAGGCTCGTATTCGTATTGTCCATCAATGATAGCAACCTTGTGACGGGTCGGACAGTTCGCAGAAACATACCCATATCCTTGGCATTTGTAGCACTTGACGTGAGCTCCAATCTTGGAGAAATCTCTCTTCGGTTCCTTGCCTTTGGGGTCGACTTTAGATTGGGAAGAACTGGGGTTAGATTGACTCGAAGGATGACTAGAAGTAGTGGCACGGGAAGAATGAGTTTTGAAGTCCTGATTCCTATAAGATTGATGGGACTTGGCTTCATCTAGATCTTGAACTAGTGCGTAAGCTTTCTCAAGAGTGTCTATTCCCCTAGCAAAGAGTTCGTTTTGTAGATCGCTTCTCAATCCAGCTCTAAATTTCGACAAAACTTTCATTGGCGCCTCTTGTTCAATGGTGTTGCATCGCGTGAACAGTTCGTCAAATTGTGCGACGTAGTCTTTCGCGGATTTGGTTCCTTGAGTGAGACGATGCCACTTATCTAGCAATCGATGATAAAATGATGGAGGAAGGTATTTCTGTTTAAGCTCGTTGGTCATTTCTCGCCAAGTGGTAATCGGTAACTCGCCTCTAATGTGTCTTAACGTTTCGAGGTTGGTCCAATATTGACAAGCAGGTCCGGTAAGTTTCATAGCGGCGAATTTGACCTTTCGGGGTTCCGTCAGGGCGTACCAATCAAAATAACGATCCATGCTCTTCAGCCAGTCCAAGAAAACTTGTGGGTCGAGCTTGCCGTCAAAGGTTGGGGCGTTGATCTTAATACTCCTCAGGTATTGCGCATCTGGATCAGGTACTGGGACCCGTTGAACGATGTTTCCATAGCCTTGACCTTGCAGCGGCGAGGCGAAGTGTTCATAACCTTGACCTTGCGGTGGTGGGGTTGCAACACGAGCTTCTTCGAGCCTAGCAAACTTTTCGTTGGTTTCATTTCGGAGATTCGTTAAACCCTGGACTACGGCACCTAATTGTCTTGCTAGCTCATCGAGTTTCTTATAGAGTTCGGGATCGTTGCTACCTGACATACTGGACTCACTAGTCGACTCACTTGACTCTCCTAAACGATAGGGTAGACCGGTACGAGTGGGCATGCACTAACAAGTAAATGCAATGAAATATGTGTACTAATAACTAAAGAGATGATTTTTTTTACGACTCAACTAATAAAATTTCCTAACCTAGAACCAGGTGCTCTGATACCAAAAATGATGCGAAACAATGTGATGCAGGTATGAAGATTAATGACAACAATGCTTCGTCAAATCAGCGATCGATCTAGGCAGGAAGCTCAAGAACAAAGTGTAGCTTTCGATGGGTTTTAAGCAAAAAGTTGTAATGTACTAAGTTCAAATCTTTTGTAACTGATCCAGAAAATAAATGTAATGATTCGTTCTCTCAATACAGTTCAAATTGTAATATTTAGATAAGCAGAAATACTTGGCAACAGATTCGCTCGCTCACTTAATCAAACTGAATACAACACAAGTACGATCGATAATAATATTGATAGCAACATGCAAGCAATAGCAGTTCCAAAAATATTTGGGCGAAAGAAAGTTAAACCTTCGTCGGGTTGTACCGGTTCGACGGGAGGCTCCTCGGGTGGTGGTTCGTACACGCCAAAAAGGAGGGGAGGAAGTTCTCCTCCGAGAGCGACGTAATTCGGGTGGAGCGGTGTATCTGGATGGAAACGCCGATGCCACGAACTGATTCCCAAGCTACTCTCTACGCTGTCAACGATCTGATGAGTCACACGCTCAACGTACTCGGGCACGCTCTCGAATGACTGATAATCAAACCACGGGGAAAGTTGTAGATCTACTATGCCGGTCTCTGGATCTAGCACGAGTCCGTCGTCAGCATCGGGATCAGCCATACACTGACAAAGCTCATAAAACCGGATCCAATCTCAATAACAATAAGGAGAGGAGACAAATTTATCTCTTGTGGGAGTACTGTTCACAGAATCCAATAATAGGAGTAAGGAGTGTATTCTGGAATTAATCAAGTGGAAAGAAAACAAGAGAGGTGAACGGGTCTGTGGAGGAGAGAAAGAAAACGGGTGGTGGGGGTAGTTGACAAGGAGATGGGGGCGGCAAGAACAGGGGTGGTGGCGTCGGAAGGGGGGCTGGTCGCCTGGAGGTGGGGTGCGGCTGGGGGATTTGAAGAGGAGGCGGGTCGGGTATCAGGTGGGTAACGCAGAAGATGGCCACGGGAGGCGGAGGCAGGGAGGGTAGGCGGTGCTGGGTGGTGGCCGGAGGTAGGGGATTCGGAGGTGGGGCTTCGGGGCGGTGAAGATGGGATCAGGGGTTGATGTTGGCGGCGGTTGTTGATGGGGCGGCTACTGGTGGGGCGCGGTTGCTGATGAGGTGGCTGTGGTGGCTTGCGTCGGAGGGGGAGGCCGTCGGCCTGGTGGAGTTCGTTTGTGGGTTTGGGATTTGAGATGGAGGAGGAAGATGAACAGTGCAGTTTTTCGAATTTCTTTTGTTTTCTTTTTATTTTCTTTTGTGCTGTAGAAGAAACGAAAATGAACTTGCTAGGGTTTCACACCTCAATTGAGCAAATCAATTTCATTTTCATCTTCAATAATTCTTCAATCTGATTACAAGAGAGTTTAAATAAAGAAAAAAATACAGATTTGGAAAATCCTCTAAATCCCTCAAATCTCTCTCACAACCAAAATACAACCACTTAACTAATTAGCTGCCAAATGAAATTCGAAATTCGAAAATTTGAAATTCAAAAAAAATTCAAATTTCAAACTAATTTATTACAATTAAAATCAAAACCATAGTGCTGCAACCTGGCGTCTCCTTCGCTGATAAA
>BQKN01000484.1:417788-469783 GCA_022839385.1 Asparagus kiusianus | reverse complement strand
TCCCATGAGGATCACTAAGTTCCGAAGAGAAGATACACCCGTATCATGGGTCCCCTCTTTAAGAACTTGAAGTCCCGTTCAAGTTAGAACTTCAGCTGAGGAAACTCGCGAGCCCCTCCTTCCTTGTTGAACCACTTAGCCTTACTAGGAACTTGACCTTGACGTCCAATGAGAAACGACTCCTTCATTCCCCGTCTTGTCGTGGTCGTCTTTCGCTCCAAAATGCAGTCTTCCTTCAGCGGCTCCTCTCTATCAAACCACAAGTCATCAACATGCGGTAAGATCACCTTGTCATCACCTTCATCGTCCAGTAATGGAGGCTCAAACAACTTCAAATACTCGGTGTTGATCACCGAATACATGCCTAAGTAAGGCGGCAAATCCAATCGAAAAGCGTTGTCGCCAATCTGATCGAGAATCCGAAACGGACCATAACGAATAGGCTTCAACTTCTTCCCTTCTCCTTTTAACCTCTCCTTACTCAATTTTGACCATACCATATCGCATTTACCAAAGTTACAAGGAACCCGATGTTGATCATGCTTCGCCTTGTACTTAGCTTGTGATTTCTTCAATTGAGCTTCAACCGTAGCATGAATATGTGCAATCTTCTCGAGAAATCGCTGAGCACGTTGTCGTTCACTCCCCTCCTTACCGTCCACTGTGGCTTCACACGAAAACACAAGATCGAACGGGCTCGGCGGTAAAAATCCATAACAAGTCTCAAATGGTGACTTTCCGGAAGATCCATGAATCGCCCGATTAAAAGTAAACTGCAAATATGGTAAACTCTCATCCCAAGTCTTAGGATGCCTGGAATTATACCCCCGCAACATGTGCACCATAGTCCGGTTGACTACCTCCGTTTGTCCGTCTGTTTGTGGATGAAAGGTCGTGCTCTTCTTCAATTTAGTGTCCATCAAACTCCACAAAGAATCCCAAAAATGCCCGAGAAAACGGCTATCCCGATCCGAAATAATCGAACTCGGCAACCCAAAGTGCTTCCACACATGCTCAAAGAATAATTGTGCTGCACCCGCTCCCGTCACGGTCTTCTTATAAGGAATCAATATCACCATCTTGCTGAACCGGTCCACCACAACGTACAAATAGTCATGTCCACGCTTCATAGTCGGCAACCCTCCTAGAAAATCCATAGAAATGCTCTCTCACGACCTAGAAGGAACCGGTAATGGTAGGTACAATCCCCTCTTCCTATTAGAAGGCTTCGAAATACAGCATAACTTACACCCTCCAACATACTTGGTCACATCATCAAGCATTCGTGGCCAAAACACATGTCGTCGTAGATTGAGAAGCGTCTTTTGAATGCCAAAATGCCCTTGCACACGTGAGGTATGTGCTTCCCGAATCCACTGTAACCTATCACCATCCTCCGGAATACATAGTGATGTCCCACGATACAACAAGCCATCCTCTCCAAGTGCATACTCCCCCCTTCGACCAGCCTTCGCCTGCTCAAACACACTACCGAAGTCTCTACTGGATGTGTACAGCTATACATACTCTAAAGGAACTAAGGGCTGAATACGCGTCGCCACCAATAAAGACCTTATCGGCGGACGAGATAACATATCGGCCAACTTGTTCGTCACCCCCTTCTTGTACCTAATAATGATGTTGAAAGACATCAAATAAGACATCCACTTCATGTGTCGTGCCTGCTGTAGCTTCGTCTGGGCATGTAAGAACTCCAACGGCTTGTGATCCGAATGCACGACTACCTCCTTCCCTAACAAGTACACCCTCCAATGCTTAATTGCTTGATATAGTGCATAAAACTCCTTGTCGTAGGTTGGATAGTTCGCCACAGCCAAGGTTTTAAATATCGAATGTCGGGTTCATGTCGTTCGGCCAAAATTCATGTCGGATAGCGGAAATCGGGGATATATCGGAGGACATGAAAAAATATCGGATTGCCATATCGGATAGGTTGATATAATATCATAAACGGAATCTTCACATACTTGATAATTATATTGTCTAAACATATGAAAAAGTACATATGAGAAGGGTCTTCATTTTCACAAGCAACCACCAAGTTTTTGCTTTTGCATAGAAAACCAAATAGACACTAGAACAGCTTAACTACATATGTTTAGACAATTCTTATTAAAGTATAATAATTATCCAGAATATAAAAATTACTAATACAATTCTTTATCACAACTTTATTTATTAATGTAAAGATTTATTAATTGTTCAATTTAAGAATTTATGTTATTATAAAAGTCACTTCATAATTTTACACTCAAAGAAAAAGATTATAAAAAAATGTTCACATACAAAGCGCGTGCATTATACTAGTAGGGATAAAAAGAAAATTCTACTGAAATTAAAAATTAAACTCGTAATTGCTATTCTAAACTACTTAACTGCATCGACTAACAATTGCAGGATTTTTATTATATATCTGTCATTTCTCCAACAAGAAACTAGTAAAACCGAAGTATATGTGCAACTAATACAAATAAATTCATGTGTTCTTATAGCCTTTCATTATAAAGAAAACACATGCAATAACAAGTAATTAAAACCTATAGCAAGCACCCATATGGGTAGTGGATAGGAAACAATGTGAAACTTTACATAAATAGAAGGTGAAAGATATTGCAAATCATATGATTTCAACATGTCAATGTGAAACCGATATTTCTGAATTTTGGCCGATATTTGATGGCCGAAATGTCGCCCGATATATCCGCTATTTTTCGACGTCCCCGACATGACCTCAAAAACGCCATACGCATTAAATTCAACAATTTCGTGGCGGCTAGGCTCCGAATCCGCAATATCGGCCGCCATGTCCGACATGGCGGCCGATAATTAAAACATTGGCCACAGCACCCGAAAACTTCTCAGAATGGTATTCCACCGGCTTCCCATCCTGAATCAACACCGCGCCCATCGCATAACTAGACGCGTCGGTCTCCACCTCGAAAGTCCGCTGTAAATTCGGCAACGCCAACACCGGTGCCTCCGAGATCTTCCTTTTTAGCAACTGAAAAGCCTCCTCATGCGTCCTCCCCCACTCAAACTGAACTTTAGCCTTTGTGAGGCCATGTAACGGTGCCGCATAAGTCGAAAAATATCGAATAAACTTGCGCAAATACTGGCAAGCCCCCATGAAGCTCCTCACCTCAGTCACTGTCTTCGGCGTCGGCCACTTCGTGATCACCTCCACCTTGCCTGGATTTATCCTCCGTTGGTCCTTCCCTACGATGAAGCCGAGATACACCAACTCGTCCTTCCCGAACTCGCACTTCTTCCCGTTGAGCTTCAGCTGTCCGTCCTGCAACACTCCAAAGACCCTCTCAACATGAACGAGATGCTCCTCCCAAGTCCTGCTGTACACCAAGATATCATCAAAGTAAACTATCACAAAATCCTCTATAAAAGGTCGCAACAAATCATTCGTAAGCCTCATAAAGGTAGCCGGAGCGTTGCACAATCCGAACGGCATCACCTTCCACTCGAACAGGCCCTGCTTGGTTTTGAACGCAGTCTTCCAAGTGTCTTCCTCCCGAATCCTCACCTGATGGTAACCTGACTTCAAATCCAGCTTCGTGAAAAACCTCGCTCCCTCCAACTGGTCCATAAGATCATCGATCCGCGATAATGGGTAGCGATTCTTGATGGTTATCTTGTTGAGCGCCCGGTAATCTACGCACATGCGCCAACCTCCATCCTTTTTGGGCACCAACAACACTGGTGACCCGCAAGGCGAACAACTCGGCACAATCACTCCCGTCTCCAGGAGCTCCTGAACCTGCTTCTTGATCTCCTCGGACTCCTGTATTGATGTGCGGTATAGGCCTATGTTAGGTAAAGAACTCTCCCCGGTCAACATAATCTCATGCTCTACACCTCGACGTGGTGGTACTCCCGTGATCTCCGAAAACAAGTCCGCATACTTGGCCTTTAACCTTTCAAGATCTTCCTCCTGAAGCTTGCTCAAGGTGGACAAGCACATCCTACTCAGCTGCTCTTCATACGGCCGAATGAACAATAAAACGAACTTCCTGTCCGCATTCACCAACCTCTTAGCCTGAGTCACCGTCACCAAGCTCGTCTTCTGTGGAAGAGATGCCGAACGAAAAATGAATTGCTCGCCATCCTTGGTGAATGTATACTTTTGGGCTCGCCGATCATATACTGCGTATCTATCCCACAAATAAGGATTGCCCAAAATAACTTGGCAAACATCCAACGGAACCACGTCGCATGTGACCTCGTCAATATACGACTCATGGAGTGCAAATCTGAATGAACACTGGTTCACCACACTCAATCCCGCTTCCTTCTGAATCCACCTTAATGGATAGGGCTTCGGATGCTTCACCGTCTTCAATCCCAGCTTCTGTACTAATGCCTCAGATATCAGATTTTTCTGACTTCCTGTATCTACAATAGCATCCACTAAACTGGTCTTGACCTGCAACTTTAGGACAAAAAGCTGCTCCCTCGGGTCGTCATCTTCTTTAGTGGCCTGCTTCCCTGTCATAAGGTTGAGGCTGCCATTAGGTTTAGTCATCCCGGGAACCTCCTTCGGACCCTGTGCTATCACGTGCGTCTTCTTCTCCTCCTTCTTCAACCATTTTGGTTTCAGATGAGGATACTTATCCCAGCAACGATCAGTCACGTGTCCTGTCTGTTTGCGGTGATTGCATGTCAATCCTGTTTTCCCCGAGTCACCCTTCTTCTTCTCATCCTTAGACTGAGAGCCACCCGTCTTGCTCCCCGATGGTTTAGAATCCCCCTTTGTCTCGTTGCCCTTCTTCTGCCTGCCCTCAATGGCTATGGCCTTCACGCTCGCCTCTGCGATCATCTCAACCGAAAACAGCTTCATCTCCTTCCGGATGTAATCATTCAGACCCGCCATGTACTTCATGAAGATGGAGTACTCGTCCGTTACGATATTTAGAACCATCGCCTGCTGTTGAAACTCCGTCGTGTATTCTTGAACGGTTTGATTAAACTTTTGCCGTAACCCATACCACTTGTACCAACGCTCCTCAAGGAACCCCACTGGATAGAACTGTTTCCGAAGTAGCTCCTTGAACTTGTTCCACGATGCCGCTTTCTTCTCCTGTTTGCAATAGGATTTCCACCACGTCAACGCCTGCCCTGAAAGCTTCAATGTCGCGAACACTATCTTCTCCTTGGACGAATATCCGTAGAGAGTGAAGTACATCTCCATACGTTCGATCCAATCATCAAGCTTCTCCACATTGATACTCCTATCATAAACAGGAATCTCAACCTTGAAGTCGATCTTCAGATTCTGGTAATTATTCTTACCCCCTTGATGTCCAACAGTCTTGACAATCTCAGTCTCCCCCTCTGAATCAGATTCCTCACTCTCTTCGTCGGATTCGACGAGTTTTTTCTTACCCTTCAAAGAAGATTCCTCCTTTTTGTCACCTCCGTTGATGAGACCTACAAGTTGAGTAAGAATCGTCCCGATCGTCGCAATCTGCTTCTCCATGGCATCAATTCTTGCTGAATTATCTGCTTCAGTCATCTTCTCCTTCCTTAATTTCTGGACTCCCTCCAAGAAAATAAGAATCTTGTCAAGCTTCCTGTATTACGATCGAGTTAGGACCATGCACAGGATACCCCCTTCGTAGGATCTGATCGCTCTGATACCAACTTGATACGAGTTGCCGTGCGAGCACCTTTGATCGCGGAATTATCAAAGGTGTGTTGAGGAAAAAATAATAAGAACACAAGAATAACTCAGATTTTGGGCGAAGGAAAATACCTTCTCTAGATTATGAGTATGCAATTTACAATCTCTCACGATCTCACTCTAGAATTGAAGAACAAGCTCTCCAAATCTCAATTACAAGTTAATCTCTCTTGATTTAACTCTCTGATTGTTTAGAAACCCTAAAACAATCCTTTTTATAGGTGTACAAACGTGGATGACAATTTGGTAAATAACCAGACCCAAAACCAACAGGAATTCGTGTGAACAGAATCCCAAACGAACCAGGAAACCCTCGACGAGTCGACTAATGACTGAGATGAGTCGACTCGACAGAAACTGGACAGAAACTCAAACCAGCGATGAGTCGACTCATGACTGAGATGAGTCGACTTGACAGAAACTGGACAGAAACTCAAACCAGCGATGAGTCGACTCATGACAGTCATGAGTCGACTCAACCTGATGAGTCGACTCAAGACTGTTATGAGTCGACTCAAGACTGTTATGAGTCGACTCAAGACTGTTATGAGTCGACTCACAGGCTGAAAACTGGATACTTCGATTCTTTTGCTCGTCGTTCCGTTCCACGTTTTCTCCTGCGTTCCCTTGTACTGCTTGACACCTCTATTCTCATGCTATCATGAGAATCATCTATCCTCAAGCTCCCATGAGGATCACTAAGTTCCAAAGAGAAGATACACCCGTATCAAGATTGACGCCTAGCACCTAGGCGGATATCTTCCTTTGTTTAAGTGGGGGTGGCGAAAGTTTTCTGAAAATCGAAGGAGGTGGAGGTGTTCACAGTTTGTGGATGAGGCAAGAAGAGTCAGAGGAGGTTGGAGGACGTGAAGGCTGAAACAAAAGGAAATCACGACCAAAACCTAAGTGGTGCAGTTTGAGCAAGTGACCTACGCTGTCCTAGGTGCTCCCATGGCTTAGGCGGCTGACCTAGGTACCGCTTAGGCCTAGGCATGTCCCTAAACGGGCTAGACGCCCACTTTTTAAAACATTGCCATATAGAAGGTTCATATGTGATGCAGGACAAAACCATAACTAAATTCAGCATAAGTTCTAATTAAGATTTTAGTTAGGATTTTATTTTTAAGGATTTTATTTTCCATTTAGTGGAGATATTTAGTCAGGAACGAATTCGTTGCTTAGATAAGATTGAATTTTTTATTTTGTTAGGATGTGTTATTTGATCTTATCTATTGGTTGGGTTAGATTTTGTTTTATTCCTATAAAAGGAGTTGTATTTCTTCATTTTTTAGGAGGGATGAGAGAAGAATGTTAGTGAAAAATCTGCATGTGAATTGCAACTAGTATTAAGCATATGAGATATGTGACATGCCCGGGTGTGAGACCTATATCAGTATTTTGTTCTATTCTTAAATGAAGAGTGAAATTTTATTATTTGTATTTTTATTTTATTTGATCTTGTCGTTCCCTATCATTTGGTATCAAAACCGAAAAGATCTATCTTTATAGCTTTGACATCATCGATGCAAAAATTCAAAGTCCATTAATGCTATGCAATTTTAAACTTAAGGACAAGTTTCGTCAAGAGGGAGGAGAGAATAATATTTATGATAAATCAACATGTGAATTGTAGCTAGTATTAGACATGTGAGGTGCTGGTATGCGAGGTACCCAGAGTGTGAGAACCATATTTGTATCTTTTCTAAATTCTTAAATGAAGAGTACAATTTTATTATTTCTATTTTCGTTTTATTGGATCCAAATAAGTTCGATCAAGAATCTCCATAATGTCATTCCTCATCATTTGGTATCAGAGCCGAAAAGATCTATCTTTATAGCTTTGACATCGGCGATACAACAATTCAAAGTCCATTAATGCTATGCAATTTTAAACTCAAGGACGGAGGAGGAAGAATGTTTATGAGAATTCTACATGTTAATTGCAGCTCATCTGAGATGCTAGCATGTGAGATGCCCCGGTGTGAGTCCATATTTGTGCTTTTTGCTATTCTTAAATGAAGAGTGTAATTTTATTATTTATATTTTTAATTTATTTAATCCAAATAAGTTCAATCAAGAATCTCTATCTTTTCCTTACCAATCAATATGTTTTAAGCGATTTAGAAAAATGGGATAGTGTCCAAGGAGAAACCATGATGGATTCTAGAAAGGAACAAGTGCCTAAGGTATATTGATGTGTTAGAAGACATCACATAATAAAGAAACAACTAAGATGAGAGCAATATAAAAGATCCAATCTTGATCACCATAGGCTTGCATCAAGGATTAACATTAAGTTGCTATCTCTTTTCCATTAGTTACAGATAAACTTATTAGGTATACATACGATGGCGCTACATGTGCATATTACCAGTCGATAAAGTACTCTTTACGTATTAAGGTAAAGTAGGACTCTAGAATCTAAAGGACTCAGAATTGTTAGATTGAAACATGAATAAGAATGTGAAGTTAACTAAATTGTGAGAAATAATGTGTATATTGTATGAGTATGTGGTTAAGAATATATTCTACGAGCATGGGGTCAAGAAATATCTTAGGATCAACCATTTTAAAATGATAAAATTGAGGGAGATGTTGTTCACACTTTTAAAGTGGAATAGGAATATGTGTGTACTTCTGGGTTGTTTCGTTAAACTATTTTTAATGAAACATGGGAGCTAGTTACCCACTGTTTTACTTTAAAAAAGTCTCGCTTAAACTTAAACTCACAAACTCATTACATAATATCCAGCATTGATTATTCATCTCCCTTACTGAAGCTCAATACTGAACCTGTAACCTGCTACAACTTGGCCAGCTCCCCCAAAATTACCACAAAATGGGTTTTGGTTGAATGTCCCTCGCTTACTTTGAGGCAGGACAGAAGACAAGAGGTAAACTCTTATTAAAGATCCAACATAAAATGAAGAAACTTACTTTAGAAATGTGGGTATGCACTAGATAGAGGGTAAAAAATGAGCGCATCTATAGAAGGTTAGAGATTACTCCAATTAAAGATAATTTGTGGCAATTGATTTGCCACGTCATGCACCAATAAGAAGAAATGATGAAATTATAGTTAATGAGCAAAAAGGAATACAGACAGACCTAAAAGAAATTAGTTGAAAGTAATTAAGAATGATATGTTAATAGCTAATGGAGGAAATTTACCCCATAATAGCACCAAATGGAAAGATAAGATCTAAGTAAACGACCTATTTGATGATGATGATGATGATTATTACTACTATTACTATTACTATTACTATTATTATTACTATTACTATTACTATTACTACTATTACTATTACTACTATTACTATTACTATTACTACTATTACAACTATTACTACTATTATTATTAGAGATTAATGAGTATCCTTGATAAAGAGGGGGATTCCCTCCTTAACAATGATGTGACACAATCTCCATCATGTGAAATTCTCTCTTCTACTTTATTCTCTCTCCTTCACAAGGTGGGGATTGTGCCACATCATTATCAAGGAGGAAAATCCCCTTCTTGTCAAGGATACCCATTAATCTCTTATTATTATATCCTAATGATGCAAGTCTATAACCACATTGCAACATAATTGTTTCCAGGATTCGCACGTAATAAACCACACTAACAAACAAGCAAGGAAGCTGCTGGCTATTAAAACATGCAAATGTTCTCTCTAAAATTTGCTACAAAATTGACAAAAGAAAAGAAAATCCCAAACTAACTAACCAAAAGTGTTTTACTCAGTTACACATGATCGCAATTTGCTTTCAAAAATAATGTACATGGTTGTATCTTTATTAAAAAAAACATCCATAAGATTGATATGCTCTGCAGTGAGCATAAAAACTGAATTAAATTCTATCATAGCTAATATCAAGTAAGTATAAAAACTGAATAGAAAATTTTATAAAATGTTTGAAAAATAACCAAACAGTGTTCCAAAAAATAACTCAAAGCAATTCTGCACATCCCAAAATTCCTTTGTGCTAATCCCGTAAAAAATATCGTAAAAGAACAATTGAGTTTGCATTCATTCCATGCCCACGCATACGAATTCAACTCGATAATTGATCTACACCCAGAATGAAAAACTCCTCCATAGCAACCAATTTAAGCACAACCAATTAAAGAAAAAAATTTACTCATTAAACCAATTTCAGCACAATCCAATCAAAGGGATTGAGGGAGAGATCGAGAGAGAGGGTTCGAGTTATTACCTGCGTCGGCGTCGGTCTCGAGAGAGGAAGAAGTGATGGGTCTTCGACGGGGGAGCTCGACGTTGGCGTCGACATAAGGAGGGAGGGTCTTCTACGGGCCAAATATCGGCGTTGACAGTGGGAGGAGGGAGGGTCTTCGACGGGTCAAATCTCGGCTGTCGGCGTCGGTCTCGACAGCAGGAGGCGGGAGGAGGGAGGGTGATCGATAGGGACAAATCACAGCGTCGGCGTCGACAGCGGGAGGAGGGAGGGTGATCGACCGGGGGAAAAGGACGATGGGGGTTTGGGGGTAGAGCGGGGGGGGGGGGGTTGGTGTTTGATAGCTGGCCTACGCTCTTTTCCAAGGTTTTAAGTATCGGCCGATATGTCCGACATGTCGGCCGACATATCGGTTTGAGGGCTTGACCGACACGACATGGACGTTTTCAACTCGTATGTTGGTTTTCAGGGTCAAATTGGAAATATCAGGGTCATCTCGGGCATATTGGCCTATTTTTTAGCATTGAAAAATCGATCGATATGGTACGTTTTTTTAAGATCTGTTTTTTGTTATCGGGTTTGGATTTAGTGATAAATACCCAAACTCGTTTGACCCGTTCTCATGTTTAAGGGTTTCTTATGAACCCGATAGAAAGAATTTATGAACCCAAATCCATATATTATTTACTTTTTTATATGTTTAGTCTATAGAATTTATAAAGTATGCTTATATTGAATTTATAAATGCTTAGATTATATTTAGGACATGATATTATACATATGCGCACTACCCGATATGACAATCCGATATTTAGTCAATGTCCCCCGATATATCCCCGATTTTCGCTATCCGATATGAATTTCAGCCATCCGACATGAACCCAACATCCGACATTTAAAACCTTGCTCTTTTCAAAATGAGGGCTCATTTGCAAAATTCCCTTTGATTGCTTACACCCATTGAAATAAGATCTGTGGCTGAGATATGGCCACATCAGCTCCATAGGAGGAAACTCCCTCCTATGTCAATGACCTCCATTAATCTCTTACTATTATTACTATTACTATTACTATTACTACTATTACAACTATTACTATTACTACTATTATTACTATTATTCATTTTATTTTAAATTTTTTATTTTTATTTACTTATTTATTTATTTATTTATTTATTTTTTATGTTTTGAAAAATAAGTTGAGTATGCAAAATAGAGACAGAAAAACCTAAACTATCAAAGAATTGATAGCTTCTTCCATATCTCAGATGCAACAAAGATTGACTTAACGATGGGTCACAAAATTAGACATTTCTTATTTCATAATCTTCGACAAGGTAAAGAACCAACATCTTCACAATTAACCTATACAATTTGTTAGCAGCAATAAAATCTCACGTTTTCACCAATTTCCAACAATTAGGGCAGAATTAATCTCCAAGATTGCAACTTTATACCTGCTTTCCAAGAATCAAGAGCCCCGGCTTCTCAGCCTCCACAAGCGACCGAAGAATCTTCGCCACCGACAGCGGGTAAACCTGCACCGTGTTCCCCGGGTCCACGTGCACCGCACGGTCGGCGCCCATGGCCAGCGCCGTCCGCAGCGTGTCAGCGCACTGCGCGGGGCCCACCGACACGGCGACGACCTCCGACGCGGCGCCGGACTCTTTGATCCTCAGCGCCTCCTCCAACGCGATCTCGCAGAAAGGGTTCATCGACATTTTCACATTGCTCGTCTCAACTCCGGTCTGGAATAAATAATTAAGAGAAGGGGTTTAATGTAAAAACAAGTTATGAGGAGTGCTTGGGATAAATTTGGCACCTTGTCCGGTTTAACTCGGACTTTGACGGCGTAATCGACGACTCGCTTGACGGCGACGAGGATCTTCATTTTTGAGGTTTTCGGTGAATTTTGGGTTCGCCGAAACTGAAGAGGAGCTTATGGTGCCGTGTTAGCTTTGCTCGAGAACTCAGACTGAGGTCTGTCACGTGCAGTGCACAAGCGTTTTGTGGATCACTGTCAGGGCCGGCCCTGTTGTATTGTTTGGGTTGTTCAAGACCAATTCAATTTTTGTTGCTCTTTATATTAAAATTTGATACAAACAATAACGATAAAAATAAATACATATAATATAATTTAGCGTTCTATATTGGGCTCAAACTGATAATATTCTCTTGCAAAACCAATATTCATATAAGAAAAGATTACATTTATGCTACAATTTAATTCAAAAAATAATTCTCCTAGAATTTTTTGAAGCAAATTCTTCAATTAAGTCATCATACTGAAGTTTCTCCAAGTATTCATTTTTAATTGATATCATTGCCAATCCATTCAATTGTTCATGTGACATGGTAGTCGAAGATAACTTTTTATCAATTTCAACTTGAAAAAACTTCTCTCCGCCGAGGCAACCGTAACTGTGATAGTTAACAAAATCCGATAAGCAACTCATGTATATTGAAAGTCACCATCATCCCAATAAGATCTTACGAAGTCAATGATGTCTATTGATTTAGTCACTTCCTTCGGCAACATTGTTTGCAAAGCTCGTACGTCATTGAATAAATCTTTCCCATGTATATCACATTGTTGGTTGTGTTCCAAGTATCTTTGTAATTTAGTGCAATGTTCCATCAATTTTTCTTCATCAATACTCATGAACTTTGCATTAAACAAAAATCCGAAGATTTCTTCATAGAGCTCGAATTGTTAAAAACGATCTTTGAGTGATGTAAGAGCTTGATCAATAATGTGGAGGAAATAGGAAACTCTAAAATTATCCTCCGGTGATTGACTACCTTCAGCATTCGCCTCCACATCCTCATCAAAATGCTTCTTTCTACGAACCACTCTTTTTATCGGAAATGCCGGATCGATACCAACATCATTAGCAAGTTCATTGGCTTCTTTCATCATGTTTTCAAAACCGTCTTCTCTAAACTTTTAAAAGAAAACAATAAGCTTGTTTATTCTTGTAATTGCATCCTCCAAATTCATCTCTTCTTGTTGAAGAACTTTGCTAACTTGATTGACTTTATCTAAAATCTTATACCAAATACACAAGCTAATCAAGAACTGAAAATCCTCCAAAGCATTTGTACACAAGCCTTTAGCTTCTGCCATCTCTATGTCCTCTTTAGAACTATTTGCAATTTCAATCAAAGCGTCTCTCAACTCTGGTGCTTGATATCGGACTGCTTTAACACTTTCAACATGACTTTCCCAACGAGTAACCGACAATGGCTTTGATGTCAGACCATTTACATATGTTTTAAGAACATCACACCGATGTGTTGATCCAGCAAACAAGGTGTATACCTTTTGCACATATGCAAAAAAAAAATCTAGCTTTGACATAAGATTTTGTCATATCGTATAGTGTAAGGTTTAAGCTATGGCACCCACATGGTATATAAAAAGCTCGATGATTTATGTCAAGAAGTCTTCTTTGTACACCTTGATGTTTACTGTAGGCTGTCTAAAAATCATAATAGATAGCTGATGCCCCATCAAAGACCAATAATGGAAGTTATAATCCGACGACTTCCAGAAGGTTATAATTTGAAGACTTTTACGTAGATCGATGAAGGTTACAATCTGATGACCTTCACAACAACCGATGAAAGCTCTAGTTTAACAGCCTTCACAATCAACATCGGGAGTTACAACCTGACAACTCTCATATTTTCGAGCAGCCAAGGCGAAGATCACTCAACAATGGTCTTTACAACGCTCTACAGAAGAAGTTATAAATCATTAGCTCCTTCTAAAACGCGGAATTCAGCTTCGCGTTTTAGTTCTTGAAACGTAGGCAACCCCCGTGTTTCCAAACCTTAGCAAACAAAACGCGGGCGGCCCTCGTGTTTTTCAACATCCAGCGGGAGCCCAACTCCACGTCTCTAGTCTAAAACGCTTCACCTTCGTGTTTTTTAACATCCAGCGGGTGCCCAACTCCGCGTCTCCAGTCTAAAACACGGAGTTAGGGTCCTAAACGCTAACTTGGGCATTGTTTGACTCATTCAACATGAGCTGAACGGTTCCAAAACCGTTTTCCACGATTTGGGGGCGGTTACACCCCACTTAGGAGTGATTTAAGGGGCGGTTACACCCCCTTAATCCCCTATAAAAATGAGTAAACTCAACTGAGTTCAGGGATCTTTTGGGCTGGCGGATTATCTTAGGATCCTTGAACATTTTCGGATCTAAAGAGCAGCAAAGGGTACCTCCTCTTTGATCTTTCGATCCTGGGAGCTTGGCAGCAAAGAAGATCCTTCATCCTTCGGCTAGAGCTTTAGAGATCGACAACAGGAGCTTCTTCATCCTTGGTTTATAACCGACTTTCGGTTAAATTAACTCTTCCATAGAGTTTCAAACTCGTTCAGAGTTATCAACTCATTAAGAGTTTCAAACTTGCTTTGCAAGTTCTCCATAGCGTCAAATCATGAGGAGGAGATACCATTCCAGTGAATCAAGATGTACAGATCGTCAACGGAGAGCAAACTCGATGCGAACATTCGAGAGAGGCACTCCATCGCCACAGTGAAGAATCCAGAATTAAACAAAGGGGAGAATTCAGATCAATTCTCCTCTCTTTTGTAATCAGGAAATCCAATTGTAATCGAGATTGAGAGGGTTGTAATCATTCTTTTTCTAAGCAGTTAGAGAGACTAAATCAAATACGATTCTTTCATTATTTTTCTTATTACAAATTTTCCAACAAACATTTACCTTTCATATTTGACCCATTGTCATAACCTTGACCTCTTATATCATCAATGTTGAGGTTAAGTTCATTCAAAGTATCTTCAAGTTAATTGAAAAGCCCAAGTCCCGGCGTGTCATCAACCTTTATAAATCCAAGAAAAAACTCTTCCACCTTGACTTGATTTGTATCTTCAATATCCACACATCTAATGATAATTGACATTTGTTCCTCATGGCTTAAATCCGACGTACAATCAAGAATAACTGAAAAATACTTTGCTTTTGATTTTTTTTAAGAATTTTTGCTTTGATCTCATTGGCCAACAAATTTATCAATTCATTTTGAATTTTATGGCTAAGATAATGGCTCTGAACTTTTTTATCTACCACACGCCGAAGATGATCTTGCATAATTGGATCAAATTCTGCAAGGAACTTTATAAGTTAATAAAAAAATCAGTTGTTCTTCTCATAAATCTTCTCATTAGTTCCACGAAATGGCAAAACATTTCGAGAAAGAGTCTTCACAACCACAATGATTCGAACTAGTATCATCTTCCAACGAGTTTTCTCTTTGTCAATTTGTGCTTCTATATTTTTATCAATTGTTGCCTTTAGTTTTAGTCCTTTTTGCAAGTCAACCCACTTTACAACATTTCCACAATGCTCCGGATTACTTTCATGCTCTCTAAGCTTTGTAGGAAGGTTATGCCAATCGTCAATTCCATTCTCCGCCAAATTGGTTGCTATTGGTTTATTCTTGAACAACTTACAACGAAAACAAAATACCCTATTCGGTTCATTTGAATAGACAAGCCATTACCTTATATGCTTCTCGCCATTTGGAAATTCACGGATGTAATATTTGGAAGAAAAACTTCTATTTCACCCACTCTTCTTTTCACTTGGAAACTCATCATTTTTCTTTAAAATCTTGATAGGACCACGTTGAACTATCATCATCCTCTTAGTATCATTTATACTTCCCCACAATCCTGGATCATAATTTACTTCCACATCTTTCTCAAGATCAAGTATGCTTTCATGATATTCACTAAAAGCTACTTCATTGTCATTTTCATCCACATGAACATTTTCATTCACGGGCTCTTCATGATCTTCATCACTAGCTTTCTTATTACCACTTCCATCGGTATAAGTGACTTCATTCTTGGGCTCCTCAATGACCTCATCTATATTTTCACTAATATTAGCAGTGGCACTAGCTTATTCAACTTGACTCGAAAGAAGAGAATGTTGTGTTTTTGTTTTGAATAGCTTAGAAATTGAGCCATCTAGTGATTTTGCCATTTCATCTTGACGTTGCTTGACTCTTCTATTATGAGCTCCAGAGTTTTGTTTTCTAATCCTTACTCAGCTTTTGCCATCTCCCGTCATGGTGTACTGTAAAATATAACAAATAATGAAATCACAATAAACTAAACTGACGTCGGAACAGAGACTTAGAAATATCATTATTGTTAAAACCCTAATTTATTCCAAAACATCATAACCCCTAATTCAACAACTAAGATTCAGCCAAGACTCAAAATAAAAAATCTTAATTTCATTGCAAAACATCAAAAACCCAAATTTTCGTCCAAAAAACCCTAAAATTACTTATTTAAAAAATTATCTGGTTGTACATCTTCGATGGATCGATCAGCGTCGATTATCTCCGTCTTTTGGGTCAGAGGAGTACAGGCTGTGCAGCCAGCAAAATTTTGTGGTATTATTTTGCGAAAATTTTGGGGTATTGTTTAAAGAGGTAGAATCTAGATCTAAGATTTTTAAAGAAAGGTCCAGAAATTTGGGTCAGAGACTCAGAGGGAGGAGTGCAGGCGTGCAGCTAGCGGAAGATGAAAAAACCACGCGAAGTCTAACCTTAAGCCTTATCCACGTGTTTGAAAAAAACTGACGAAATGCGCCATCTAAGACTCAAACAGGGGCGGTTTACACAACAGACAAACCCCTCAAGCACAATACCAAGCCCGCATTATGTTAAATTTGGGATTTTATGTTTATAAATTATAACCATATATTATATATAAAAAATTTGGTTGCCCCCCCGGGTCCTTGGTTGTCCCAGTCCCGGGGCTTGGTGGGCTTACCCCAGGGCCGGGTCTGATCACTGTTGACTACTTGAGACCCTATTTGTCTATAAATTATAAGAGCTATTTACTCTGCTTTGTCAGCACACTCTATCTCAATAAAACGCTAGATAAATTGCACGTGTCTGTAGGCGTATAAAATTGCCTATAGGTCCCTTCGCACAGCTCGACACGAGGATTCGACAAATCAACGAACCATCGAGTGACGAGGCGATGAGGTCAACAAATTGCACGCGATCAACAGAATGCATTAGCGTGCGGAATCAATCCAACGGTTCGAGGAGTCAATGAGTCGTCCAACCAAGAACGGACTCGGATGAATCGTGATCGAATCAAGATCAGCTTCGAACTCAAACTCAGAAGTGGATTTACTGCCAAATCAGGAATCAAGTCAACAAATCGATTCCAGACCAAGTCAACCACAAACCCGAATCACGGACAAAGCAAAAACGACGAAACGACGGAACCCAAACACCCGGAGGGGGCTCGACAAAAACCGAGCCACCTCAAGGTGGCTCGACCCAATCCGAGCCACCTCAGGGTGGCTCGACATGAGCCGAGCCACCTTGAGGTGGCCCCCCTCCCCTGTGTGTTGGCTACACATGCCGCAGGCACAGTTCAGATCTCCTATAAATAGGAGAGGTGGTTCATCATTTTAAAAGGTTGGATTTTGGAGGAGGCGAAGCCCTGCAGAACTGAAGACTCAGATCTTAAAAAAAGATTCAATCTTTGGGGACTCGAAGACTTGCTCATCCGGATCTGGTGCTCGGCGATCGTCAACGCCAAATAAGGCAGGAGTTCGAGAGGACCGGATCTCAGATCTACGTCGTTATACTCCGGATCAAAGCTTGGTCTTTGATCCCGAGATTTGAGCGATTGTTTCCTTGGTGAAACAATCCCTCCGGCTATTATTTCCTTGGTGAAATAATACCCGTTATACTGCGTAGATCCGACCGGATCTAGATCTCACGGTGGTCCACGGATAAACCCCGGCGTAGGCAAACAACCCACGCAAGCGAGCGACCGCAAAACAGGAGCTCGCGATTTGTTCAACAAACAGGGAAACAAATTTGTAATTTTCATTTCTTTTTATTTGATTTTCGTTATAACCGGATCTTATAAAAAGACTGGATCTTTGTAATCGATAAACTGTTACAAGAGTGTACAATGGAATCAATGATGAAAGCTACAATTTTTCCCGCGAACAGTGTCTATGGAAATTCTATAAATAAGTAAAATAGATTATGGAAAAAGATAAACATAATTTTATAGGAAAAATTGTGTTAAGGCCCTAAATTTCAAAACTCAATGTGCCCCAGCCCCTCATACTTTTTGCAATGTGCTGTAGCCCCCAAAATTTTAAAAAAAAAATGGCTCGGCCCCTCTAGCTTATGATTAGCCCATATTTGACCTAAAAAAAAATCCAATTTTACCCCATATTCTCCTTCTCCTTCTCCGTCTCCTTCTCCGTCTCCTTCCTCATCCTCTTCTCCTTCTCCTTCCTCCTTGGCGATCCTCCAGTCCATCGCCGACTCTACATGGGCTCCACCGACGATCCTCTTCCTCGTCTCCTCCTTTCTCATTCTCTCCTCCCTCATCCTCCTTCCTCCCCGGCGATCCTCCAGTTTGCCACCGACTTTGCATGGGTTCCATCAATTGTTGGTTAGCCACCTTCGATGATCAATTGAAGATACTGCTCAATCTCATCACTCAATCCCAAATCTGACTCCCTCCAATCTCCACTATACTGGAGTTTCCCCCTAACTCCTCGCCTGAAGAAATTTATGAAAAATCTGACCTCTCTTCAAGCCCCATGGAAAAGGACTGTGTGATTATGCTTTGTTCATTGGAAGCAATCGGTCTATGTGTATATCTAGTCGAGATGTTCATGGAGTGAGAGGCAATTGTATCTACTTATATATCTAGCCGAGATGTTGAGTGGACTAGTCTTTGTTTAAAATTTTATTATACATAGGCCATTTTTTATGGCTTAAAAATTATATGTAGTTTGTACATGATGCGTTGATAATTGAGAAATAAAAGCCTACATACAAAAATATTTATTTAAAATAATGGATGTATAAATATTCAGTAGATTAATTATTAAGTTTTACCTAATACAAGTGAACTATAGCAAATTAACTGTTACTGTTTACCTGTTCCATGTTATATATAATGGAGTAAGTGTTAACCTTTTTCTTTTAAATGTTAAGTTTTGTTAATTAACTGTTAAGTTTTACCTATTACATGTGAACTATAGCCGATTAACTGTTAATATTTAGTTATTCCATATAAATATAATTGAGTAACTATTATCTTTATTCTTTTAGATGTTAATTTTCGTAGATTAATTGTTATGTTTTACCTAATAAATGTAAACTATAGTTGACTAACTGTTAACATTTACCTAGTCATTCTTAAATATAATTGAGTAATTGTTAACTTTTGAATAAGACTATATAATGTAAAATATCAAGTAATTGTTAATATATGTCTATTAAAACTCACAAAGTACCAATTAATGTACCTTAACTCTTAAATTATTAAATTTAACTTTCTTTCTTTAATGTTTTTAGTTCTAATAAACTTGTGATATATATTTTACTAATTTTTTAGTTCTAATGTTGTAAGAAACTTTTATATAAATCCTAGCTCCAACAAACTCACATAGCATTTCTCAAAAAACTTCTGAATGCTCGAGTTATTTAAGATCCAATTATGAGTGAGTCCACCCTTTAAGACGTGAGTAATCAAAGAGCTCATTAACATCAAAAGAGCTCATCCGCCTTTGTTCTTTCATATTCTTGCTCATTAACCACAATCATAGTGGTCCATGAATATGTCGCTGTTGTAGTTGGTCTCCGCCATTATACTTTATATGGTACAACTAAAGGTTAATGGTTAATCAACTATATTTCACATGTACAACACAAAACTTAACATTTAAAAGAATAAAGATAATAGTTACTTAATTATACTTATATGGAACTGTAGGAAATCTTGGTCAGAAAATAAAGGAGGAAATAGAGAATTAATTCCCTGATTTGTAGGGATTGGGAGCATTGCTGTAATTAGTCATGTATTAGCTGTAAATAGACAGTTTTTTAGGAAAATTATTATTTGATTTAGTTTCCTTCTATAGAAGATTGTAAAGGCTGTCAGTGCCTATATATATTCTTTGCATACCCTTGTAATAAAGTACGATTTACAGAGTATCTCTTCAAGTTTTATGGTATCAGAGCAGTCATAAAATAGAGCTCTGTATTTCGGCAAATTCAAAAAAAAAAAAAACTCTTTGCGATTGTGAGTGTGAGTTGATTCATCCATGGAAGGACCCAAAAGTGATAATGCTACCCTCCAAATAACCCAACATAAACTGAATGGAAAAAACTTCCTTCAGTGGTCTCAATCCGTCTTGATGGTGATTCGGGGAAGAGGGAAGATGGGATACATCAATGGAGACATCAAGAAACCAAGCCAAGGAGATCCTGAATATGCGGCTTGGGAATCAAACAATTCTATTGTTATGGCATGGCTAATAAACTCAATGGAGACGAATATTAGCCATACATATCTGTTCCTCAAGACAGCAAAAGGAATTTGGGATGCTGTTAAGGAGAATTACTCAGATTTTGAGAACACTTCTCAAATATTCGAGATAAAGATGCAGCTGAAGGAAATCATGCAAGGAAAACAAGACGTGACTGGATACTACAACACCCTAAAGGTCTTATGGCAGGAGCTTGACCTATTCTATGAAGCAGATTGGGGTGAAATTGAAGACCATGTGAAGTTCAAGGCTCATCTTGACAAGGAGCGCCTTTATGAATTTCTTGCAGGTTTGAATCGTGACTTGGACGAAGTCAGAGGAAGAATTTTAGGAAGAAAACCTCTTCCATCCATTGGTGAGGCATTCGCGGAAGTTAGACGGGAAGAAAACAGGCGGCGTGTGATGCTAGGCAATTCCAAGGATCATAACTCGGCCACTAGTCAAATTTCTATGGCTGGAGACAGACCAGTGGAGACTACAGCCTTGGCAGTAAATAAAACAGGAAGTTTTTCTGGAAATAGAAACCAGAACAAGCAAGGGGAGAGGCCTTGGTGCAATCATTGTAATAAACAAGGTCATACTCGTGAAAACTGCTTTCACATCCATGGATTTCCACCAAACTGGAAGGCACGGGGACTGAGAGACAAGAAGGCATTCAACTCAATTTCAGAAGACAATCCTGCACCAGAAGACTCGAACAAGGACAAAGGAATAAATGTTGTCTTAACTAAGACACAATTGGAGGCTCTGCATCGTATGCTCAATCAGGCACAGACCAAAAATTCTCCCGCAAAAGCATGTACTGTGACCTATAAAGGTACTGCATTTTATACTGAGTCTCAACCTAATTGGATTCTTGATTCGGGTGCAACAGATCACATGACAGGTAATGCTTCCCTATTTTTTTCCTATACACCCTGCAATGATAAGACACGGGTTCAGATAGCAGATGGATCATATTCCACCGTCGCAGGAAAAGGATCAATCCGTCTTAATATTAATCTGATTTTACACTCAGTTCTCCATGTTCCAAAGTTATCATGTAATCTGATTTCCATTAGTAAACTAACCCGTGATAAAAATTTCCTGGCTAAATTTTCTTCTACTTATTGTGAAATTCAGGAGCAAACCTCGGGGAAGACGATTGGGAGTGCTAGAGAGGAGGATGGTCTCTACCACTTTGTGAACAAGGAAATCAAGAGTGAACCTGTTACCACAAAAAATTGTATGGCCTTTACTGTTTCCAATAATGATGTAATAATGTGGCATCATAGGTTAGGCCACCCAAATTTCCACTATCTTAAACACTTGATACCTAAGTTATTTTTGAATAAAGACCCAAGTTCTTTTTCTTGTGAAATTTGTCAATTTGCAAAGCACACACGTGTTCCTTATCCTATCAAACCTTATGTTGAATCTCGCCCCTTCTCCTTAATTCATAGTGACATTTGGGGTGCATCTCGTGTTAAGAATCTTATTTCTGGAACTCGGTGGTTTATTACATTTATAGACGATCACACAAGGGTCTGTTGGGTATATCTCCTAAAAGGAAAATCAGAGGCAACTAAAGTCTTTCAATCCTTTCATTCCATGGTTAAAAACCAATTTCAGACTTCCATACAGGTTCTCAGAACGGATAATGGCCGTGAATATTTTAACACTATTCTCGGTCAATATCTGGATCAACAGGGGATCATACACCAAAGTTCTTGTCCTGACACACCCCAACAAAATGGAGTTTCAGAAAGGAAAAACCGTCATCTCTTGGAAGTAGCTAGAGCCCTTATGTTTACAATGCATGTGCCTAAGTATCTCTGGGGAGAAGCTCTTCTAACTGCATCTTATCTCATCAATCGGTTGCCTTCCAAAGTCCTCAAGTTTAAAACACCACTTTCTGTCCTTCAAGAAACATATCCCCATTTTTATTCATCCTCCTCACTTCCTTTAAAGGTTTTTGGATGCTCAACCTTTGTTCACAACACCAAACCAAATCTCTGCAAACTCGATCCTCGATCCATCAAATGTGTTTTCATAGGCTACTCTTCCACCCAAAAGGGCTACAAATGTTACTCTCCAAGTCATAAACGAGTTTTTGTCTCCAAAGATGTCACTTTCTTTGAAACAAAACCATTTTTCACACCAACCCTTCTTCAGGTTGAGAATTTGAGTGAAGAAGAGTCTTGGGAATCTACCATACCTTATCCAGACGAAAATCAAACTGAACCTGAGTCTCAACCAGAGCCTATGACTCTCAAATCTCAACCTGAGCCTATGATTCTTGAACCTGAACCCCAGCCTATGGTTCCCATTTTATTACAACAGGACTTGGAAACAAGGCCAATGGAAAATCATAGCAGATTAAATCATCCAAACTTACAGGTTTACTCAAGAAGACTACATTCACAAGGAGTAGGCACATCTGAAACTCTACCCTCCCAAGAGCCTGATCCTAGGGACTGCTCCGGTCCAGAGAATACCATTCAGCCAGAAAATATGGACTCAACAAGTCCAGATCAACCTGAGACAAATGATTTACCAATAGCTTTGAGGAAAGGAGTGAGGTCTTGTACACTTCATCCAATCTCACGATATGTATCGTATGATCGTTTGTCTCCAAACTTTCAGAGCTTTGTCTCCAAAATGTCTAGCATTGAAATTCCAAAGTCAGTTGAGGAGGCCCTTAAGGTTCCAGAATGGAAGCAGGCTATTGAGGAAGAATTGAAGGCTCTCATAAAAAATGAGACGTGGGAAGTTGTTGATTTGCCTAGAGGAAAGAAAACAGTGGGTTGCAAATGGGTGTTCACAGTCAAATACAAGGCTGATGGTAGTGTAGAGAGGTATAAAGCAAGGCTAGTGGCAAAAGGGTTTACGCAAACGTATGGGATTGACTATCAAGAGACTTTTGCTCCAGTTGCCAAACTTAATACAGTCAGAGTATTACTCTCTCTAGCGGCTAACCTAGACTGGCCATTGCAGCAACTAGATGTGAAGAATGCATTTCTAAATGGTGAACTACGTGAGGAAGTGTACATGGATGTTCCTCCAGGTTTTGAAATTGGTGATGGAAAGGTGTGCCACTTAAAGAAATCTCTTTACGGGTTGAAACAATCACCTAGAGCTTGGTTTGATAGGTTCACGAAAGCCATGGAAAAACGTGGTTATCAGCAGGCTCAAACTGATCACACCATGTTTATTAAACACTCCATAGAAGGTAAACTTGCAGCTTTGATAGTCTATGTGGATGATATCATAGTGACTGGAAGCGACGACGAGGAGATAGGAATCTTAAAGGAGCACTTAAGTGAGGAATTTGAACTGAAAGACCTAGGAGTCCTAAGGTATTTCTTAGGAATGGAAGTGGCAAGAAACAAGTCTGGAATCTGTATATCGCAAAGGAAATATATACTGGATCTTTTACAAGAAACAGGGATGTTGGGTTGCCGACCAGCTGACACTCCGATGGAACCCAATCTCAAACTGGGACTCGGGGAAGAAGATAAGAGTGTTGATCAAGGGAGGTACCAAAGACTGGTTGGGAGATTAATCTATCTCTCGCATACACGACCAGACATTGCATTCCCAGTGAGCATGGTTAGCCAATTTATGCACTCGCCAAGAAGTTGTCATCTGGAAGCAGTGTACAGGATTCTACGTTATCTGAAAGGAACACCAGGAAAAGGTCTATTCTTTAGGAAGAATGAGAAGAGACTTGTTGAGATCTACACAGATGCTGATTGGGCAGGGTCAATCATTGATAGAAGATCTACTTCAGGTTATTGTGCTCATGTCTGGGGAAACTTGGTGACATGGAGAAGTAAGAAACAGTCTGTGGTTGCCCGTAGTAGCGTAGAGGCTGAGTTTCGAGCCGTTGCCCAGGGGATATGTGATGGGTTGTGGTTGACTAGATTGTTGAGGGCACTTAGAGTACCTTGTGAGAATCCTATGAAGCTTTTTTGTGATAACAAGGTAGCGATCAACATAGCTCATAATCCAGTGCACCACGACAGAACAAAGCATGTGGAGATTGACAAACATTTCATCAAAGAGAAAATTGATAGTGGGAGTGTTTGCATAGTCTACATACCCACCAAACAACAAGTTGCTGATGTGCTGACAAAAAGCGTATCAAAGTATGAATTTTTGGAGCTAACAAACAAGTTGGGCTTGATTAACATCTACGCTCAACTTGAGGGGGAGTGTAGGAAATCTTGGTCAGAAAATAAAGGAGGAAATAGAGAATTAATTCCCTGATTTGTAGGGATTGGGAGCATTGCTGTAATTAGTCATGTATTAGCTGTAAATAGACAGTTTTTTAGGAAAATTATTATTTGATTTAGTTTCCTTCTATAGAAGATTGTAAAGGCTGTCAGTGCCTATATATATTCTTTGCATACCCTTGTAATAAAGTACGATTTATAGAAACAACTAAACATTAATAGTTAATCGGCTATAGTTCACATATACTAGGTAAAATTTAACAGTTAATTAACAAAAACTTAATATTTTAAAGAAAAAAGTTAATTCTTACTCCACTATACTTAACATGGAACAGGTAAACGTTAACAAGTAGTTTGCTATAGTTCACTTGTATTAGGTAAAACTTAATCATAAATCTACTGAATATTTATACAACCATTATTTGAAATGAATGTTTTTGTATGTAGTCTTTTATTTCTCAATTATCAACGCACATCATGTACAAACTACATATAATTTTCAAGCCAACAAAATGGCCTATGTACAATAGAATTTTAAATAAAGACTAATCCACTTAACATCTCTTCTCTTCCTTTCAAAACACGGTCCCCATCTAGTATCCACAAAGTCTTCGATAAAGTAGATATAAATGCCTCTCACTCCCGAAATATCTTGGCTAGATATACACGTAGACCAGTTGCTTCCAATGAACATAGCATAATCACACAGACCTTTTCCATGGAGCTTGATGACAGGATATAAGGGGATAACTACAGTATAGTGGAGATTGGAGGGAGTCGAATTTGGGATTGAGTGATGAGATTGAGCAATATCATCTCTAATCGGTCATCGACGGTGGCCAACCAACCGTCGGTGGAGCCCATGCAGAGTCGGTGGAGAACTAGAGGATCGCCAAGGAGGAAGGGGATGAGGAAGGAGAAGGAGACGAGGAAGAGGATCGCTGGTGGATCCTATGCAGAGTCGACGACGGACTGGAGGATCGCCGAGGAGGAAGGAGGAAAGAGGATGAGGAAGGAGAGGTTGAGTGAGGAGAAGGAGAAGAGGATGAAGAAAGAGAAGGAGAAGAGGGGTAAATTTGGGTTTTTAGGTTAAATATGGGCTAATCACGAGCTCGAGGGGATGGGCCACATTTTTTCAAATTTTGGAGGCTGCAACACATTGCAAAAGGTATGAGGGGTTAGGGCACATTGAGTTTTGAAATTTGGGGCCTTGACACAATTTTTTCAATTTTATATGCTTTATGTAATTATCTATACTTCTATATCTATTTATCAATATCTATTGGGTATGGTTACTATACACACAATATATAACTTAGTTACACATACATGTAAAAATGCACGTTTAACCAATGATATGAATGATCAACACCATTTATTGTGATCAATACACTCAAAACTACATGGAAACCAAAAATCACTTGGATTCAATATTCTAGTTAATTCATCAACGACCTAGAAATGAACAGTTTGTAATTGCCTCATATGCCGGTTATTTTGAATTGCTTGAATTATAGAATATAAATATTCAAACTACATGATTTTTTATCCAAATACACTTGATGACATATAAATAATAATGAATGGTGCCGATCTTCCATATCGGTGGATGTTGATGTTAGTTATCAAATAGAGGGTTTATGTTAGAGTTATGAGAGTGTTTAGGGTCCTCAAACATATTCAGATGACTAGTTCTAGAGCCCGCTACTCTTCCTTGCACATAAAAAACTCGTGAGAGGTACATGCTGTCAATGAAGCACCACCTTTTATACCAATTCACTTTTATTTAGTGAAATTGACCCAATTTCGACCACATCGATATCGTGGCCAGAAACTGTGTTGTTTAAAAAAGTAAAGTTCTAATTAGTCGGGGTTGGCAAACCCAACTACTTAGAACCCAATTCCAATTGCCAGGGGGATTAACAAACAGGGTAAAATAGGTTAACACCAAACTAGTCAGGTTTGCCAATGGCGACTAAAATTTTTGGGGTTGCTAACCCCGCTTATTTGGCAGAAAGTGCCAGCAAACACCCTCTTATTTGTGGAATGGGCTAAGTTATGAGATAGTCAAGGTTCCTAACCCTGACAAAATGGTCGGGTTTGGCAACCTTAACCATTTGCCAGAGAGAACCTAGCTCCCCTTCTTGTTAGAACATCTCTTCTTGACCAAAATTATCGAGTTTGGCACAAACTCTCCTGCTACACATATATCTATCCATAATTAATTTCAATCACAAATAAACACATATTTTTTTATCTATATTACATCTATAACCAATTTCAAACACAAACAAACATGTAATTGACTTACTAAAATTCCAATTGTAAACATTTTGTCCAATTAGCATTTCAAATGTAAACATCATAAAAACAAGCAATATTGAAATTTAGCAAATAGTAAGAACTCTCTTCCCTCTCCCTCTCCCTCTCCCTCTTCTTCCTTTCCCTCGTCCATGTTCCCCTTCAACATGAGCTTGGATGATCTCATCGTCCGGTTGTATGTGAATTTGTGAATGCATGACATACTCTTCGACTTAAATCTACGATGAACATCAGGCTTCGTCATGTGCACGACTTGAACCTAGCCCAATGTGTCCTTACAACCGTCGACGCTCATACCCTATGGGTCGTTCTTGACGTCCATCGTAATTTTCATGATGCATCTTTCTAAGAGTGGGCTGAATCTTTCCTATGATGCCAACATATGCATTCTTCGCTCCTTGCTCGATAGTCAATCTCAATGTATCATGTGTAATAGAAGCAACGTCATCGAGTACTTCTACCTACAAGATAACAACCAAAAGAAGATTATTAGAAATAATAATAATAATAATAATAATCACAAAATAAGTGTTTATTGTGCCCATCTACTTACCAACTCTCTCTCAATTGGACCCCTCGGCATGTACACAGAAGGTGCTTTCTTCTCTAATATATCCATCGGCGAGTAATCTCCCAGTACCAATATATGTACACATCTAGGTCTGGTGCATCACCTCTCTCCATCACTATAGGATCCCCTCTCAACTCCCAATTCTTAATGTAAGATTGACGAATTATCTCCCAATTTTGATGATGTGTTCTTTTTTAGGTATCTCACTCTATTCTTTCTACACGATCTAGAATATCTTTTTTAAATCCAAATTGTCGAAACACATGATCATGCACATGAATTTCGACAATCTCAAAGCGTATAATCGGTAACAATATGCCACATATCTTGACCATCTCTAAAAATATCTAGTAGTGAAGCTAAAACCTGTTTATAGGGCATCCACTTAACCTATAAAAAATATTACGAAAATTTACATATCAATAACATATGATATATTGCTTGAATATAGTTAGCTATTATGATTTATACCTATTCATTCTCCATTTGATCAAGCTCGTTCCTATAAAATTTTTCATGACCCTTTGGGGAGATTTTCCAATATCTAGAAACATTCTATCTATTTGATATATAAAGGCTTGGTATAGATTGAAATAAATATATCAAATCATATGTAATCATAAATATTAGAAATAAATATTAAAAACTCATATACCTACATCCTAATAGAATCTTACTATCGAGAAGTCAAGCCTTCTTCAAATATGGTGTTCCAATATGTCATCACTCCCATGACCATAATTGCAATAAAGTGATGTAACCTTTGAATTCTTTATTTTCCATGAATGCCACTTTTGTCATCTCCCTATAGAGATAAGCTAGCACTACACTCCCCCAAGATAATTCTCTACACTCCTCAAGATCCTCAAGAAGTGACAACCATCTAACATGCACTGAATCCTTAGTTGAATCTGGAAATAGAATGATACTGATCATATGGAGTATGTACACACGGGCATATGTATTGATGATCTCATCTGTTGCATCCACCGATACATTCACGTAATTATTACGTAACCACTTGAGCTTGATCTTACCACTCTTCATATTTGGAGCTTGACACGGAAATCTTTCACATTCTCCTATCCAGATGAAGTCGCCCGTACCCGTAATAATATTTCCATCTACTTTCAGGCCAATTATAACCCCCTACATCCTGCAGAGCAATAGTTGTCTCTCCTTGTAGCATATGGAATGTATTTGTCTCGGGCCTTCATTGTTCAATTAATATCGTCAAGAGAGACCAATCGAATCTTACCCATTTTAATTTTGAATATTCAAAAAACCCTGCTTGACGAACATAATATCGAACCTGTGGATCCGTCAAATCCTAACTCGAAAATGCACAAATATGATCAACAATAATAATACTCAGGGCTTGCATATATCTAAAATTTAAAATGATCATATAACAATAATAAGATTAAAATTTTAAAATTTTTAAAAATAATAAAAAATTTACATCTTGGTCATATAGGACATCATATGTCAATGGTCCCACTTGCATACTATAAATGTTTGCACAAATAAAACAAAATGTGTCAGTACTACGACATATGATAAATTGAATTAGAAGTAACTTATAGAATATGAGAGTATGCATTGAATTACAAGTTTCATAGAATAAAATTATAAAATAAATAAATTGCACCCAATAATCGATATATATTTGGATTGGTAGGACAATGAGATCATTATGGGCTGGTTGTCTGCAATATCCACACCTATTTTGCTTTGGAACTCCTTCTTGTCCTTCATCCATCGTACCTCTTATGCGTACTGACCGTAGACGTTCGGCTTGTCTCTGATAGTCAGGAGGTAACACATGCGGCTCTCTATAAGGTGGCCATTGACTACTATATACAATGGGATAGAAACACGGCTTGCATGAATTTTTATAGTTACTTGATTGATACCACTTAGAAGCATATGTGTAGAATGAAGTATTTGCACCCCTAAATTACTTGGAAGAAACCACTATGACATGCGAACACGATACTTTTTGCAATTGTGGTATGTTGCAACTGAATGCGCATTGTGTTCCTCATAAATTGACGGTGTGATTATGACCATATTTGTCTGTAGATGTTACCCCTCCAAAGTACATTGACATATTATTCATTCCTTAGTTTATTTTCCCATCCTAAGAACAAGCAATAAAAACCATATTGTTTGACCTCTGAAAAAAAATTAGATTATATCATTTAAATGCAAAAAAAAATTTAAAAATATTATCAAGCTATTGAATAGGAAAGGAGAAACCTAGATGCAAACAATCTCATAATTCATATATGCAGCGCAACAATCTCATAGTCATATAACTCTAATTTTAATCATAATTCATATACACAACACAACAATCTCATAATGCTATAACTCTAATTTTAATCAAAACCCCTAGATAAATAAATGAAAACCCTCCCCAAAATGAGCACTCTATGCCCTAGAATTTCAATTAAAGCATACCACACACAAAGAATGACAATCACCATAAAGATATCTAATTGATGTTAAAATTCAAACCCTAAAAATTGGATTTTGATGAAAACCCTAGATTTAAATGTTGAAGAAGAGAGAAAACCCTATAATTTTAAATGTTAAAGAAGAGAGAAGGAATAAAAATTACCCTAGAGATATTCTACAAACTTTCTTGTCGAATTTCGGCTAAAAAATGGGTTGGAGGGACTCGGATAGGCGGAGCTGGTGAGCGCGCAGGCCACTTGGAGGTGGTTGATGAGTGCGCGGGCCACTTGAAGCTGACTGATGAGCATGCGAACCACTTGGAGCAGGCCAGTGAGAACGCGGGCTACTGGAAGGTGGCTGATGAATGCGCGGGCCACTTGGCGGTGGCTGATGAGAACGCAGGCCACTTGGAGCTGGCCGGTGAGCACGCGGGCCACTTAGAGCTGGCCGATGAGCATGTGGGTCACTTGGAATTGGTCGATGAGCGTGCAGGCCACTTGGAACTGGCCGGTGAGCACACGGGCCATTTGGAGGTGGCCGGTGAACGCGTGGGCCACTTGGAGGTGGCCGGTGAGTGCGCAGACCACTTGGAGGTGGCCGATGAATGTGTGCGGGCCACTTGGAGATGGCCAGTGAGCGCGCGTTCCGTTGCTTTGCCGTTATGGTGGTTTGTTGCTACATCATCAACGATTCGCCAATTCGCTTCATGCACTTATTGACGTCAGATAATCTTCCTTGACTCGGATAATAACGTTCATCGTGCTCTCTCCGTCTCGAACTGCATGCGGGAACCTATAGGCAAATTTTTGACGCCTACATCGCGTAACTTCATGAAGAAATAGGGATACAACTTCTCACTCGAAGAAGGTCTTTATTTTGGTTGAGGTCCACGAGTTTCACCTTGTCCGACCTATGCACTGAAAGAAAAACCCGGCAATTATTATAGCTATAACAAGGGTCTAGGCTATGTCTCTTCATCCGACGAAGAATGTTGCTGGCAAGTCATTGACCGATTAGTAAGTAAGGATAGATACTCGTCCGATTCTTCAAACTGGGACTTTGACGTTAGCCTTAGAGAAATGTTTGAAGGCCTAATGTCGAATATAACCACGGTCGATCCTACTACAATAGAGGAAGATGATCGATTGCCAACTTGGGAAGATTCTTGGATCTATCACCTGAATATCCAAAAGAGAACCTCCCACCAAAGACAAAGTGGTCCAGGTGAACATGGGCAACAAAGCAAATCCGAAGCACATATTCGTCAGTAATAGTTTTCCACCAGACGAGAAGGAAGAGTTGATTACTTTCATTAGGGAATACATAGATGTTTTGGCCTAGAATTATGAAGATATGCCAGGACTTGATCCAAACGTGGCGATACACCGCTCAACATCAAACCGGATGTCAAACCTATCAAGCAACAACAAAGATGGTTTCGTCCACAAATTATGGAAGTGATCGAGTCTGAAGTTAAAAAGCTGATCAACTCGGATTTTATCTTGAAATTTTCGCAGGGGGCATTCATGATATCATCAGTGAGGGGAGTGTTCCCCCTAATGGCTTCGGAAATAGGTCGGTAAGTCCGATCATAGTCGGATGCTACGTTGGTAGCTGAGGGGCCTAGAACGGCATGATGATGCTGAGGGCCTTGCGGCACTCCTCCTGCGACATGCTCCTTATCATGACTAGGTTCAGGGCTCTCATCGATTGCTTTCGTATATTGAAGGTGATATCAATAGGAGTTCGCAAGGCAAGTCAGCTTGTGTGGCGGGGGGGGGGGGGGGATGTAGCCGGCATGGCCTTTCCATTTGCATGGCTGTTGCGTGCGGAGTCAAAGAAGGGACTATATGCTGGGGTTTAGGCGGAGGATGAGTTGCTGAAGGTTGGCCTTCTGAGGGTGGAGGAGCAGTGTAGTAGATGGGTTGTCGAGGAGGAAATCGATTGAGGAGTTCGTTGGTGAAAGCTGTCAACTACTGCTGGAAAGATTGGGTGATCTGCTGAGTGGACTCTTCAAGCTAGGCTTGAGTGGTATAGCCCAAATGTGGTCCTCCAGGAGTTGGTTGATCAGGCCTATGCTTAGAGCCAAACATGATTGCTCAGAGAAGAAAGAAGACCCTACGGTAGGCACCAAACTGTTAATGTTAATAATTAAATAGCTAATTAAGAGGGAGATTAGGCTATTGGGAGTCCGCTAACTCCTCCAAATGTCCAGCTTCGGAGTGAGCTATTCTTCCCTGCGCATGTGAGAACTTGTAAGAAGACGAAGTTGGGTTCTCTATGTTGGATATCATGTTCCCATTTTATAAATTTGATGATAACAATTTATTCATAATCACTATGTGTGTTATACAAATGCACTAACATTTAAATACAGTCTTCAACATCAAATATGAACAAGTGCAAGATGAGTTCAATATATTATGAAGTAAAGAAGATGAAGAACAAATACATCAATGTATTTTTTACATTTTTCTTTACTTAGAAATATTGTACAAGCCTTGATCACTCACACACACACACATAGAAATTAGAACACACTAACACAGACTTAGTGTGTTGGTTAATAATAGAAATCCCTTATGTTAACCATTAGAGTATGTAGTTAATCATTGAGTCTAAAAATATTTCATACATAATATTTTTTACCCTTAGTAGTCGACTAATTAGAATAGTAGTCGACTACTGAAGTCTGAGTTCAAAATATAAGTTTCTGTAAAACTACAGAGTAGTCGACTACTAAGGATTATAGTTGACTACTCAGCTTTGAATTTTGATTTACAGAACTTCTGTTTTACAGAGTAGTTGACTACAAGCAACTATAGTCGACTACTGAGCTTTGAAATTTATTTTACAGAATGTTTGTTTTACAGTGTAGTCGACTACTAACAATTATAGTCGACTACTAATCTTTGATTTTTGTTTTCCAGACTTTCTGTAATACAGAGTAGTCGACTACTAAGAAGAATAGTTGACTACTAAGCTTCAGTTTCTAAATTCCAGACTTTCTGTATTATAGATTAGTCGACTACTAGCTATTATAGTCAACTACTAAGACAGTTTTTCTGAACGTTTAAGTTTAAACTTGTGATAGTTTTTATCCATTTTTTAAACATTTTAAAGTTTAAAAATTTGTCTTTTCAAGGGATATATAAAAGTTATATATTTAGAAAAATAGCACATGATCATATACCTATAAGCTTCAATCTTTGTGCACTGTTCAAGAATTAAAACATTCAGATTTTGCTAAGTATTGAGAAAAAAGATTGTTTCTGAAATTGCCTTTCATCCTCATTCAAAATACAAATCATTTAGGTAATTTCCAGAGGATAAAATTATTCCTAAACCACTGCTACACAACACTACAAACCAAGGATTATAGAAATTGAGGTGTTTGATTCAAGGAAAGGTCTCTCGGTTTGAGATAGGTTGATCTCTTGGTTTAGAGATTGGTGTGCAATTGGTAAAGTGTTGTTAATTGGTGTTGCAATTTGCAGGGACTTGCAAATTGGTCAGGTTTGGTTTTAATTTTGTACTTGGTTCAAAATTATAGTGAAAATCTCAAGCGGGATTTGCTTGAGGACTGGATGTACACCGGATTGGTGGAACCAGTATAAAAACTCTTGTTTGTGATTGTAATTTTCTGAGATTGTTGTCATTCATTCTTTGTAATTTATAATCTACTTTGCATAAATCTTAAAAGAATACTATTCACCCCCCTAGTGTTTTAGTGTATCTATTTCAGACCCTACATTTGGTATTAGAGCAAGGTTGAAGAAATGGTATCAACTTCCGACTCAAACTCAAAATTCAAGGAAGGACATTCTATAAATCATCCACCAATATTTGATGGACTAAATTATAACTATTGGAAGTGTCGGATAAAAATCTATCTCCAATCAATTGGCTACGAACTTTGGAACGTTGTGGAAACCAAATATGAGAAGCCAACCACTACTTTAACGAAATGGACTATTTCTCAAAGGAACAATGCAAACTTGGATTCTAAAGCAATGAATACCTTATTTTGTGCTCATGACAAGAATGAGTTCAATAGGGTGTCAACGGCCACATCCGCATATGATATTTGGCACACACTCGAGATAACTCATGAAGGTACAAGTAAGGTAAAAGATACTAACAATAATTTTATTTGTTATGGTTGTAATAAGCCAGGACATATGAAGAATGATTGTCCCCTTCTAAAATCAAAGTTAAAGTCTACAAAATTCAACAAGAAAAAGATGGCTTTGGAGGCTACATGGGATGATAGTAATGATTCGTCTTCGAATGAAGAAATCAAAGAAAAGGAAAGCGCCCATATGTGTTTTATAGCACAAGATGAAGTAAGTAACAATGAAGAGCTTTTAGATGCTTTCAATGAATTATATGAAATATTTTGAGATTAAAGGCTTCACATAATTTTCTTAAAGGTGAAAATAAAAGATTACTTGAAGAAATTTTTGATTTTAATTCTTCTATTATTTCTAATTCTCAAGTAATTGAATTGAAAGAGTAAAATAAATCCTTGCTTAAAGAAAATTATATTTTGACTAATGAGAATATTTATCTAAAATCAGAATGTAATGATTTAAAAATTCACATTAATATTTTAGATAAAGATATCTCTTCTATTAAATTAAAATATGATGATATATATTTGAATGTTAGTAAATTCAATAAAAGTAAAGAGAATTTGAATAATTTGCTCTCATTTCAAAAATCTTCAAACAATTATTTTGGCATTGGATTTGTTCCTAAGTATTTTACATAGAATGATTATATTTTGAAGAATAATAATAAGAATATTCATGCTAAACAAAATAAGTATATATGGATTCCTAAGAATTTGAATATTCATGATAGGAATGATTATATTTCATCTTATATGTATAAAATTTGCAATTCAAAGAATTACACATATGTTAATAAATGGAAACCAAATTCCAAGTGGATTTGGATTCCTAAGGGCTAATCCTAATGATATAATATAAAAGGGTACCAAAGTGCTTAATATTTTTATTAAGGTACCCGGGAAAAGAAAATTTTAACTAGAATTATGTTTATTTCTTTTTGCTAATGACAAAGGGGGAGTTATATAGAAAATTTTAAATTTTTTACTAATGCGTTGATGCAGGGGGAGTAAAAGACTTTAATTAATGATTTTATGTAGGGGGTTAAAAATTTTATATCTTAATAATATATATTTGTCATCATCAAAAAGAGGGAGAATGTTAGGAATGTTGACCCCAAGATTAGTTTGTTTTGATGATAACAAATATTATATGTTGTGTGTATCATGTGCTAACATTTATTTTGTAGTATCAGAGCTATATCAATAATTATATTCAAAGAGATACTCAAGACATAGATGAGTTCAAGGTAAAATGAAGCAAAGAATAAGATATACTTTATTGTTAAAATATAATTTTACATTTTCTTTGGTTAGAAATTTGTATAAGCCTTGATTACTCACAGACATACACACACATAGTGTTAGAACACACTAACACATGCTTAGTGTGTTGATTAACAATAGAAATCCCATATGTTAGTCATTAGAGTTTATAGATATTGAGTGAGTCTTAAAACATTTCATTTATACCCCTTAGCAATTAGAATCTGGAAAACTCAAAAGATCAAAGTTATAGGTCTCTCTAACAGCTTTCCAACAAATCTTAAATCACCTCATTTCGATATCGGATGAGAAAGTTATAACCAAAATACTAAAAAAAATTCTAGAATCTTTGAGTTTACAGTGTAGTCGACTACTATACCTTCTAGTCGACTACTAAGTGATTTTTTGACTTCACAGAGTCTGTTTAGACTCAGTGTAGTCGACTACTATGACTTGTAGTCGACTACAGATGTAGTTTTTTTATATTTAGGTTTTGAATAAGTGACTATTTATAGCCGTTTTGTGGATGTTAATTGGGTTTAAAATTATGTCATTTCAGAGGCTATAAATATGTTTAAACATCAGAAAACAAGTACCAAGTTTTGCACTTATAAGATTCATATATTGTGCAAATTAACTCTCTAAACTTTCAATTTTTTAATTTGTTTTCTATAAAAGAGAGTTTATGATATTGCCTTTGTTCCTATCATTCTTAGAGCTTGTTTAGGTAATATTCAGAGAGTTAAAAAGATTGATAAACCACTGTTATACGTTCGTATCTACATCAAGGTTTATAGGATTGGAATTGTATATTGCTTCAAAAGGTTCTCTCGGTTTATGAGAGGGGTTGATCTCTTGGTCTAAAGATCGGTGTGACGATTGGCTTGGTCTTGTCAATTGGGTTGCAATTTGCATAGTCTTGCAAATTGGTCAGGTTTTCTTTTTGATTTTGTAAGGTTTTAAAATCATAGTGGAAATCTCAAGCGAGATTTGTTTGGGCACTGGATGTACACCGGGGAGGTGGAACCAGTATATATGCTTGTGTTTGTGATGTTCATTTTCTGAGATTGTCTCTACTCTGCAAACTCACTCTTTAGTGTTTAAGTGTAAAGCTTTCACAGATTTTTAAAAGAGCGTACTCTATTCTTAAGGGTCACGATCTTATACTTGGTATACATAAGCAAAATCAGACCCTATACTCTGTTGTTCCTCTGACGATCAAGTCGGTAAATTGTTTGAGTGGAGAAGAAATTGAACTATAGAAGTTCTTAAGCTTAGGGAGCAAGAAAATTGCTTACCTTGATGCTGAGAATAATCTCTCTATCTATAGTAATAGTAGAGGGGTGGTTTGGTAACTTTGGCAGAGTATGGGCTAGCAGTTGAGTCAGTATTTGCTTTGCAGGTGTCGGTTGTCTAGTGGCGGGAGTCACTAATGTGAAATGACAGGAGGAACATGGTGCCGACATGGTCCGATATGTTATAAAGATTTTTAGTGATGAAGAAATGATGATTTTGATCATGCATTCAATGTGAGGGCGACTGTTAGCGGGGGGCTCGAGTTATGCTGTTGCATTTCTACTCGTTAGGTAGAGGGCCAAGAAGTACAACTTTTTAAATCAGCTCTGCGAGATGTGACGCCTTCATGTGTTATGCTGAAATGAGCCCGAGAAATTTAAGAAGCGGTGCTATGTATTGTCCTTGTTGTAGGTGTAGAAATATGAAGCTGCTGAATAAAAATGATATACGGATCTACCTAATGAAATTAGGTTTTGATAAAAAATATAAATAATAGAACTAATATGGGGAAGGTATCACTGAAGATGAGGATCCAAATGTGCGTGTTGGTATGTCCGGTGGCTAATGAATAGATGACACAGAAACAATGTTGAATAATATTTTTTCTCAACCTACAAAATATGATGTTGATAATGTCGAGGATGATATCAAAGATAAAAGTGAAGATGATATCAAAGTTGAAGCTGAAGAGGTAGGAGATGTCGAAAGTGCTAAAAATATTGATGATATGCATTCCTCCGCAGAAATAAAGCGAATAATGGAGCTACTAGAAGATAGTGAAAATGACTTATATGAGGGATGTACCAAGTACTCCAGATTTTTATTTATACTAAAACTCCTACATATTAAGACACTTAGCGATATGTCACATAATTATTTTGAAATACTTCTTGATTTGCTTCAGACTGTAATTCCTGGAGGAGAGAATATCATACCCCAAATAACTTATCATGCTGAGAAGATAGTCTCCGCTCTGGGTCTTGATTATAATAAGATTGATGCATGTTCGAATGATTGTATTTTGTACCATAAAGCCATTAAAGACCTTCAAGAGTATCCGACATATGGAGTTTCTAGGTGGAAGCAACACACAAATTCTTCAACAAGGATTACAACAGAGACAGGGATAACACAGAAGAAAATTTCAGCCAAGGTGCTTCGATTGTCGAAGATTGCAGAAATGTAAGACTGGGTCTATCAAGCGATGGATTCAATCTATTTGGGATAATGAGCTCTGGCTGGTCTACGTGGCCAGTTGTATTAATGTCATATAATTTACCTCTATTACTTTGTATGAAACTGTCGTTTATGATACTTTCATTACTGATACCCGGTAAGCATACATCGGGAAATGATATTGATGTCTACTTAGAGCCTCTAATTGATGAGCTGAAATAATTATGGTCTGAGGGTATTTTAGCATATGATGCCCATTTAAAAGAGTTATTTAGATTATGTGCTATTCTATTATGGACGATTAATGATTTTTTAGCTTATGCTAATCTGTCCGGGTACTCTACGAAGGGCAAGTGTGCTTGTCTTGTATGTGGTCCTGAATTTGAAGATCTTCAATTACCACATAGCCGAAAGAGTTATTATTGGTTTAATCAAAGGTGGTTGCTCTTGAGTCATAAGTACAAGAAATTATCAGCTGACAGGTAATGCGATCGTAAAGTTACTTGAGGGTTTTCTAAAAGTTGTGTTTGGAAAGAATTGTTATTCTAAATTTAACCCGCTCAAAGTAAGAGATTACTCAAAGTCAAAAAGTCATTGAAGCGTAAGCGAAAGGTCCGAAAAATGCAAGTTAAGGACGAAGCTGAAAAATTACCTAGAGGATGGACTAAATTTAGTATCTTCTTTCAGCTACCTTACTGGCAAAATCTTAAAATCCGACATAACTTAGATATCATGCATATTGAGAAAAATATATATGATAACATAGTATCAACTCTTCTACAAGATGCAAACAAGTCGAAGAATGACCTACGAGCATGCCAAGATCTGACTGCTTTGAATATCCGAAATGATTTGCAAGCTCAAGATGTTAGCCTTAAAAATTAAAGTTGCCTCTGTCTCGTGTTACAATGTCAAATGAGCATATGCACAGATTTTCTCAAATCGGTAAAGTCGCCGGATGGTTACTCTGCTAACATTTCAAATAATATCCAGGTGCAAGAGAGAAAACTCTTAGGTTTGAAGACCCATGATTATCACGTTCTTCTCCATCAATTGCTCCATGTTATAATCCGTAACAATATGGAGAAAGAAGCATTGAAGATTATTATCGAGTATTATGGATTCTTCAGAAAATTATGCTCTAAAGTCATAAATATAGATGAATTTAAAAAACTTGAAGCCAAGGTCCGAGTTACTCTATGCAATATGGAAGTAATATTCCTTCCTACATTTTTTTACAATTATGGTCCATCTTACCCAGCATCTTGCAAGAGAGGCTAGAATCACCTGTCCTGTTACTTATCGTTGGATGTATCATATTAAAAGGTAATTTATGATTTTTGTTACATTCATTAATTGTATATGAATTTTTAAATTATCGTGCTAATAATTAACTCTTCTTATGATTCTAAGATACTTGGGCTCCGTGAAACACAATGTTCACAATCGAGCTCATCCCAAGGGCTCGATAGCTGAAGGATACATGGCTAACGAATGCTTTGTGTTTGCATCACGTTACATGCGCAAGAAGAAAACCACATCTCAAGCACCTGATAAGAAGAGGAAGCGTGAAAAATATCCAAGATCTCTCTTAGATCAAATTCATGCATATGTGTTGGAAAACCTTGATATGTTCGCGGACTATTGAATATAACAAATAAAATCAGTAATATAGATGAGAAATATTCATTTTACATATAGTTTACCAATACAAACTTATATATTGTTTATATAGGTGATATCTGGAGAAGCTTAAGAATAAAATAACCGGTAGGAATGCGGCGCATAATATTCAGAAAAGATATAAGAAAGAATTTTCTGATTGGTTAAGAATTGATGTAAGTGTTTTACAATTAATTATTGAACATTCATAATATAACATCACCTAAATATTCTCAAATTGTTTAGCTTAGGTTGAAAAATCACTTCTTGATGGTACTACGTTACCAAATGAAATTATTATACATGCACAATGCTCTTATCATGAAGTGAGACGTTATAATGAGCATTTGGTCAATGAATATAAATTTTGAACGCTAGAGACTGATGATAGGAGGGTAACTCAGAATAGTGGGGTCATGGGTTTGTTTGCTCAAGAATGTTTTTCAAGTATAAGAGATCAGAACCCAATTCTAGCTGACATACTATATATTATGGCCAATTAGAAGATTTTGTTGAGGTATACGGGTTTGGTAAACCAAAACAATATAGTTACACGATTTTCAAGGTTCGGTGGTGTCCTGAAAAAAAAACAAAAGAATCATTATGGATTTACACTAGTTAATCTTCACTGAGAAGTATATACAGATGAGAAATTTATTTTCGCAGAACAAGCTGATCAGTGCTTCTTCGTGAAAGATTCGAATGTCATGTCTAATTGGGTGGTTTTGTACAAGGAGCTAAGATCTGTTGTTCTTCCTAATAACAATGAAAAAAATATTGAATAAAGTAAAGATAATTATAGTGAACCAATTGGGTCATCTAATGACGTTTGACAAGAATTTTCTTACAAACAGAATGTGGCACTAGATGTAGGTATGAACTATATATGTTACACTGCATTACCGATTTTCAACTTATCATAATAAAAACAATAATGCATTTTATAATAACATATCTCATGATCATGTATATAATTTTTTCTTAACTATGTTAATAATTGAATTTGCAGATGAGGAGGGCGAGGAGGCCCTTTGGCCCGGAGGGTGATCGATCATGGAGTATCACCCCAGGTACTTGTGCTAATGATACACTACCATCTCCGAATGCAGGTATAAAAATTAATTAACATTTTAATATATTTTATAAATTATTAGTTATCTAGCTCATATTGTTTATTTGCTGCAGATGCGGGTTATTTATCACCCGGTCCCTCGATGCAGCACCAGAACCATCCCCCGACACAGGTATTCAATATTTAATAATTGATAATGATCAATTAAAAATTCATATTAATGATTCTTCTTTCTTATGTAGGTGCTTCTTGGACCCCGACATATCCATCATATACATTACATACTGACTTGTGACTGAAGATACAGGATTTTCTCAGTTTATCCTTACCTTTGGACTCTCATAAGTCTATGGCTGACTCAATGAAGTACTACCCACATGCTGCGAGAAAGTTAGAGGAAATGCTTTCTATGTTGGAGACTAGGAAAGTTGTTGCACTCCCAGCAAAAGAAAGAGAGATAGCAAACGATAAATTATATAAATACTTTTAATTTTAATATTTATATATTATATGATATATTATCATGTTATTATTATAGGTGCTAAGCCATATTACATAGAGAACAGATGTGGCGGAGGTAAGTCTGAATCTAAACAACCGCCAAGAGGAATGAGGGTGATAATTTGGCGGAATAGTTCTAATGTGCCCATTGGTCCTTGGTTGACCCGATTGAATGCATATATTAGGGTTCTCGTGCGTAGAGTGAACATTATCAACCCTTATTTTCATTTCCGAGAACTACCATGGACCGCATATGAGGCGATATAGACTGAGCTTATGGTAACTGCATATTACTTTAGCTTTTCATTTATTAATAATTAGTAATTGATATTAATTATCCTTACTAAATGTGTATGTAAATCTACAAGACTGCTTCTACCTTGAGGACTTTGAGGGGTACTTGGAATTATGTGTTTAATGTCAAGGTTGAAGCAGTCCTCAAACAATGGAGGCATGATATGAAACATGAAACCTATGACGGGTATGAGGAGGACTGACAGAGGTTTTTTTACCTTGATGACTGAGTTGACGAGATTCATTTCATGGCTCTCCTCATGTATTAGGACAGCGATGCCGCTAAGGTTAGTTACATGAAAATTACGTTATAATTTTAAGATATTATTCATTGCATATTTACTGACTTTTTTTAAGAATAAATCCACGAAGGGGTCAGAAAATAGAAAAGATGTTGCATGACCACAACTTGGGCTCACACTCCTATGTTAATCTGGAGGATGTTTATTGTCAGGATATTGTATATGTTATTTAAAGCTTTAAATAATCTTAATGCTTAGTATGATTATGAAATCTCATAATTTATAATATGACAGGGAAAATCATTAATGTCGATACGCTTGAGGGCAAAAGCGGCGTATAATACTTTCTGTGATAGATATAGGGGTGATGAAAAGAATCAGGATAAAATCAAGGCAAATCTCGAGTTGGTGGTGAGACTTATACATATCTTGAGTAGTATTAGTAACTCTATTTTGTTGTTAATATTACAAGGAAACGGGAACACAAATAATAGGGTCATTACCTTGAATTAACTATATATTTGTGCTTTAGGAGGGATCTGAGGCTGCATCCAAGGAGGTTGCATCTGGGTACATTTCGCAGGAGGAGGAACAAACCGAGCTGAACCCTCACATGCTTTCTGCAGAGGAGAACATCACTCTCACATAGAACCTAATGGGTCATAATAGGTATGGATGGTAAAAAAATCGAATCAAATTGAATACTACGCTCCTATTTATATTTGTTTAACATTGTTGAATTCGATAGTAAAATTTAATATTTATTTCTCCCTAATAATAGGAGAGGAAGATATCATCTGCATGGTGTTGGAGCTTCACCAGACATAAGCATGAGATCATCCACATCATCCTCCATACCATCTACATCAATGAGAGCAGCCCCAAGTAGTTTTAGGCTATGATATTTGTCGTACGTATCTCTGCGTATTTGATTGACAAGATTGACGGGGAGCTGCATATTCAGGTGACTAATAAGATGACTAGAGTTGCGCTGACGTCGAACTCGATGGATGATCTCATGGGGTATGTTATACAATATTTAGGCGGTGTGATTCCTTATAGCGCATATGGTGTTATCATACAGATCATAAGCTCGATTGGCGATAATTCCGGTGCTAGACAGAGCAGCGCTCAGGTACCTTATTTTTTCTTATATTTATAAATTTATTTTTATTTAATATGTTAGCAAACACCACATAATGATTATTCAATTGAACATTCAGAGTGGAGATATTGGAGAGAGCAACACTCGTTCTCGTAACCGGGATAGAGATACTGCCGAAGACGACGATAGATGAGGTTTTTTTATTTTTAATTCAATAAATAGTTTTATTTGTTATAACACTACATTTATTCATGTCGTGTATCCTATCTTATTCATATACATTGTTAATATATATGTTGTTGGATGTATATATTAGACGGAATTGGTTGATGTATATTTTGGATTGGATGGTTGGATTTGTGCATTGTGTTAGATTTGATTATATTTGGTTTTTTTGAATGGAATTGTTATAAATTTTGATTATATTTGGATGGTTGGATGTATTCATATGTACAGTATTTATTGGATGTATTCATGTATTAATGTAATTGTACAGGAAAATATAAATTGTAAATAATTTTTTTTACTGAAAAAATATCAACCTAGACGGAATTCCTTCTAGGATGAGTCAAACTAAACGGAATTCCGTCTAGGTTGTCATAATCAACCTAGACGGAAATACGTCTAGGTTGGAAAACTAGACGGATATTCGTCATCAATGGAAATCCGTCTAGGTTGCCAACCTAGACGGAAATCCGTCTAGGTTGCGCAACCTAGACGGATTTCATAGTTCCGTCTAGGTTGACTACCGTCTAGGTTGACTACCGTCTAGGTTGATCACTCTAGACGGAATTCCGTCTAGTTTGAGCCAATCTAGACGGATTCAAAATAAACGAAACTAACTAGACAGAATTACGTCTAGGTGAACCAACCTAGATGGGATTTGGAGCAACCTAAATGGAAATTTCCGTCTAGGCTGCTCGTTTTTCTACTAGTGAGAGAAAATATAGTCTATGACCAAGTAGTGATATTTTCTGAAAGTGAACTAAATATATATGACCAAGTAGTGATATTTTCTAAAAGTGAACTAAATGTAGTCTATGACCAAGTAGTGATATTTTCTGAAAGTGAACTGATTATTTAGGATTTTTCATATATTGAAAACATAAACTCATGTTTTCTTGAAATTAATTGACCACTCAATTTGGGTTCTTGGGTATCTATAGCATGACTCCCATTGAATACAAACAAATCTCATCATATCGGCATGACAATCAAGTGCAGAGAAGATCAAGATGAAATATTTGTTTGACATCAGGGAACAAATTTGCTCATGAAATAAATATTAAACATATATGTAAACAAAAATTTCAGTTAACCCACCACTTTAAAATAATTATGCACTATCAAATTTAAAGATCAAGATGTTGATTAAAGAATCATGATATTTAGTTCTTATGTGATCGAAGATGACTCAGATTGCAACACATATGCAAAAAGAAAAAAGAAAAAAATCAAGCATAAAACTGTTGAACATAAATTGAAACGAGAGAGTTTCTTATAGCACATTTATTTTGAATAAACAGGGGGATGATTTCTACTGTTGGTTTATCAAGTATAGGATGTTCAAAGTTATCGTGGTGATGTGCTTATTAAATTTGATTGATGATCAAAGTTTATTAGCAAAATAACAAACGCCTGGGTAGAAGGTTTGTCCAGGTTTGGCCATGAAAAATTAGAGAGACATACTAAAAATGACAGATGAATATTGGATTAACTATATCATCACTCTTCCAAGATTCTTTAATACTCACCTATTCTGCCCTTCCTCTATTTATGGCTATAAACTGAAGTGTCATTGTTCAAAACGTGAGTATTTACCTTCGATTGGTTGACATGATTCTAATCAGGCAGGGACACTATCATCTACGTTGACCCTTTGACCTATGATATAAAAATCATTAGGTTGATCTTATCACTTGAATTGTAGTTCATGCAATGTAATGGATGTACATTATGACGGCTCCAGTTTGCATCATCTAATCCTGTAAACTTCAATTTTTTTCACATGCAATACATGAGTGTTGCATGCACACATCATCTAAATTTTCCAATGTAAGGTTATGTGAGGAGAACAAACAATAAGGATTGTCTATAAGGAGGTTAGTATGCGAGTATTTCACTGGATATCTAACATTGTGGATACAATCTAAAAGAATGCTAGTATACGCCCTTTTTTTTTTTGATAGAAAAACAAGGGATGATCCATGTTCATTAAAAACCAAAAAGAGTACAAAGTTGTTTAGTTACAAATAAAACACGGATACGAACTGTATCCTAATATTAGTAGATAGAAAATAGAATTTCTTCTAATTAGTGACGTATAACCTTCTTCTTCCAAAGATTTGTGAAGATGAGGAGTGGGTCTTACCGTCACTCATCGTTGACATGGATATAGGGAAGAACCAAAGCCAACTATACATATAATTAGCAGAAATTAGATTTTCTATAGACTAACAGTCAAAAAACAAAGCTTACATCCATAAGTCAAGTTTAGAACTGAATATAAAATATACATAGAAGCAAACATAACCAACTTGTAGAATATCTCGTCATTCACTGCTCCTTGGAATAGGATTTGCTTCAAGCATTGCCGAGACCTTATTTGCTTTCGTTCCAGTTTTAGAGCTTGTCCAATCATATAATCTAGAAATTGCAAAGTTTATGATAGAATGATGAGAGAAATTAACATGTTCAAAAAGATACTTGTTTCTTGCAATCCACAAACTCCAACTTACTGAAGAGAAAATAGTGCGCCACATGTATCCTTTATTATTTTGCAGTCTCTCCAAAGTCGGTAAAAGTTCATCAAGAGTTGAAGGCCATTGGAATGGAAGATAATAGTTTTTAAAGTGTCTCCAAACTTTTTCAGATAAGGGGCATGAATAGAAAAGATGATCTCTTGATTCCAATTGCAAGTTACAAAAAGAACATATAGAGTCTTCTTGCCATCCCTTAGTCATAAGGTTTTCTTAGTATGTAGTCTATTAAGGGATAATAACCAAGTAAATATTTGCACCTTGCTAGGAAGAACTGAGTTCCAAGTTAATTTGTAAGAAGAAGATATTATCCCTTTGGAGTTTAGAAACTTGTAAAAAGACTTAACGGAAAAAACTCCATTTGATGATAGAGACCAGTTTGGTTGATCAGGTAGATTGGATACACTGACGTGTCTATCAATTGCCTGAAAGTTATCCTGTCTTCTTGAGAGATAGGGAATATGCTTCTTCTTAACAATGGGCGCCAATGACATGAATTAGCCTGAAGGAAACCCTGACTTCTAGTAGTTGAATTAGAAGTGTAAGAAAGAGTATGTAAGGATGAATATAAACTAGTTAGACTGTTATTACTAATCCATTTATCCTCCCAAAATCTGATATTATTCCTAGAGCCAAGAGACCAAATAATGTGATGAAAAAAAATCTTCCTTTGTAGAGATAATATCATTCCAGAAAGGCGACCTCTTATCAAGTTTAACAGTGGGGTACTGTTAATAAGATAAATTACGGTTAAAATACATTCTCCCCAAAACTTAATAGGCAAAGAAGCTTGAAAAAAAGTGTTCTATCCACTTCAAGAATGTTCCTATGTTTCCGTTCAACTCTCCCGTTTTGTTGAGGTGTATATGTACAACTAGTTTCATGCACTATTCCATTTTCCTCATAAAAAGCTCGCATAGGCTCCTCAAATTCAAGACCATTATCACTTCGAATATGCTTCACAGATTTATCAAATTGTGTCTTGACAAATTTACAAAATAGCATAAGAAACTTTTTAGCTTCACCCTTTTCCCTCATCAAATACACCCAAACTCCTCGACTATAATCATCAACCAAAGTAATAAAATAATATGCACCACAAGAAGTAGGTTTCGAATACGTTCCTCATAAATCACAATGAACTAATTCAAAACAAGTAGTGGAATTACTTAAAGGAAAAGGAGAATGTGTTTGTTTTACCCTATATAACAAACATCACATACAAGCTTATTCATAGAATCGAAATAACCAATATCCGAGATAAAAGATAGATGTCGACTATTCTGATGTCCCAGTCGTTGATGTCAAACTAAGTGTGAGTCATCTCGCTTCACTTTCATTGCTGAATGTGTCTGTATAGCCTTATACCAATAACCCCCCCCCCCCCCCCCCGAAAGCTCACCCGCTCCAATCAACATCCTATGCAAAGCTCATTAGTAAACGTTATTTGACAATTTAACGCAAACATCAACTGGGATATTGATATCAAATTGCAAGTTAAGTACGACACATATAGAACATCAGTCAACACCATTTCTGGACTCAAAACAACACGACCAACCATCGTCGCCATCATTCTTGCCCCATTAGGCAAATAAACGGGCATTGGGATCGTACTTTTGAGATCACTCAAAAACTCCTTACCAGTCATGTGATTCGAAGCCCCACTGTCAAGTATCCAAGTAGGTGCTTAGAATCCTTACCAGAGAGCTTATCGGTGTTATCACCAGAGCGATCCAACATGTTTACTAGTTTCTAAAACTGCTCCGTCAACAAAACTTGAGTGTTAGCATTGCTACTTTCTTTGGCTAGTCCTCCTCCTACCGCGGCATAGGCCTGACCTCACCCTCTGAACTTGTCAATGTGCTCCCGTCCTCTTCTGCCCTTGTACCAAGTCGGGTAGCCTTGGAGCTCGAAGCAATCCGTGATGTCATGCCCCAACTTGTGACAATATGAACATTTTTTTCTCCACGCCATTTTGTTGTTTTGTCCAAGATTGTCCAGCTCCTCTTCCCTTAGCTGCTGTGTTAACCACCATCACCATCACCTCGGGGTGCTCCTCTTGTCCTCACACAATCGATTGATGCTTTTCTTCTTTACTGATCATAGCATAAGCTTTATTGACTGGAGGAAAAGGTTCTATGTTGAGTATTTAAGATCGCATCGTACCAAAAATGGCGTCATCGAGTCCAATGAGAAATAAATGTAGTTTCTCTTCTTCGCGCTCACGAAGGAAGTCGTGCGCTGCTCCACAAGTGCAACTCGACACCTTACAATAGCTACAGAGTTCATTCCACATGCTCTTCAATCACGTAGTATGCCATCACCGTTATCCCGTTTTGCTTAGTCAAGGCAATCTGGCCTTTCAACTCATGAATTCGAGGTGCATTCCTAATTGAAAAACTATCACGTAGATCTTCCCAAATTGCTTTAGTTGTCTCCTCGTAGGCTATACCCGGCTGAATGGATTTCTCAATAGAGTTGAAAATCCAAGAAATCAACATCGAGTTGCAAGAGGACCAACTACTCGCCTCCGGTGTATCTGGTGCCGGCTTCTCCAGTGTGTCATTGATAAAACCCAATTTGTTCTTCGCTCTAAGTGCGTTTTGTCGTGCGCCTATGCGGAAGCGTGCTCGCTCACCAAACAAGTCATAAGCACGGGAGAAGAATAACCAATCACACATAAGCACAATCTAAAACTAAAATACGATAGATCAATCATAAACATAGAGATATACGTGGTTCGGTAATTTGCCTACGTTCATGGTGAGAGGATGGGGAGATTCCACTAAATCAAGGAAGTACAAAGGGTTACAATCTCACAAAAACTTATAAACTAACCCTCAACCAAAACTCTTAACTTGCTCACAATATCTCCCTCTCACAATACTTAAAAATCTCTCTAATCTCTGATTAAAACTCTCCTCTTTTTGATATGATCCTAATCTCTTCTAAGGCATTCCATATATATAGAAAACCTAAAAACCAAAACAGACTAGGAATTCTAAAACCAAAAACAAAACAAATTAGGAATCCTAATAACTTGTTTCCAAAACAGATTAAGAATCATATTACCAAAATAAATTAGGAATCCTAATAATATGTTATCAAAATAGATTAGGAACCTGCTATCCAACAATTCTCCACATCGGTGAAATATTCCCAAAACTGAGCCGACACTAACATGAGCACCAATACATCGTCTCACCAAATTCGGCTATACTAATGTAGTTGCCAGCATATCCCCTCTCCTAAGTGATCAAGCCGCTCGTAGTTCATCCAAATGGCCGCCAATGGCCTCAATAATCACGAATGTGCAACAAGTTTCGACAATGATCAAACTTGTTGCTCGGAACCACCTTAGTGAGCATATCCGCCGGATTATCCTTTGTGTGGACCTTAATGATCTCCACATCACCATCTTTAAGAACATCCCGAATGAAGTAAAAATGTACGTCAATGTGCTTCGTCATCGCATGAAAAATCTGATTCTTTGCTAAATAGATAGCACTCATATTATCATAATAAATAGTGACGAACCGCTGTGATATACCAAGTTCCTCCAAAAGTCCTTGAAGCCAAATAGCCTACTTCACAGCCTATATATCGCCATATACTCTACCTCCGTCGTAGACAAAGCCACCATAGACTGTAAGGTGTATTTCTAACACACCGACGCACGGGTCAAAGTGAACACATACCCCGTAGTAGATCGATGCTTATCCAAATCTCTGGCATAATTCGAATCAACATAACCAATGCGCAACTGCCCACCTGTAATGTCCTACTCATAAACCATACCAACATTGAGCGTATCTCGAATGTACCTCAAAATCCATCTCACGGCATCCCAAAGACCCACTCCTGGAGCGTGCATGTATCTTGAAACCATGCTCACCGCCTGTGACAATTTTAACCTCGTACATACCATCGCGTACATCAAGCTCCCAACCGTGCTAGCATATGGAGCCTTCAACATCAACTTTTCATCTTCAACTGTCTTCGGTGAGAGGTCAGCTGAAAGCTTCAAATGGGCTCCCAAATATACACTAACTGACTTCGTATCCATACTAACATAAAATCGCTGTAAAACCTTCTTCAAATAAGCCATATGTGTCAAACAAATTCTGCCCTTCTCTTTGTCACTGTCGATCTTCATCCCCAAAATGCGCTTAACTTCACCCAAATCCTTCATTTCAAACTCCTTTTAAAGTTGTGCCTTCAACTCATCTATATAAGACCTAGAAATGGAGGCAACCAACATGTCATCAACATAGAGCAACAAATAGATGTACGCATCTCCTTTCAACTTGTGAAAATACACGTAAGAATCAAACTGACTCCGAGTGTACAAATGACCAAGCATAAAACCATCGAATCGCCTATACCACTGTCGAGGAGACTGCTTCAAACCGTATAGCAATTTCTTTAACCTACAAACCATGTTTTCCTTCTCTGCAGCTCGGAATCCTAATAGCCGAGTCATATATATTTCTTCATCAAGATCACCATAAAGAAATATCATCTTCACATCCAACTGATCTAACTCTAATCCATATTGTGCCACCAAAGCTAGCAAAATCTAAATTGAAGAATGCTTCACCACTAGAGAGAAAACCTCATTATAATCAATACCTTCCTCCTATGTATAGTCCTTTGCAACCAACCTAGCCTTGAACCTCAATGGAGTGCCCTTAATGCCCTCCTTCTTCGTGTACACCCATTTGCAACGAATTGTCTTCCAATCCTTTGGAAGCTCAAGAAGCTCCCATGTATCGTTCTTGTGAAGAGAGTCCATCTCCTCCTACATAGCCACCTGCTACGAATCAGCCTCCGAACTCTACTCGACCTCTTTGAATATAGTAGGCACTAACTCATCGATACTCTCCACCGGAAGTGCATATGCAACTACTGTGTCAGTATACCATTCTGGCACCCGTATGTCTCTCTTCTGTCTCCGAACCGTAATAGAATCCTGAACCTGAGCCATCGGTTCCTGATCCTTCATAACTATATCCGTATCCTCCTCCTCGTCGTTGTGCTTGTCTAGCGTCACATCAGTCGGTACTCTAATGGATATTATACCATCTGGATAATGTGGAGCTATATCGATCTCCACCATCTGCGATATCTCCTCTATCGGGTCACTCTCCACCTGATGAGAGCTGGGAAGCTTCAAGATAGAAGCCTCATCGAACATGACGTCTCTACTTAGCATAATATTCCTATCAATTGGATCCCAAAACTTGTATCCCTTGACACCACGCTTGAATCCTACAAATATGACCTTCCTAGCTCGAGGTTCCAACTTATCAGTCATCACATGATAGTATATAAGGCACCCAAATACCTTGAGCTGGTCATAATCGTATGATGGCTCTCCCGACCACATCTCCATAGGGGTCTTCTCCTTAATCGTAGATAAAGGCAGCCTGTCAATGAGGTGGCTCACATATGAAAGTGCCTCAGCTCAAAAGATCTTCTCCAAACCACTATGCATCAACAAACATCGTATCTTCTCCAACAAAGACCGATTTAACCTCTCTATTACCTCATTATGTTGTGATGTATGACTAATTGTGAAGTGTCTCTCTATGCTCTCGTATCGACATAGCTACTAAAAGGGGTCTGATATGTACTCATAACCTTTGTCGTATCGCAATATCTTGATCTTTCTCCCAGACTGTAGTTCCAACATCTTCTTCCACTCCACAAATATATCTAGGACTTTACTCTTCTTCGACATAGTGTACACCCAACAAAACCTATAATAGCCATCAACAAACGTGACGAACTAATGTCTACCACCAAGTGATGCAGTCTTGGTGGGACCCCAAACATCTGTGTGCATATAATCCAGGATGCCCCTCGTCCTATGAATGGTTGTCCCGAATTTCACATTCGTCTTCTTGCCAAGAACCTAGTGCTCACAAAACTCAACTTTTCCACTCTTTGCTCCCTTCAATAGCCCCTGCTTGCACAGCGTCTGCAATGACTTCTCTCCTATGTGCCCCAATCTGTAATGTCAAAGTCTGCTAATGTTCACCTCTGAAATAGCTGAAGTAACCTGGCCAATCATGATTCTCCCCTTCAGATAATACAAGTTCCGACTGTAGACTACCTTTGTTACTACCAAAGATCCCTTAGTAACCTTCGCTACAGCATCCTCAAATGTCACCTTTAATCCCTTCGCCTCTAAAGCTCCAACTAAGATAAGATTTTTCTTTAACTAAGGAACAAATCACACCTCCTTCAATTCATGGACTACTCCATCGTGCATCCGAATCCTCATAGAATCTACCCATAAATGCCACATGATTGATCATTTCCCATAATAACAACACCCTCATCGATTCTCTCAAATGATAAAAACCAATCTTGTCTAGGAGTCACATGATAAGTAGCACTAGAATCAAGCATCCAATATGATGCATCCAAGTGATTCACCTCCGGAGTAATCAATAGAGAAAAGCTTGAATCATCGGAATCATCGCCTTTCACAATATTCACCTCATTGGCCTTCAGACCCTTCTTCTTGCTATTCTTCTTCTCCTTGATCTTTGGACAGTCTCTCTTGTTGGTCTTTTTGTTTTGATGATGTTTAACAAATAATTTACTTCTAATGTTATTTGTCTA
>BQKN01000484.1:379029-407788 GCA_022839385.1 Asparagus kiusianus | reverse complement strand
AGTAATGAATTGTTTGCTAAATCATCATCAAAACTATAGGGTCAACATTTATTATTGAGAATTTCCTACATCTTCATTATAGACGTCATCCCAATCACATCATACTTTAATTCCTGTTCCAAACAGGATCTGATCACCCCACAAGCGTTCCTATTCATCTTTTCTCATATCGCCTCTTTATTTTTTGATGGTCTCTCTTAGACCATGATGGTCTCCTCTAAATTCTAAGCATTGAGCGCATCTTGAACGTCGCTCATCCACAAACCAAAGTTGATCATGCCGTCATACTTCACCACACTAATTTTGGTGTTCTGAAAACCAACTTGGACTATACTTGCCATCTTGCTGCTTTCACTAACTTTTTAACCTATACTCGCAAACTCCAAATTACAAAGAAAGATTCAAACTTTGAAAGGAATAAGAAATTACCCAACTGAACCTTAGATTGGATTCCAAATATAACTCCTAACCACACGAGGAAAGCAAGATCTCCAACGGCAACTTCAAATCCTATCTCCACCTAAGAATAGAACTCCAAGAACCAAGCTTCCACGACGAATCTTCCTCCACCTAATGCCAAAATCCTATATCTAAAATCTGAGCTCTGATACCAATTGTCGTGTGCCTATGCAGAAGCGTGCTCGCTTACCAAACAAGTCGTAAGCATGGGAGAAGAATAACCAATCACACATGAGCACAATCCAAAACTGAAATACGAGAGATCAATCACAAACACAGAGATATATGTGGTTCGGCAATTTGCCTACGTCCACGGGGAGAGGATGAGGAGATTTCACTAAATCAAGGGCTACAATCTCACAAAACTCACAAACTAACCCTTAACCAAAACTCTCAACTTGCTCACAATATCTCCCTCTCACAATGCTCAAAAGTCTCTCTAATCTTTAATTATAACTCTCCTCTTTTTGATATGATCCTAATCTCTTCTAAGGCGTTCTATATATATATATAGAAAACCTAAAACCAAAACAGACTAGGAATTCTAAAATAAAAACAAAACAAATAGGAATCCTAATAACTTGTTACCAAAACAGATTAAGAATCATGTTACCAAAATAGATTAGGAATCCTAATAACATGTTACCAAAACAGAATAGGAACCTGGTATCTGTTGGAAATTAAGGTTAAATCTAGAATGAAATAAGGAATTAGATGTACTGTATCGTCGAATAGAAGAAGTGCCCTCTGCATCGTAATTTTAAACTTTTTCAGTTAACTGCTGTGCGTTATAGAAATGTTGTGCTTAAAGCAATATTTAGCCTACTCCGGTGTAATGATCCCAATGCCAAACTGCTTCCAGGAATAACAGTGCAATACTCTGGTGTGCACCAATCCAGTATTGTCAAGATCTCCTCGATGTATAAGACCTTTCGGTCTAGGAAAAAGATCTCCTCGATCTTAGAACCTTTTGGTTCAAAACCTTTCGGTTTAAGACAAGTTCCTATGGGCACAAGTTCCTGCAATAGCAGCACAACAGCAAACATCGGGATCGACATTCGTATTCCAGCACGTGACGTTCGTGTTCCACGCTCACGAGAGGATTTTCAGCTTACTGCCAAGAGCTACCCAAGGGCACTATTTATAGGCCTCAAAGGCCAGCTCAAGAGTCACAAGCAATTAATGTAACTGTTATAATTCTTAATGGCAATTAAGATTATAACATCAATGCATTAAATTGCTCTTAATGTTGTTGTAACTGCTACATGCATTAACTCCTGAATACGAGGTAATCAATAGACGTGTTGCTACGAAACACGAGGGTCACGTCTCAACAAATCAGACGAACCTCATTTGACAAACGAACTTCGTCAGACGGGCGAACCTCGTATGACAGTTGAACCTCGTCGAACGAGCGAACGTCGTCAAACAAGCAAACCTTGTATGACAGACGAACCTCATCGAACGAGCGAACCTCGTCAGACAGGCGAACCTCGTATGATAGATGAACCTCGTCGAACAAGCGAACCTCGTATGATAGACGAACCTTGTCGAACGAACGAACATCGTCAAACAGGCGAACCTCGTATGACAGACGAACCTCGTCGAACGAACGAACATCGTCAAACAGGCAAACCTCGTATGACAGATGAACCTTATTGAACGAGCGAACCTTGTCAAACTACGAGAACACTAAGGTCATCCTCGTGCGAATACGTAGCTCGTCCGCATGCTGAGAAGCAGCCTACGAGGCAACCTTCGTGGCGACCATAGTGGCAGCCAACGTGGCGTCACCTCGCCCCGATGCCTCCGTGCAAAGTACAAAGTGCGCCTAACAAAGCGCCACTTAGCACCTTAGCCCGATTAGCCTCGATCCCCGTCCCATTAGCCCACGGCCCACAGCCTACGGCCCACTAGAACTTATGAGGGATTAATTCAAATAAAACACTTCTCGGCTTGCCGTTGGCAAGTCTCGAACAAGGGACCTTTTGAAATACCAAAACTTTAATTTTTTACTAGGCTACAAAGCATTTATGAAAAGTACTTGTAGTTAATATATATAGTTTGAAAACTCATTTTGGAAAGCTATTTTTTGACCAAAAAACCCAACAATCCCCCACAAGTTTTTAAATTAGTGTCGTGTTATGGTGCCGTCATTTCAATCGTTGTGCATAAGGTAGATGTCGCAAGGACGTGAATCCCCCTTAGACTAACTAAATAGAAGATAGATACATGGTGTCGCAGGGACTTGAACCAGCACATGTCTAAAATCCAGCGATCACACACGATCAAACTCATCTGTGGTAGTTTTCACTTTGAACCACACTTGCCTTTGCCTTTGCACATTTATGGCTCTGTGCTTGTCCTGGTTTCTGCTAGGGCTCTAGGTATCTTTCCACAAGACACCATAGGAGACGGCCAAATCTTTACCTAGGCATAGGTGAGTTCTTTAGGCATGTTTCCTATCAAACATCACGCATCCGAAATGCTTTGAACTCATTAAGGCTTAAGATCCATCCTCTCTCATGATAGGATTCTAGGTGAGTCCTTTAGGCGTGTTTCCTATCTAACACCCCGTATCTGAAATGCTTTGAACCCATTAAGGCTTAACAGCCTGCCCCTTTATATGATAGGATTATCGGTGAGTCCTTTAGGCATGTTACCTATCCAACATCCCGCATCCGAAATGCTTTGGATCATTAAGGCTTAACGGCCAACCTCTTTACATGATAGGATTTTACTTGTAAATCTTACTTAACTTTTGAACAAATCATCTTGTCATTAGTAGCGTAAGCTTTGAACTAATAACTTGACAAAATGGCAAGTGTTTGTAAGACTCACCAAACTTTGCAAATCTTACTTGACTTTTAAACCAGTTATCTTTATTATTAGTAGCATAAGCTTTGAACTAATAATTGGATGAACATGGTAAGTATTTGTAAGACTCACAAAACTTTAAGACCCATTACAGTAGACGTCCTTTCGACTATGTCCTTTTTCAGACTTTTAGTCAAAGGATCAGCCATATTCTCTGAAGACCGAACGTCAATCACTGAAATGACTCCTTGGCAAATGAGTTCTCTCAAATAGCCATGCTTCAGACGAATGGTCTGCTACTTTCCATTGAACAACGAGTTCGCTGCCACAGTACCCGTTGCCTGATTATCACAATAGATTGTAATTGTGCCTTGTAATTCTATCAATGGATGGTCCCGGAGAATACAACTGAGCCACTCAGCTTCATCTCATGCAGCACAGAGTGCGAAGAACTCAGATTCCATCGATGACTGTGCAATCATAGTTTGCTTCTTAGATTTCCACGAGATTGTAGCTCCGCCCATGGTGAAGACAAAACCTCCAGTAGATCTGCACTCATCTGGTTCTGAGCACCAGCTCGCATCTGAATAGCCTTTGATTACAGCCAGATATCCAGTGTAGAATAGGCCCAGACCTGTAGTTCCTTTCAAGTATCTCATCAATTTCTGGACAGCATCCTAGTGAAGCTTTCCAGGATTATTTGTGAACCTACTAAGCATTCCTATAGCGAATGCTATATCTGACCCTATGCAGCTCATCGCGTACATAAGACTGTTGGCCTTCTTGTTTTGATGATGTTTAACAAACAATTTATTATTAATGTTGTTTGTCTAGTATTTGTGTTTTTTTATTTATTATAGACAAACAACATGTTGGAGGATGGATGGATTGCGTCATAACGATCATATCAAATGGAGATTGGTGGAATAGTGGTTGAAGCTATGCAAATTCAAGTTGAAGATCCAAGTTCAAGCTTCATCCGCAAGTATACCAAGTTGAGCTCATTGAAGACCTTCATCAAGCTTGGGTAATTTAGTTTAGGAGTTTATATTATGTGTGTTAGTACTTTAAGCTCAATCATATATACACATACACGTTTTGGTTTTGTATATATATAGTTATATATATACACATATGTTTTGGTTTGATAGTTTTCAAGTTTTACTATGAAACAATTAAATATAATTAGAAAACATATTTTTGTTTCATACTTACATGCATATATATGATTTCATCAATATCAATTTTATTTAGCTCAATGAAATCATGTTTTAGTACATTATGTGTATTTTAATAAAATACTATATTCATTATTTATAGACTTCATAACAATAGTTTACATCTTTCTTCAAGTCTATAAAATCATTTTGTAAAGTTTCAAAACATTGTTTAGCCAAAATGTCAAAATTCACATGTTTACATTTTTATGTTTTGGACTATTTTTATGTTTAGCCAAAATGTCAATATCACTTTGTAGCATGTTTATTATCATGTCTATAATCATTCTCCAAAATTTTCTATTTTTTAGAATTTATTTGATATTTTTAAACATGGTTTTAAAATCAGAAAACTGTTCAAAACATGTTTTCTCTTTAGTGTCAGTTTGTGGTCGACCACCACGGTCGACCGCCCCTGAGTTTAGAACTCAGTATGGCTTTTGATGGTCCGCGGTCGACCGTGGCGGTCGATCGTAAGAAGTCCAGAGAGTTTCGCGGTCGACCGCCATGGTCGACCGTCAGTTGTTCTGAGCTGTTTTTTGTTGTTTTGTTGCTCGTGGTCGACCGTCGAACTGTACTTCAGACTCCAACGACTAGTTTCTAGAGCCGTTGTTGAGCTGGTTTTTTGGTCTTTTCTTAGCTTTCTCTTGGCTTTGGGGTTTCTATAAATACCCCCTTATACCTCAGTTCTTTAATGTAACCAAGAAGTTTTTAAACAAGTTTTAAATAAGGGTTTAAGTGTGTTTTAGTGTTTGTTTGGTTTGTGAAGAAGTTTTCACAAGTGGAGGAGATCATCTTCTTGTTTGGGCTTTAATCTCCATCTCTCCATCTTGTCATCTATTGAGAAGTTTTCTAAACTCTTATCTAGCTTTACATTTGCATAGTTATTTGATTATCATTCTTTAAAGCTAGTTTTTATATTAAGTTTAGATTTGATTTCATTTTCTCATTGCTTACACACACACACAACCATTGAGCTTATTGTATTTACATTCATAATATAATTTGGATTGTGAGGAGTTGTAACAATTAAGAGTGAGCTATCTTAAGTTCTCATCTATTGTAGAGAACAAATTTATTATTTGTTACAATTGTGAGATTGTAAAGTTTTCGGTTAGCTAGAAAACCGAGTGTGAGGAGTGGACGTTGATCGGTGAATGTTGAAAACCGACATTGTGAGTGAGTGTATACGTTGATCGGTGAGCGTTGAAAACCGACATAGTGTGGTTGTAAACGTTATTCGGGTGAGCGTAGAAAACCCGATTGTGATAGTGGATTTCTCCCCGGAAGTGGGGAGTAGAGATGTAGGACGGAAGGTCCGAACTCCGTGATCATTTGATTGTGTTTGAGTGTGCTTTGGCGTTCATTTATATTTGTGCTCATTGCTCATATCGTCATTGTCTCATTATCTAGTTTGTCCACTACATTGTTTACATTTGTTTATGTTGCCCTTGTGTTTGCATATCCTTGCATATATCATATAGTATATCTCTTTGCTATGATATATCACCTTATGTATATTGCATATTCTTGCTCATATCTTATTGTATATCTATCTTATAAGAATAACTTGTTAATTAGTTTTAATTAGCATAAAATTGGATTAGATTAGCATAAGACCCTAATCACCCCCCTCTAGGGTCTAACAAAGACTTCCAATTATTTTTGAGTACCTTAGCTGTTCTACTGGTCTTTCAGTGTTCGGTCGAAGCTTCTTAATATAATCATACGGCGCTGACAGTTCTGGCAGGTCGAAGTAGCCATACTTCCTTAGCATGCTCTCGACATAATGAGATTGGGACAATCTAATACCCTCTTCAGAGTATATAATTTTGATTTCGAGAATCACGTTCGTAGTTCCAAGATCCTTCATGCTGAATTGTGCCGAGAGAAATTTCTTGGTAGATATTACTATCTCCAAATCACTTCCGACGATGAGCATATCACCCACATAGAGGCAGCTAACCACCGCATTTCCTTCAGCGACCTTGATATATAGTCACTTGTCAGACTCACTAACTTGATACCCATTGTTGCGAACAACCCCATCAAACTTCTCATGCCAGAGTTTCGGTGCCTGCTTAAGTCCATATAGAGACTTAATAAGTTTACAAACTTTACTAGCTGGAGCATCCAGTCATTCTGGTTTCTCCATGTAGATCTCTTCTGTGAGGTCTCCATTGAAAAAGGCAGTCTTCACATCCATCTGATGTATAACGAACCTTTTTATCGCCGCCTATGCGATAAGCACTCTGATGGTAGTGATCCTGCAAACTGGTGCATAGCCACCAGTCTTGCTTTGTACTTCTCAATAGTACCATCAGGACGAAGCTTCTACTTGAAGATCCATTTGCAACTGATAGGCCTAGCACCTTCAGGTACATCCACCAGCTCCCACGTGTAATTTTGGATCAATGAATCCATCTCATCATCTATAGCTTCTTTCCACAGAAGAATATCTGTTGACTACATTGCTTCTTAGAAAGTCTGCGGATCTCCTTCCACATTATAGGTGATGAGATCATCTCCAAAATCTTTCTGTCTTCTGACACGGTTAGAAGATGGTTCAGTAATTCCTTCATCATTGACACTTTCGGTTTCTCACGAAACTAGCTCCTCTGGTGCATCTGACGTGCTAGTATTCTCTGCTATATCTTTGAGCAACAATCATTTATCTTTGATAAACTTATCCTCAAAGAATTCTGCATCCCGAGCTTCAATGATGGAGTTGGTTCCAAGATCAAGAAACCTGCAAGCATCACTTGTTGGCCTTCTTGTTTTGATGATGTTTAACAAACAATTTACTTCTAATGTTATTTGTCTAGTGTTTGTGTTTTCGCATTTATTTTAGGTAAACAACAAGTTGGAGGATGGATGGAATTGCGCCTCAACGAACATATCCAATGGAGGTTGGTGGAATGTCGGGTTGAAGCTTATGCAATTCAAGTTCAAGATCCAAGTTCAGCTTCATCCGTAAGTGTACCAAGTTGAGCTCATTGAAGACCTTCATCAAGCTTGGGTATATTTAGTACATGTTTATATTATGAGTGTTTAATACTCTAAGCCCAATATCCTATACACACACAATATTGGATTTTCTCACAAAATGAGCTATTTTAAGAAAACTTTGTGATATTGGTTTATTGACCATGTTTACTTTATATTCATGTGTTATAATGTTTATGAAGACATTTCATAAAGTTTCAATATGCGTTTAAACTCTTTTTGTCAAGAACATGTTCTTAACAAAATCATATTCATGCATGTTTTTACAAAATAACGAGTTTTCATAATTGGCAAATACAATTTGAAAAATTTCTTCGTTTACATGTTTATATTCATATATACAAACTTTTCCCCAAGTTTTACTAATTTTAAAGTTGTTTTGTTATTTTCAATCGAATTTACAAAAGCAAGTGTTCAGCAGTTTTTCAGAAATTATTTATCTATGTTCAAACATTTATTTCTCTTAGAGTGGTGTTAGGGGAAAACCCCCAACCACACCCTCCACCACACCTCCTCTCCCTCTATAGTGCATTGGGCCCCACATCAATTTTTTTTTAAAATTTGATGTGGGGCCCAATGCACTATAGAGGGAGAGGAGGTGTGGTTAAGATTGTGGTTGGGGGTGTGCCCCTAACATTTCTATTTCTCTTAATTAGGAAGTGATTTTTTAGAAATTCTTTCTCTAACATGTTCATCCACATGTCTAGAACCTTCTATTAAAATTTCATGATTTTTGGAGTTGATTTACTATTTTTAAGTGATTTTACAAAGTCAGATACGCAGAAAAAATCAGATCTGCCAGTTTGCTACAGTACCCAGGGCCAATCGCTACAGTGCCACGGTCGACCATAAAAAGTTACTGTAGCATAACGGCTCTATTTTCCCTGGTTCCGATTTTTTGCGGATTTGCCTCGTTTTTTGGGCTTTTCTTTGGCTTTGGGTTGTTGTCTTGAGTTCTTATAAATACCCATCATCCCTCAACACTTATAGCTACATCCAATAAATGTTTTAATGAGTTTTAAAAGAGTTTACGTTTGGTTTTAAGTTTGTTTAAGGGTTTGGTTTGTGAAGAATTCCTTAAGAGAAAGTGGAGATCAATTCATTGAGCTTCAATCCATCTCTCTCTCTCTTATCATATAGAGAAGTTTTTCTAAACTCATTCTAGCTTTTATTCATAATTATTTGTTGATTATTATTTTTATTAAGCTAGTATTTACAATTGAGTTTAGTTGTTTTTATTTCACTCATTGTTCACATACACCCACATGAGCTTATTGTATTTACATTCATAGTATATTTGGGTTGGTAAGAGATTGTAACAATTGAGTGTGAGCTTTCATTGTGTTCTCATCCATATTAGAGAATAATCATTTGTTGTATTTGTGCTTATTGTGAGATACACTTTGTAATACACTTGTACACCGAGAGGAGTGTGTGGTAAGAGTCGGGGATTGTCCCAAGAGGAGTGGCGTCGGTTGACGAACCTAGAGAGAGGTCGTAACCGAGCACTTGAGGGAGACACGGCTAAGTCCAACACTTGTGAGGGTGTTGAGTGGGTTTGCAAGAGTGTGTGTTGTAGAGTTTTCGGTTAGCTAGAAAACCGAGTGTGTAGAAGTTCCGGCTTCTAAACCGGTTGTGATAGTGGAGATCTCCTCGAGGTGAGGAGCGGAGACGTAGCTCAAGTGGTTAGACCGAACTCCGTAATCATATAGTTTGTTTGTGATTGTATTGGCGCACTTATTTTTATGTTCATATCTTATATCGCCTTTGTATATTGCTCATTGTTTATATTGTCCACTATCTAGTTTAGTTTGCTTACCCTTATGTTAGTTTACATATCCTTGCATATATATTTTTATCATATAGGATATATCCCATTGTTCATATTGCTTATCCTAGCTTACATATCTTGTTGTATTTCATACTTGCTAGGATAACTTATTAATTAGTTTTAATTGGTATTTTAATCGGATTAGATTAGTATAAGACCCTAATCACCCCCCCCCCCCCCTCTAGGGTCTAACATCACTATCTTCAGCAAAGCCAAGAAACACACATCTGTTTGCCTTTGGTCTGAGCTTAGGCCTTCTGATATCTAGAACTCGAACATATACGAGACACCCCCACACTTTGAGACTATCCAAAGGATCATGATATCGCAACCATAACTGATGAGGAGTACTATCTGTTTTGGAATAGGGTACTTTGTTTAGAATCCAGTGCCATCAGCAAAGCCTCTCCCCAATAGTATGTAGATAAACCGGATGTGATTAGCATCGAATTCACCATCTCTGTCAATGTGTGATTCTTCCTTTCTGCAATTCCATTAGATTGCAGAGAATACAGAGCAGTAGTTTCAGTAATGATTTCATTTTCCTTGAAGTATGCTTCCGACTCCTTAGATCGGTACTCTCCTCCTCTGTCGCTCCTGAGTCTTTTCACCTGAAGTCCAAGCTGCTTCTCTACTCGAGTCCGAAACTCAACAAATTTTCTGAATGCTTCATCTTTAGATTTCAACAGGTAGACGTGACAGAAGCGAGAATGGTCATTAATGAAAGTGATGAAGTACTTCATGCCGCCTCGAGTGACAAAGCTCTTGAAATCACAAGTATCTGAGTGAATCAGATCCAATAGGTTAGTGTAATGACCGTAAATTTTTAATACGAGTTTAAATAATTTTTCTGGTATTTAAATATTAAAATTTATTTTTAAAAGAGTATTCGTATTTTTTCTGATTTTTTTGAATTGTCTATGATTTAAAAACCCGATTTTATATTTATTTTAAAGGTTTTGCTAATTATAAATTTAATTGTTTCGGTAAAACTTTTTAAACTAATTAATATTTAATGATTCATTATTGTTATTATTATTATTTTAACCATAAATTTTCAATATTGATTTGAATAAATTTTCTAGTATTTTAAATATTAAATTATTTTTTAAAGGGGTATTTTTCCTGTGTTTTCCCTCTCACCGGTATTTCAATCTGTTCCTCTCTCTCCTCAATTATTTCCTCACTCTCTCTCTCCCCTACCCCACCTCCCCAAATCACTCCCTAAATTCCCGCATCCCCATCTCCTCCTGTTTCTCTCGTGTTTCCCCCTCTCCTTTTTTTCATCTCAAAAAGTCCCCACTCTCTCTCTCACATCACTCAATCTATCTCTCTCTCTGACACTCTCTCTATTATTCTCTCATCAAAATCTCCAGCTCACGTCTCACTCTCTCTCACTTAATCACTCTCACATCTCTCTCTCTCACTCAATCTCTCCCCCTCTTCTTCATCAACTCCCTAACCAGCTCAAACCCCTCTCCTCCGTTTCCTCCTCAACCACGAAGCCAAGCTCGAACTCCCCTCCCCAAGCCGCCCTCGACCAGTCGAGCTCCCCTCCACCGCCTTCGCTTGAGCTCGCCCCCACCCTTGGCTGCACCGAACTCCGACCTGACAGCCGCCCCGACGCCGTGACCACCGCCCTCATCACCGCCCCCTTTCCTCCTCGAGCTCCACCTCTCGCCACTCGTTCCGACCTCCGTCCTCGACTCCTGTCACCGTTCACCCCATCTCTTCTCCGACGAACCATGACCACGTCGGCCGAGCTCTGCCCCACCTCAGCCACAAGCCCGCCTTCTCCTCCTCCATCTTTTCTCTTTCACCACCCCCTTCAGCCCTCCTTCGACGTCCCTCCACCGCCAGCTCAGCCACGCTTCGACGTCGCGCCCAGCTCGAACGCCGCCAGTGAGCTTCCCCAAGTCTCCTCCGCCCACGTCGCCCTCCGACCGCCCGCCATCCAGCATGAACTCCGCCTCCGGCCAGCGCCCTCAGACCTGCTCTCCTCCCCCGTTCAGCCCCAGCATCCCCAAGCTCTTCGCCGCCGTCGTCGAACTCAACCTACTGCAGTCCACATCCGTCGCCGTCGTCGCCACACTCCAGTCCTTCCCGTTTGACCACACCACCCACGTCAATGCCGACAGCCTCGCTCAGCTCCTCCAAGCCATAGTCGCACTCCCCCTGGCCCGTTGCCTTCCCACGCCAACGGCCTCGTCATCCGCTGTCCAGATCCGATCAGATTCCCCACCTCAGTGTCGTCGCACGCCACCTGTTTGATCATATGCCGACGCATATCTAGTTGGAGAACCGCCACCTTCTAGCCACCAACGAGCCCAACGGAGCCCCGAGACATTCCAACGACACACGTAGGCAAGATCCCGCTTGCTCATATCTACTTTTTCTATTTATTATGAATTATTCTGCAATTTTAGATTTGTTAATATTTATCTGCGTGGGTTTGATGAATAATATTGAATGGATAGTAATTATGTGATAAATAGTATTTTCAGGATAAATATAATAAATTAAAGAATTTATTTTGGGTAACAGGATTATTTTAGATTAATTAAAATATTTTAAAAATTTATATTATGGAAGAAAAATATTTTAGAATAATAAATATTTTTAAAGAAGTTTTTTGGAAAAATATTATTTTAGAATAATTATTATGAATTAAAAGAAGTTATATCGGTAGCGGAATCATTTTTTGGATAATTATATTAATTAAAAAGAATTTATTTGTGAACGGAATCATTTGAGGAAATTATGATAATTTAAGAAATTTTTTTGGAAAAAGAAATATTTCTAAATTATGTAGACTCTGTTTATGATTTATAATTCTTAATATTGATTATCTGATATGCTACGATATTATTACACGTGATTAGTTGCATTGATTGTTCCTGGCTGTGTTTGAGAATCTTAGTAGTTCATGACTTAGTGGCCTTGTGCGTCATGAACAGACCTAGTGACATGTGTGGGTGTGTTTAGGTGGTGAACCAGAGTTTTAATAAGGATTATGATCGTTGATTTAGAAAGAACGAGAAGAGTTGGGATGGGGAAGTTAATGTTCATGTGATCGGATAAGGCTGTTGATGTATCTTCCAGACTCGTACTAGAGACCTGTTTCGTCCTGGGGTTGGTTTGTTGGACCAAGTGACCTGTTTCGCCACTTGAATCCGTGACTTGTTTCGTCACTTGAGCTTTGCCTGAGTTCGGACCGGGCCGAGATCGGATTACGTATAGCCCTCTAGCCGCCTGTTTCGCGGGATTGGATGCGCGTAGGGGATTTGTGAACAGCCAGTTATCCGGTGATAGGAGCGTTGACTCTGTGTGAGATGTGACCAGTGATTTGTTATAGAATGGCTAGTTACTTGACCTTGTTTCTAGGCTATGTATGACTTTTTGTGAGATACGGATCAGTTGTATTATCTTTTCATACATAGATCGGGGTTAATATTTAATTATCTATAATTTGAGACATATGGTATATAGATGAGGGTTTCCTTGTTTGGATTATTTCGCTCGACGTACTACGTCTCGAGTTATAGATTTTTAAGTATTAATTTCATCTAGTTGTATGACCTTGTTACCTGGATGATTATTCTGATGACTAGCTGCATGACCGACTTGTTACTTGATTGATTTGGTTGGATTTCCAGTTGTATGTTCTTTTGTCATTTCGGTTATAGTATCGTTTTTCGCATTGGATTTTCGTTTGTTCTTTTCTTTTGTGGGGTCTTACCGTGTGCTATGCGCCCTGACGTACACCTGTTTTCTCTGGTGTACGTCAGACTTAGACGAAGAACAGGTTCAACAGGAGCAAGAAGATTCTCAGCAGGAGTGTCTTGTAGACGGAGCAGAAGAAGAAGCCGAAGCTTAGTCATTCCTTTCAATTTGTTTTGTAGCACCTTCATTTCCTTTTGATCAGTGTATTTTTATATTCTCCAGTATTTCATTCAGATAGTTTTTGTATAAGGGCACGTTTGACCTGTATTATTATGTCTCGGATGTTATCCCATTTGTGATATGATACTTTTATTCTGAGTTTGTCTATCATATTCTTGCTGATTGTGATCGGGGACCTGTGACTTCGTATTGTATTTATTTCTAGACGCTTAGCGTGTTGGATTGAGAAGAAAAGAGAAAAAAAATGGTAGTGTATATTTCTTCTCAATCTAATACGCCGCGGGCTTGCTCGCGTCCCGGTTCCCCTGTATTTTGGGAAGCGGGGCGTGACAGTTAGTGCTCCTTGTGACGCTTGGAAATGGCTTCCTTGTCAGCTTCGCTTGCGCGCAGACTTCACACTTCTCAGGTTTGTTACCCCCACATTTTGAAAGTAATCCTAACTTTTCCATGCTAGACAACTTTCTATAGTTTACATGTCCTAGCCTATTATGTCATAAAACAGAGAAGTAAGCAGAAGATGATACTTTATTTACAACTGAGTTGGGTACAATAGTACTAATCTTATACATGTCATCAGTACGATATGCATTGCCAAAATACATTTTCTTAAAAGATAATACAGCCTTTCCTCCTTGGAAATCCAGTCTCATACCAGCGTCACACAGCAGGCTTCCAGAGACTAAATTTTTGGCAATTGAAGGAACATGTTTCACATCCTTAAATGTGAGAGTCTTCCCTGAAGAAAAAGTCAGCACCACAGTCCCAGTTCCAAGAACAGGAACAACAGAACGATCAGCCATTAATACGTTCTCTTTGGCAGCAACATAGGAAGAGAACAAATCATTGTTAGAGCAGACATGACAGGTAGCACCTTATCTAATCACCAACCAGAGATTTTGTTGGGAGTTGTCACCTGAAAGAGCATAGTTACACAATTATCAAGTTGATTAACATTGTGTACTATTCCCTTCTTTGGTGCTTTGCAATCCTTGGCAAAATACCCTTGCTTCCCACAGTTGAAGCATTTGCCGCTCTTCTTGAAATCTTTCTTCTGAACATTCAGGTTCTTCGGATTATGATTCTTCTTTCTGTTAAAAGGCTTCTTTTTTCTTAGAAGAAGAACTGGTACCCTTCTCAGAGTTAGTAACCACTATGTTAGCAGATGCCTTCTGCTTAGCTAGGAGCTTATTTTTCGTAAGAGTCCGAATCTCGTCCTCGATCCGAATGAACCACTTCAAATCAGATAAAGTCAATTGTCTTTTCCTTCTTCGAATGTCCGTGGAGAAATACATCCAAGATGGAGGAAGCTTATTGACAATTGCACCAGAAATAAAGGTTTGACAAAGACTGATCTTTTTATCCTTCAGCTTCATTACAAGTTTTTCGAGCTCTTTAACTTGAGGCAAAACCTTAGTGTCATCTTCGAATTTGAAGTCCAGAAACTTATCGATAAGGTGAGACTTAGAAAGCTTCTTCTCATCCTTGTATTGCTCCTCCAGAGCATTCCAGATTTCTTTTGCAGAGGTCTTATTAGTGTAAGCATCTGCCAGATGATCAGCTAGGCAGTTAAGGAGATAACTCCTGTAAAAATGATCATCTTTAGCCCAAGAGGCTTCAGACTCTGAGTCTTCTTCAAAGTCGGGTTTCTCCTCAGAAACCACATAGTAGATTTTCAAGAGTTGTATCCCAAAAATCACTTTTCGACGTCATGCGTTGAAATTAGATCCATCAAAGTTTTCTAACTTGAGACAATCCACTCCAAGAGTCTTCGCAGGATCCATTAGTAGATCTGAAATATTGCTTTAAGAATGTTGAAAATTAAGGTTAAATCTGGAATGAAACAAGGAATTAGATGTGCTGTAATTTTAAACTTTTTCAGTTAACCGTTGTGTGTTATAGAAACGCTATGCTTAAAGCAATATTTGGCCTACTCTAGTGCAAGGATCCCAAGGCCAAATTGCTTCCAGGAACAACAGTGCAATACTCTGGTGTGCACCAACCTAGTATTGTTAAGATCTCCTCGATCTATAAGACCTTTCGGTCTAGGAAAAAGATCTCCTCGATCTCAGAACCTCTCGGTTCAAAACCTTTCGATTTAAGACAAGTTCCTGTGGGCACAAGTTCCTGCAGCAACAGCACAACAGCAACAACGTCGAGATCGATGTTCGTATTCCAGCACGCGACGTTCGTGTTCCACGCTCGCGAGAGGATTATCAGCTTACTGCCAAGAGCTGCCCAAGGGTACTATTTATAGGCCTCTAAGGCCAGCTCAAGAGTCACAAGCAATTAATGTGACTGTTACAATTCTTAATGGAAATTAAGATTGTAACATCAATGCATTAAATTGTTCTTAATGTTGTTGTAACTGCTACATGCATTAACTCCTGAATACGAGGCAATCAATGGACGCGTTGCTACGAAACGCGAGGGTCACGTCTCAACAAATCAGACGAACCTCGTTTGACAAACGAACGTTGTCAGACGGGCGAACCTCATATGACAATCGAACCTCGTCGAACGAGCGAACGTCGTCAAACAAGCGAACCTTGTATGACAGACGAACCTCGTCGAACGAGCGAACCTCGTCGAAAACAGACGAACCTCGTCGAACAAGCGAACCTCGTATGACAGACGAACCTCGTCGAACGAACGAACATCGTCAAACAAGCGAACCTCATCGAACGAACGAACATCGTCAAATAGGCGAACCTCGTATGACAGATGAACCTCGTTGAATGAGCGAACCTTGTCAAACTACGAGAACACTAAGGTCATCCTCGTGCGAATACGTAGCTCGTCCGCATGCTGCGAAGCAGCCTGCGAGACAACCTTTGTGGCGACCATAATGGCAGCTAACGTGGCGCCACCTCGCCCTGATGCCTCCGTGCGAAGTGCGAAGTGCGCCTAACAAAGCATCACTTAGCGCCTCAACCCGATTAGCCCCGATCCCCGGCCCATTGGCCCACGGCCCACGGTCTACGGCCCACTAGAACTTTTGAGGGATTAATTCAAATAAAACACTTCTCAGCTTGCCGTTGGTAAGTCTCGAACAAGGGACCTTTTGAAATACCAGAACTTTAACTTTCCACTAGGCTACAAAGCATTTATGAAAAGTACTTGTAGTTAATATATATATAGTTTGAAAACTCCTTTTGGAAAGCTATTTTTTTGACCAAAAAATCCAACAGTATCCAACACGTTTGTCGCCTTCACCCACATATCGTAGTTTTCTCCATTCAGAATGCACGTGGTGATCACCCCTCCCAGGTTATCCGAAGGATGCAAAAAAAATGGAGAAGACATATCCAATGCTTTCTTTTTGGCTGTGTTTCTCTCCGTCATGATTTTGGCAAAGAAAAAATGTAGTTTGATGGCGATGCAGTAGGGTTTAGGGAGAAGAAGGGGCGGCGGCTTTGGGTAGGTAAATGACTTCTCTCAAAATTCACTCACCCGCTCTGATACCATAAAGGAACTAAGAAGAAATTTTCTTAATACCGAAACTATGCAGAGGATTACAACTTATACTATTGCATAACTAGATAACCACTTATCTTAACTACATATATCTCCTATCTAATAATTAACGAACTAACTAAAATATCTTATCATCAACAAAGGACATGCAATCCATGATTCTCGACATTTATCTATTTCATTATATAGACACATAATTGGCTAGATAGATGGTTGCAAGAAAATTTTATACAAGTCACCCTCTGCAATTGACGGTTTGCACATACGGAATCAATGACTTATTTTTCTTCCTTCCTACTTGTTTACGATTCCCAATAAAAAAGAAAATCATAGTTAATTATGAACTATCAAATTTAAAGATCAAGATGTTGATTAAAGGATCATGAGAATTAGTTCTTATGTGATCGAAGATGACTCAGATTGCACTACACATATGCAAAAAGAAAAAATAAAAAAATCAAGCCTGTTGAACATAAATTGAAACAGAGAGTTTCTTATATAAAAAATTTCATCTATAACACATTTATTTTGAATAAACAGGGGGATGATTTCTACTGTTGGTTTATCAAGTATAGGATGTTCAAAGTTATGGTGGTGATGTGCTTATTAAACTTGATTAATGATCACAGTTCATTAGCAAAATAACAAAATAAATAAAAATTAAAGAAAGAGATCAAACTTCATTAGCAAAATAACAGAAGGGAGAAGGTAAGGAGCTTACCTTGCTGATGGGTTCCTCTAAGAACTGCATAAAATCAAGAAGAAAGCTTTTAAAACTATTACTTTCAATAAAAATCAGAACTAACTGTAATAGGGAAGAACTAAACAAGAAATGTAACTGTTGGCAATCATGGCTATTATTTTTTATTAGAGATGAAACTGTTGCATGAAGGGAATTTGATCAGTTTAGAGGGAAATTTAAGTGAGAAATCAGATATTTAATGAGAGAGAGAGAGAGAGAGAGAGAGAGAGAGAGAGGTGTAAAGAGTGTTTTTTTTTTTTTTGGGGGGGGGGGGGGGGGGTTGGGGCGGGGGACTTTTCTCCGGAAGGGTCGGGAGGCAGCTTGAGTTTGGGTTAAAGACAGAGAGAAACTACAATTTTTATAATAAAATAGGAATTATAAAACATAATAGGGTTAAAAAGAATTTAAAAATTTTAACAAGGGGCTCCTCTTTTATATGTAGTATAGATGTCGTAAAACCGACTCTTGATAAACGATCAATGACGTTGCACCGCGTTTTTAATCAAGATACCAGCAGCAGCAATCTAGATGATCAGGCACCACTTAAGTAGCATGGTTGTTCGTCCTTGCTTTAGGTCAGTCGCCACCAACTCATCCTAAAGCACACCATACACTGTGATCCAAGCTCTACTCGGCACCTTGTTCCTAACAATCAAATAAGATCAAATCTCCTCATGTGAGCTAGCAAATCCTAACTAATTCACGTGAGGGACTAAGCACGATCATCAAGAATATTATTTCCATGGCATCTCCTGCTATCATAACTATATTGGCCAGTGCCAAATAGACGAGTGGACAATTTGTTTATAGAGTAAGCTTCCTCATTGCTCATCTTGGGCTGACCAGATGATGCCACAAGCACTTTTCGGTCTCCCCGATCTACCCTTCCAAGTTGTTGTAAGAAGAGGTAACCATGGTAAGAAAAACTAAGTGTAATCGCATTCTCATTTTGATTAGATTTCCACATTCCTCAAATCATCGACTTAAGCATCGGAAGGTCATAGGAGTGTCAAGCCTCGGTACCTTCTAATTGTTTTTAGCGGACTCCACCAACAAATCCCCCCGTCAAAAGAATGAAGGGAGCCCCTACAAACCCTGAGCTCCGGCAACTTTTTAAGAATTGTTTTCTCTTCCAAAACATTCCTAAAAGAAATATTCTACAACTTAATATATGAAATAATATACTTTAGGATTATGTATTGTTTAAAGAAGTGTGCCGTATATATGTTTAAAGGGTTGCAACTTGAAATGTGTTCTCCATTAATTAAATTTCAAGTTAGAAATTTTGCGGAGCAGTAGTCATGAAAGAGAAGACTGTAATCTCATTCACAAGATGAAAGAAACAATAGGAGCTGATAACCATAATTCAGCTGGAATACAATCATCTCTCAATTGGACGAGAAGCGTGACTTGTATTTAACTTACATGTAATCATTTCATGGCATCATAAGATATACCAAACATTTAGACGATCTCGGTTTTCAGAAGCAAAAAAGAAAAAGTCAAAAAAAAATTCAGAGTTTTTCTTATAAACGCAATGAAGGTGAGCTCGAATTTCAGCAGGATCAGAGTTTCATTTACATATTCAGGATCCACGAATCCAATTAGGGGAAATTAGCAACTTTCTTGATTCCACTACAAGGGAACATTAGCTTTGGCTAACAGCAAACGCTTCATGATGCCAAGGGCCCCTGCATCTAAGAAGAACTCGCTTACTCCGCTTCTACGAGCCTTTGTCGAAGCTCTTGTGGGCTTGATAGTTTGTTGACACTGAGGAAAAGAAAAAAACATCGTGACGCTCAGCATTAGATTCGTAATCACTTTTCAACCATACAAAATAATTTTATGCAAGTGTTAGACCTACTTAGTGTACCATACACCGAAACAATGGCTTCTTATCTATATCTATACTACATATAAAAGAGGATTTTTTTTTGTCAAAATTTTTTATTTCCATTTTTGCACTTTTAAGTTTGATAATTCTCAAATATATCATTAGTTGTAATTAATCATTCACTAATTATATACAACCTCTTATTAATTATGCATTTCCTCACTTTTTCAAAACCTTTGGTCACACTATTTTTTATTATTTAATTATGTTATTTAATAGAAATTTAAAATTTATCCCTAATTTATCGTCACATATTATTTAAAAATTTAAAAAATTTAAAAAATAATAAAAATTCATCAGGCTTATGATTTAAGCCTTTGGGTTTCACCTCTTATGGGGGACTACTTATTACCTTTCATCTTGTCAGCCTTTTAAAAGTATGATAATAGTATACTGTAAATGTAATAGTATTAATAGGATAATGATTTTAATAGTATTTTTAAAATTAATAAATCGCACTATAATTTGATAACTATACAATTACTAAATTATGTACAAATAGTGTAATAAACTAATTATGAAATTAAAATGTAGTTACCAATAGTATTATAATTACATTGTGTATAATATTATTATATTTAAAAGAGAAGAAATTATTTAACATATTGTAATAATTTTAATAAATTATAATAATTTTAATAAATTATAATAATTATCCAAACTATAATAATTAATCGTACAGTCCATTATACAAAATTTAATCGTACAATTTGTTCATTTAAATAAAATTGTACTTGTTCAAATTTTATATTGCTATATAAGTCATTTCGTTATTTTGTAGCCAACAAATTTTTTTTTGAAAAACATTAAAACAAAGCACGTGCACTACACTAGTGCCTAATAAAAACACATTAAAGCTTACCTATATAGGATGTCACCAGTTGATGCAATCTTCTTAGAGATCCAATCTGGAATTAGTTCTTGCAATAGTTTCAGCTGTTCGTCAACTTCACCTATAAGATCAAAAGTTCGAGGGTTAGCCGCTGCATATATTAACTTGACTTTGCAACGGATAAGCAAACTGATACCCAACTAACAATTTCTCATTACCTTTGTCAACAATTTTACAATTATTTGCAATTAGCTTGTGAGTAAGTTCTTCCTTTGTCATAACAGATCGATTTATTGACTGAAATATTAGAAGTATCATGTCAAAAGTAGTAGGCAAGCCTGCAATTAGCTTTTGCCGTTTTCTTGCTTCAGCAACACCAGCGTCCTTCTCCACTAATGCTTTTCTCTCCTTTTCCCTTACCTATAAATAATTATCAGAGTCAGTGACATGACCTAAATAACCAATGGTGCATATAAATAAATGTTAATGATATAACATAAGATTATCGAAAGAGTTATACCGATTGCAAGAGAGACTGAGGTAGAAAATGGAGAACGTCATCAATCACTGATGAACTCTCTGCTTCAGTCTCTTCATCCAATTTTGTTGCGCTCTTTTTTGGTGTGTTAAATAATAACTTGGTTTGAGTCGATCGCCTAGTTGACCTCTTCAGTGGTGTGGTATCACAATCCATTGGAGATCGTTGTCTCTTTGGAGTTTGAATATCTGGAGTGGCAGTCATTAGCTTTGATGGAGTGCAGATTAGTTTGGCTGGTGTTCCCTCTAAAGCATTGACTTCTTTCTGAGAAATGCTTTCAGGCATTACGTCTATTTTTGGTTCTTCTTCATGAGTTGTAAGAGCGTTGGATGATGGAGAGATAATTGGGCAACCAAGCAATGATTTCCTTCTTAAGGTCAGTCTTGAAATGTGTTTCATAGGAGATGGAGTGATAGGGTCGAGAGAACTGTCTTTAGGAGGTGAACTGTCATGGCATGTGAGAGAAGTTTTTTGTGCATCTGAGATGGGTACTTTCTGAGAAAATCTCCTTTGGAAAGATCTAGAAATATGAGAAGCCACTGCGAGTTCATGTTGAGAATGAGTATTGGCTGATGAGGAAATAACTGGAGGGATGGCTGAGGAGTGTCTTAATTCATTTGAAATGTTGGTTTGCTTCGTTTGGCTGAGTGGATGCGGAAGTTGCTCTTCCGGAATGTCATCTCCCTGGAAAGAAAATGACGCAGAATTAGTACCCAAATTTATAAGTCAACATGCTTCTAGAATAAAAGTTTTAGGCCTGTATTGTGCCTGGAACTTGGTACTGATTTCAAGATATGCAAAGAAGGAGAACAGAAAAATTGAGGAAGATTGAACATCAGAGAAAATATTATTAAAATTTTGTAGGCAGTTAGGACCATAGCAATAAAAAAGTAATCTCACAGTTGGTGATAATTTAAGTCGAAGAGAAAATACCAAGATCAGCACTGGTGCTATATAACATATCTACCAGATAATGGGCACACTCGAAACCTAATTACATTCACCATAAATATTCTATATGTATAGAGATGACCATATCACGATATGTGATTGATTTTCGAAAGATTCAAATGCCCAGGGCTATCATACAGATCAATTTCGTGCTTAATCGACAGTGAAATCGGCTAGAATATTACATGGCATTCAAACTCCCAACCGCAATTTTTAATAAGATGCTCAACATATAGCATAAAACCATACTTATAGGTACCGATGGTGAAAATTTTAAATTTCAATTTCATGCTTGAACATCAACAGAGTTGCCTAAAGTCCAACATGACACTAGAACATTTAGGGTAGATCCTGAACTGTGTCATCACTATTTCATAAATAATACATGGTAACTTGGATTTACAGAGAAGGGTGCAAGGAAAGTGTTGATAATAGTGTATTGTAGTGGGTTTTAGTCCCACATTGCTTGGGAGAACAAACCTCATACTCCTCTACTTGTATAAATATATGTGCACACTCAATATTCAATTAAAGGGAAATTTACCCAAGATTCTCTCTCTCTTACTTTAAGAGAAAGTTACCTCTGGGTGTCTCTTTGAAAAATCCACAAGCCTTTCTCTAAACACTCTTCTCAAGACTGAGTACCCACTCTCTCCTTTCTCCTTCGCAGTTTCCTCAAATGCGGAAAGTTGGAGAGCGACATGAAGCTCGGGCTTCACACAACTCGTAACCTCATCGTGCAAGTTCATTTTCTTGATTACAATAGCCTCCGGCAAAATATGCTTCAACTGGGCCAAATGCCCACGTGTAAACCTCCTACATCATCAAACCCAATAACGAATTATAAATTTCAACTTCAAACCCCAACTAAGGAAACGTAAATCTCGTCAATTAAAACAAAGTCTGTACCTTTCAGTCAAATTCTGAATGCTAGCAGAAATATTAGGAAATGTAGGCGACGATCCCTTCATTCTAAGCAATCGGATCGAGCTCTCCATGGAATTAAAAAACTCCGCCAACATCTCACACCTAAAGACCCAACAAATCTAAACAAATTCAGCATAAGCCCTACATCCTAAAATTAACAAACTTTCCCTTAGAATTGATTAAAAAAGCTTACTTTTCAGGCAATTTGATGGGGGGTTTAGCCCTCAAGGGCTTACGAACTTCTGCCGCTAACAGATCCGTATCGGATCCAGCAAGATCCGGTTGATCCGAGGACTGTCTGGTGTTTCTCTGGAGTCCTTGAGCGATCTGCTTAACTTCTTTGATCGATAAGGCCATTCTCCGGTTGCGGGTTCGAGGGGCGCCATGGATCGGCTTCTCCGTCGACGGGGTCTGATCGGAGGCTGAAGTCGAGGGATTTGATTTGATCGGAGACGCGAGAGGGATTGAGGGTTTGCCATCGTTAGTCCTCTTGCTCTTGGATTTGGATCTAGATTCCATTTTTTTTTTTTTTACCTAGCTTTTCCACCAATTTTTTGGTATTTGGTTATGGGAGAATGTAAGAGGAGAGGATCAGGGCGGCGGGGGGATGAATTGTGGGGGGGCGAATAAAAAGGGGTCGAGAGAAGTCGAGGGAAACGGTTCGTTATGGCGGGAAATGATTTTGGCGGGAACGCTGAGCTGGCGTCGCTGTTTGCCGCGACCGAAGGATCCGATGTTTGTCGCGGGAAGGTAATGAGACCGATGAAGCGACTCGAAATCTCACCTGAACATGGTCCGGTCTGACTGCTACCGGATCAGCACTCCGTATTTTGTTATTTACACCCATAGTTCAACTATATGCTCAAGATTTTTTTTTTCCTCCTTTTTTTTAGTGGAAAACTCTATGCACAAGAAAATTGATACCAATAATGATTTACTTAGTTCCTTTGGCAGCATATTGATTTTTCAAGTATCTCTGACCGACTAAACTGTATTTTCTTCTCGTATTCAATTGCTAGGATCTGATTAATTTTGTTTTGTTGCTGGGTTTTTTGGAGATGGATGTTTCGATTAAATTTTTCCCCAAATATCATATGTATGCTTAATCGGCTTCTTTCATAAATTGTTAATTTCAAAAAATTTTGAAGATAAATGACTACATTTTTCTCTCTTACAATATAAAAGTAGTGTAGTAATACAATGGTAGCAATAATGTAGCTCACCGCTTAAAGTACCATCCATTTTTTGTGTAAGTGGTTATATATTTTTTCTAATCTAAAATTAAAGTCACTTTCAGAAAACCCACTTTACCCCACCCAACACAACCACCTAAGTTTAGAGGCTAACAGAGAACCCCCTTTAATTTTAATTTTTTTTTTCATAAAAGCCTCCTAATGTTTAAGTGCAATTCTTATAGGGATATCTAAAATTACATAGGGTATATTTTTGATAAAAATTGTGTTCAATGCCTTTAGAGTGGTTTTCTAAAAACTGTCAAAAGTTGAAGCGATTTTCTCATAATGTTAAACTAAAGTGTTTTTGATATTTTGAAAATAATTTGGGTTATCTATTAATCATAAAAGGGTAGGAGCGGTGCTAAAATTTTGCCTTAAATAGAATTTTGCATTTGTACCCTTCAAGCCCTTTATTTGCATATATATATTTATATATATATATGTGTGTGTGTGTGTGTGTGTGTGTGTGTGTGTGTGTGTTGTAGGGTTGTAGGGCATTTTTAGATCTCGTAAAAACCCCGAAAAACCACCAAACGTAGTAAATTAAATCACAAAGATTTAATGTGGAAAACGCTCAACGGGGAAAAACAACGGGATCAAAATCAATTCACTATCACCTCCAAATTACAATCTTTTGTACGGACAAAGACTGTCAAACCCCCTCTCTCTCTCTCTCTCTCTCTCTCTCTCTCTCTCTCTCTCTCTCTCTCTCTCTCTCTCTCTCTCTCTCTCTCTCTCTCTCTCTCTACACTTCTTCTTCTTCTTAGTTTTTCCTCTCACAATAGAAGGACATATATAGGAAAATCAAAACTCTATCTCTAGCTTAACTTCCTAATTAAAATAAGATTTAAACTCCTAATTTTGATGGAACCCAAACTCCTAATCATGATAGATCTCTAACCATATCTAATTCTCATGAAGTTATACAAAGAATTAAAAATACTATACTAACTTGGAGTTTGAGTTGATACCCAACATATCATCCCTTAATGAAAAAATCTCCAAGTGTCTCAAGGGCTTCAGAAAAACTCACTCTCTTCTTCTTGTTTTTCACCTCTCCCTTGTGGATAAGAGTCTGAGAAGAGTAATCTACACTATTAACAGATCGCTCATCTAAATAGCAAATAAGGTTGCTATTCTTCCTCCCTCGCAAAATCAAATCACCATCTCTATACACATTGCACCACTCTCGTTCACCCACATACTTGTTCCCACGTGATGTCATCTTACCCAATAAAATTAAATTAGCACCACATGACGGCACATACCTCACATGATGAAGAATTTCGACCTTCTCAGTATGAAGCTTGAGGCGAACACTTCTAACACCTTCAACCTTCATCTTCTCGTTATAATGATAGTGAACTTTCGATATTAGTTAAAATAATTTTTTGTGTATTTTAAAATATTTAATTATTATTTTTAAAAGAGTATTTGTATTTTTCTCAATTTTCTGCTATTTAAAGTTTAAATTTTATATTTATTTAAATGATTTTGATATTTATAAATTAACTTAATGCAGTAAAATTTTTTAGAATTAATCTGTTGTGTTATCGATACTATTATGTATCATTTTAAATAATACGTTGTATTAGTATTACTATTACGTATTATTTCATATAATATAGTGTATTATTATTATTATTACGTATTATTTGTATAATTTTTTATATTATTATTACTATTGCATATTATCTGTTGTATTAGTATAACTGGTACGTGTTATTTTATAGATAATTTTCCCATAATTATTTATTTTAAAATGTAAGTAATTATATTATTTATTAATTATTTTTGTTATAACCCTAACCCTAACCCTAACCCTATATATATTTACTTTTTCATTTTTTCTTCTCCTCTTCTTTCACGTGAACCAAGCCCCAGCCACCGCACTTCTCTTTTTCTTCATGTTCACGAACCCAACCGCTGCCCGTGTTCTCTCTCTCCTCTCTCTCGTTTTCTCTCTTAGAGCCGCCACCTTGGTCGCTCCCTCGTCACCGACGACCACCCTACACCCTTGCGTTCACCCCCTTGTCCTCTTCCCTCACCGTCTCCTCCTACAGATCCGCGCCGCCCCCTTACCACTGAGCCCGCACCCACGCCTCCACACACCGCCTGCATCTCGACCGCCCTCACCGCTCCGCATCGATCTCCAGCCAATGCGTGCCATCAACCCCAGCACCTCTACCTCCGCCTCTTTCCCCGAACACTACCCAACATCCCTCTCCCTTCAACCGCTGCCGCTCACCTCCCTTGCCCCTAAGCTCCGCCCATCGCCGCCTCACCCTTGAGCGCAGCCCAACATCGACGATAGCTGCACTCCACCCCTAACACCACCATTTGCACCGTCGGCAGCTCCCCTCATCGTCGCTGTCCAACTCCAACTGCCCCCGCCGACGTCGTCGTGCAAATCCCCGTCGCTGCTCCGTCGTCGACGTCGACCCGCTCGGCCAGATTCGTCACCCCTTCAGCACTGACGTGTCGCACCGACAACGTCGAATCGTTCGACGAAACCCCGAGACAAGATCTCCAACCTTGTTTGTTATTTATTTTAATTTTTAGATTATCATAAATTATTATGTGCAAGATCCTCGTTCCGTTATTTTATTTCATATAATTTTTAGAGCTGTTAATAAGTATCTGCATAGGTTTGATGAATAGTATTAAATGAATTGTAACTATGTGATAAATAGTAATTTAGAATAATTATAATATTTTTTAGAATTTATTTTGTGAAAGGAATTATTTTAGAATGATAACTATTTTTAAAAGAATTTATTTTGGGAAAATAGACTATTTTGAATTAATAAGAATTTATCTTGTAAAAATATTATTTTTGAATTTATGAATTTATTATTTTAAAAGATTATTTTTAGAATAATTATGGTGAGAGATAAATTGAAAAGAATTTATTTTGTAAAAGATTATTTATTTTTGAATTAATTTAGTTATGAACGTGTGATGGATGGTTGTTGACCGCGACATTTTATGTGCAAAACAATCGTCGATTCCATGATTCTTATTTTAATTACGTAGTACGCTATGACACCGTTGTACATGATTGGTTGTTTCATTTATTATTTCTTATTGTGTTTGTGAACCATTAGTAGTTCATGACTTAGTGGCCTCGTGCGTCATGAACAGACCTAGTGACATGTATGGGTGCGTTGACTGAATTTAGGAGGTGGACCGGAGATATAGTGTGTATTATGATGTTTGGCTTAGAAAAACGAGAAGAGTTGGGATAGGGAAATATTTGTTCATGTGGTCGGCTGTGACTGTTGATGTATCTTTCAGGCTCGCGCCAGTGGTTGGTGTCGCCACTGGGGTTGGTTTGTAGGGCTAAAGTGAAGTGTGTACATCACTTTGGTCAGTGAGAATTTATTTTGTCACCCGAATTTTGCTTGAGTTCGGACCAGGCAAAAAACGGTTTGCGTGCACTCCTCTAGCCGCATGTGTAGCGGGATTGGATGCACGTAGGCGATTTGTGAACAGTCAGTTATCCGGTAATATGAATGTTGACTCTATGTGATATGTGGATCAATGACCTGTTGTAGGATGGCTAGTTGCATGACATCGTTTCTTAGCTAAGTATGAATTCTTGTGAGGTACGGACCAATTGTATTTCTTTTCACAAATAGATCAAGGTTAATATTTAATTAACTATAATTTGAGACATATTGTATATACATGAGGGTTTCCTTGTTTGGATTATTTTGCTCGACATATTACGTCTCTTGTTGTAGATTTTTAAATATTAATTCTATCTAGTTGTATGACATTGTTACTTGGATGATTATTTTGATCTCTAGCTGTATGATCTTGTTACTTGGTTGATTTTTTTTGGATTCTTCAGGTTATTATATTCTAGTGATAGATTGTATTTAGATTATTAGTATTCCAGTAGCATGCTTCTATTATTATTATTGTTGTTTTTGCATTGGTCGTTCGACCGTTTCTATTTCTCTCTATGGAATCTTGCCGTGTGTCATGCATGCTGATATACACCTATTTTCTCTAGTGTACTTCAGATTTAGGAGACGGACAACCTCAGTTCAGAATCGTATAGGAGCCAGAGGATTCTCAGCAGGAGTGCCTTGCAGATGGAGCAGAAGAACAAGTTGAAGCTTAGCTATTTCCTTAGTTATTTGATGGTCCTTAGTTTATTCTTTTGCAGTATTTTCTTTCTTTTCCGTTGAACGATGTATTTTCATATTTCTTTAGTACTTATTTGGACTGTTTTGTAATAAGGGCATGTTTGACCGAAACTCTGTATCTCGGATGATATTCTATTTGTGATATGTCTCTTTTCCATTCTGAGTTGTTTATTATATTATTGCTATGTGTGATCGGGGACCTGTGACTTTGTATTTTATATTGCTTGACGCTTAGCGTATTAGATTGAGTAGAAATGGTTTAGTATCTACTTTTCCTCAGTCTAATACGTCGCGGGCTTGTTCACTGTAAAACCCCAAAAAATTTAAAAATATTATTATAAATGATAATAAATTATTTTTATTATGATTGGTGATCATTCTGGAATGAATGGATCAGATTGGAATCGATTTGAGATCGATTCGCAGTTTCAGCCTCGGTATCGCGAGTCTACTGAAAATTGATACTATTTTATTTTTAGTAATTTTTTATTGATCAGATGAGTTTGAAATTTTCGTCATTGATCTTAAATATCAAGATCATGCTTTGGTTAAAGTTTCATTGCATTTTGACAATGGAGACTGTAATACTATTTTGAGACGGTATCACGTCTACTTATATCTATTATATTTATATTTTTAATAATTTTTCTGTTGATTAGATGGACATAAGGATTACGTCATTGGTCTTAGAATGTTTAGATGGTGTTGTGGGTAAATTTTCATTGCTTTCTGGAAATGGACCTCTAAATCCTATTTTTTTAATAATATAATAATAT